>CM021767.1:68367750-68432556 GCA_011076525.1 Nettapus auritus
ATTTTTTTTTTTTTTTTTTTTTTTTTTTTTTTTTTTAATGGGGGGCCATGCTTTTGTTCTAGCATAGACAGCTTCCTCTCAATATTACATAGTGTCTTTCTGTATGTGCCCTGTTTTCACATTGTTTATCATTATTCTGTCAACTCTAAGTAGTGTTGATCAGGAAATTGATATGGGTACTAACAAACTATATTTCATGTGTTGATTTCAGTCAACAAGACACATTTTCTCAATAGTAGTTAAGCTGATAATGTAGTAAAATTAATTTATTTTCAGGAAATATGTCTTATATCATCACTATATGTTACAGTTGTGTGCATTCCTATGATCAGATCATAATGCAGTGAATGAAACAAGACTCGTTGGCTCGGTTGTTTTCCTGTGAATTGCTTAATAGTGACTCTGCAGTTTGGATGAAGAAACAGCAGTTTGAAATGTCCCCTACTGATAGTGCCAGAAGAAATCTGGAAAATCTCCAGAACTCTCTCATTTTAAAAACGTTGCTGAATTTCATTGCGAACATATGACTATACATGTCTTGCTTATTTGAGCAATGATTTTTTCTTTCTTCTCACTTGACTGTACTTTCTTCTTGTAGTCCATATCGGTTCAGAAAGAGATGAGAGCTTACCCCATGTACTGAGGAGGGTGAGAGGTGGGAAAAATTTAGTGTTATGCATATTAAATATAAGAAATCTTTATATATATATATACGCATATCATTTTGTAGAGAAGGGGAAAGTTGGAGAAAAGCATACACTAAGTATTAAGCACAACTGGATTGTCACAGTTACTGAATTGTTCCAGAATTAAAGTATAGTTGTTTAAACTGGGATATTGATTAGAAAACTGATTAACAATGCTGTAAGAACAAAGAGCTTGGTTTCTACAAGAATTGCAGCCCTCCTGTTTGAAGGGAGACAGAAGAACAAACTAAGAAATATTTTTATTTATTTATTTATTTATTTTGTATGCAAGTGCATGTAGAAGAATGTCTATACCCCTCATTAGTTTAAGTGACATTGTGTATTTTTTCTTCTTATAATGGACAACATGCCAGAGGGTTCCATCAAGCTCTGGCCAGAAGCACCAGACACTTGGATCCTGTCTACCCACCAAGAAGCTGGGTAGAAAGAATCTCTGCTGAGCAGGGCTCAGCCTGGATTTACCCCTGCCAGTGGCTTCATTTCAACCTCTGAGCATGGCTCAGGAGTGACAATCATAACCAAAACTACAGCAGGACTTAAAATGAAAAAAGCCTGAGGGTAGTGGGTGTGAACATGGGAAGGAGAAAACTTCCTCTTTTTCCTCTGATGCTAAGTTGTCAGTCAGCCAAAATAAATCATAAAGTCAGAATTTTATCCCATGTGAAACCACTAAAAGGAGGTGCATTAGAAATGCCCTCGCTTTTCAAACTCAGGTGAACTGGATGCACATTTAACAATGTTATTGCTCAGTGAGGAGGATTTCTTAGGGATAAAAGGCAATAAACACAGAAATATCTTTGGGCAAGTGTTAGTCTCCAGTGTGACCTGAACAAACTCAATTTTATTGTAAGCCATGTTAACAAGGAGCTGAGCTCATAAGCCTTGTAATAATAACAAAAAAGCAATTTATGCAAAATGGGGGCAATCCTCATCTCATAGTATCTAGAGAATATGCAGTTTTATAGGTGATCAATTTCAAAAAAAAAAAAAAAAAGAAGGAAATTAAAAAAAAAAAAAAAGTATTGCATAAGTTATTTAAAAGCCTCTGAGAAGGCTGTTACTGGGGAAGTATTAAGAAAAATATAAAAAATATAAAGGGCATAACACTTGAGGAAGCAGCAAGGCATTTGGGGACTATACTATGAAATAAAACTATTCATTTATGTAATTGTAGACACAATAGTTATACAGTAGTTAAAAGTTATGCTATTAGTCCCCAAAATAAACTAGTTATCATGAAAGTTTGGGATTCTTTACCCTTTGTGTTTTCTACCTGGTATTATTATTGGAAGTAGAATAAAACTAAATGCATCAGAACATCTTCAAAATGATTTAATCTAGGCATTGCAAGCATAGCCATTCTGAAAGAACTGCCTGCTGCTACCTTTATGTATATTAATCAGTGAGTTGAAAGACATATAGACTTACATTTTCAAAAACAGTCAGTAATTCACGCCATGAGTGCTTCATTTGATATGCATAGAAAGAATACACTGAGTATTAAATCAGCATTTAATACCAGGTTTCTTTAAGTGTGTAAACTTACTACCTAACAACATTAATCAATTTTGGTAACTTAGGCTGAAAATATTTACATTTGTTTTTAAAGTAATAAACAGTCACATTTTCTGTTACCATACAAAATATTAATTATGGTTATGACTTTCAGAAGAGCTGCAGGATGATAGACACCCTGCCAGTCATTACAGCTAGAAACAATAAAAGACTTGGAGTGAATTTCAGAATTCACTTTAGGAATTCAACACCAATATTATTTAGGAAAAAAAAAAAAAAAAAAAAAAAGAAAAAGGAAATACACATTTATGTTGCCACTTCTGGATGCTGACAGACTTTCTGTAGCTGTTTATTTCAGTTTGTATATTTCTTGATCCATTTTTAATATTTCTGCACAGGCATCAAAGGACTTTGGCCTGAGGGAATTTAAATACTTCCTCTACACTGGAGAGTGCATTAACCACCAGCCTCACTTTTATTTTGCTGTAGTCACAACAAAATCATCAGAAGTCTCATATATCTTACACTAACTATTTAAAGCACTAAAATTAGAAAAGCCAACCTTCAGGTCTGACATAAAGCAGCATCTTTCCATGTATTTAGTGAGTTCAGACCTAACTGATATGCATTGGTTACTGTTACACATCTCATTACTCTCTGAGTAATTTTTCTTGGTTTTTGTTTCTTAGTCCCAGGGTTATGGAGGTACCTAGACATCACATGAGCCAGCTCCCGAGCCTGGATTGAAGCCAAGATTTTGCACATACACTTGGGCTTGGTGTTTCCTACTGTTTTGCTCAAACAGCTCCTGTTTCACTTGCTACTGTGCCCCGGCACACTGTCTTTGTGTTGTATAAAACATATTAGATCACACATTAGATTTCTGACAGGATTGCGTGCCCAGCATTGAAATTCCTAACTGAAGCAAGTCTTTGCCTATGAAAGTAGGCACAGTGTTCACCATGTCCTTCAGCCAGGAGAGGTTCCCATCACCCAAAAAACATACAGACTGATAACCACCCTTGGCATGTTGAGCCGAGCTTGCTTCAGGAAACACCATGATGGGTGCAGTGCCCAGCACTGCCTTCTTGCCTCAACAAGGCACCTTAATTGCTCATCCTTCCTTCTCCAGTGAGCACCATGCCTCCTGGCACGGCTAGTTTCTTACTGCTGGTCTCACTACTCCGGGAGAAGGAGGTGGCATATGGTATGATGGGGAGAAGAAAAGCTTGTGAAAAAGTTATTAAGCCAAAAGCCTGCTGCCCTCATCTCTACTGCACATACACACACACAAAAAAAGTTTTTAATCTCTGCAGAGATAGCCACTAGAAGATCATTTGCTGTATTTCGTACCTGAGAAAACAATCACCATATTGTAACTAAACTTTCATAGTTAGATTTGATTAAATAACATGCTGATAGTATGATTAAATACTTTTGGTATATACATGTAAGCAATATTTCACTTAAATTTTACAGTTTACAGAGAAACTGGTGATTGAACATTAGAAATATCCCTTCAAAACATGACTATCAGTGAATTAAATTGTAGCAGCCTTTTAAAAGCCTGGTTATGTTTTCAGGGCATTTTTGTATTCTAAATTATTTATTCCAGACTATTTTTTTTCAGAACAAGAGTGAATAATCTCTGTAACTAAGTATTTTATACTTTCCTTTAATTTATTCCAACTCTGTCATTATACTGTCCTGGAAACAATTTTCTGTCACTGTCAAACATGATAGCCTCAGGACAGAAATGAAAGTGTGATAATATATCTCCATAAGCTTTTCTAGTGAAATATTTTTAAAAGTTTCTAAATGCAGACATTTGGATTTAAGCAGAAAATGAAAGAACAATGAAGCTAGGGCATTAAAGGAACAAAAGCAATTATTTGAAATGTTATCATTCTAACATTCCAATATTAATCCTTGAACACTGTTATAATTACACCAAATGATTTATAAAAGTAACAGGAAAATTATTTTATGTTACTTCTCATATTCCTCTGTGAAGAATAATGTCTTCTCTGTCAGTCTGTTTTCTCTTAATTATGATTCCCAGAAGTGTGTCACTGTGACATTTTTTCTAAATAAGAGGCTTAACATTAATGGTTTAATGCCTTAAAACTTTCATAAGATTATCAAACCAATTCTTAAAAACACATAATATATTCATTTTCAGAAACCAATGTAAGTCCAATGTGTGCTATTTTTCCATTTCAGAGATAACCTAAATAGAACAAGGAAATCCAAAATGTAATACTTTTACTGTTGAAATAGTATGTGGAAGAGCAAGGGGAAGAGATTAGACAGATTCTTTCATCCTGTTTCTTCTGTGTATATTATAGAATTTATCATTTTTTTCTCATATGCTATCATTTTAAGATATTAATTTTAAATTATTTTCTTTTCTTTTCTTTTCTTTTTTTCTTTTTTTCTTTTTTTTTTTTTTTCTTTTTTCTGTGCTTAACCATTAGTACATTCTTTAAACTGGAACGTCCATCATTTGTGCTTTAAATTCCCACAAACTGAGATGCTGAGAAGCAGGGTTAGGGAAGCCATGTCTTAAGCTGCAAGAAACATGATTCAGAACTTCTTGCTTTGCTTTAAACTTTATAATGGTTTCTTTACATAGGATTGTCCTTGCATGTTTGCCTTTTTTATTTTCTCCTTGAGTAGCATTAACAAATTCATTGGTCACTAGGGGAAGGAGATGGGGGAGGGGAACACAGGTCCTACTCCAAAGAGTCCATAAAACAGGCCCAAAGAAGAGATGTTTCAATGAAGGAATACAGGAGAGGCCATATAGATGTTTCAGTGCTTTTAATCTCTTCCAGTTGTTGGCTAAACTGAGACTTTCCTGCATCCTGTTATTTTGGTATCATTTTTGATGAGCCAGAAATGAGAATATGGTAAATGGTTTATATCAGAGTGGTGAATTTGTGTAGAAGCTGAGAGCATAAGCCTTCACCCCATCCCCAGCAGCATCCAGGACAAGGCAACTGGTTTGTGTAGATCGGATGGGGAAGCCTATTTATTTTGTTGGTTTTACCACAATACATTTTCTTCATCTGAAGGGACCTACAATGTCTCTCTTAGATCATCCCTTTAGCCTCTTCACAATTTCCTTAGAATACCAGCAAGTTTTCTATCTTTTCCTAAAGAGTGTTGGTTGTGTATACATGAAACATGGAACATTAATTCAGATTGTCTATTACTGTATATGACTCAGCTGCTTACTCTTCAGCCAGCTAATACTCATACTGGGAGGGATATTATATGAGTGAGTGTATACACACATACTTTGAAACAGAAAAAAGTTCTGGTGATACTCTACAATGTTCAGACATTGCTGGTTTATTTGTCTTAGACACATATAGACACAAAAACTTCTAAATCTATCTTTATATAAATACATCCATATACCTATTTGTGCATAGACAAGTCTTTTTGTACATATTCACAAGCAAGTTTTTAAATTCAAGTGCATAGATTTAAAATTGCAATTAACTTCCATATATTAAAGTGATTGAGAAGGCATAAAATGCAGCCAATAATAATGTTGAAAGCAACTGCTGTCTGTGGAAGCATGCTGACATAACCGGGAACTGCATTTTTCAACATTTTTTTACTGTGACAGGATTTTATAATTCACTGGCACAAAACATGCATGTTCTATATACCAAAAAACTGTTTACCCACACAGATGGATGTATGACACTGAATCACACTGAAATAAAATATTTTATTTTTTTTTCATGAAGGAATATGTAAATATTAACCAGTATTTTTCCAACATTTTTCCCAGTAATGCAAAAAATAGTTATACCAGCATTCTTATAAAATTTGCTTTAAAAAGAAAGAAATTCAGGCAAAGGCATATTTATAAAGTGCCTATTACACTCGGGTAGCTCAGGAGCTGGGCATCTGGCTGGGAAATCCTGCCTTGTAGGAGCATCTGTAGCTGTGACTGACCAGAGAAGGAATTGGGGTGCTTCGTGCCATTGAGACAAACAAAGGAGAGGCCATGAAAGAGGGATTTGTCAATAACAGGTTTCGAAAGTGCCAGCAGATGGCACGCCTGAGACCATTGCGATGTGTTGTTTTTTTTTGTTGTTGTTTTTTTTTTTTTCAAGTTTTTGAGGGGGAGGGTTTTGAAACAACAAAACTTTCTTGAGTACCTCAGATGACATACTGTGCACAACTTCTGAATGCTACTCTGAATATTGAGATTTCTGAAGGTGTTGTGCTAGGTAATAGAGGAAGAAAAATATATAAAAAAATAATAAAATAAAATATAATAATAATAATAATAATAATAATAAAAGAACCTCGAATTGATAAATATATTTGGGAAAGGATTTGTCTACATCATTAAAAAAATATATGCATCTACAGTACTGAGAAAGCTCAGTTTCTATTACAGATACAGATTAAAGATGCTATTTGTATGCAGTTCTTCTTGATCTTCACACTTGTCTTCTTTGTTGGAGTTTTATAAAAACACATTAAAAACATCAGCATTGTAAAAAAAGATTTAAAAGCAACTCATCTTCTGGAAAATGTTCGTTTCACTGATGTCTGAGCTTGCACAGAAGGAGTAATAGAAATTGCATCTCTGATCACTGGAAAACGGATTCTTGTCAAAGGCACTAACTGTCCTAATAGTGTGATGCTATGTCTTCCTCTGTCTCGCTGTTGGGCTCAGCTATAGAAACAGCATAATTATACGAGTAGCAACAATTCCCTTATCTACTACAAACACTTGCTACTGCTAACCACATTTCAATGTGCTAAAGATGGAGCAGAGAATTAAAATTTAAGCTGAGTTTGCTGGGTCTTTTAATCCAAAGGAGGTTGATTACACATATATATCTATATATACATACATACATATATAAAAGACAACTTTCAAAATCTTCCCATTTTCAAAATCTGCCCAGGAGCAGGTGACACTAGCACAACCAAAACATCCCCAGCTTCTGTTGCCCAGGGAATGCTTCCTGCCCTTGTTTGTGCACAGTTTGCTTCTTACCCCGTCTTGAATTTCTGTTCTGCATGACTTCCTGTGCCTCTGCCATTGCCGTGACCTTGGGTCTATGTCATTTGAGAATTATTTTTTTCAAATAACTTCAGCAGAGTATTCTCCATTTCTGTGACTCATTGCCACATATTTATATTGTAGACATTACTACCAAATAAGCCTAGATACCCCCATGTTATTCTTAAAGATATTTAGCCAATTATTGGCACAAGAATCCTGATCCAAAGCTTATTAATGTCAACGAAGGTACTGCCAGAGAGAAGTCTGAGTGCCATATCAGGCAACCAGAATAAACATTTTCTATTCTACCTAACCCATGAAACTATATGGATATTGAAATTACACCAGTGAAGTAGTTGTAATTATATTTAAAAATAGTGAACTTTTTATATGATAATATGTAATTGCATGAGTGTAAGAAGCAGTTATTTCCAAAGCATCTCACACAATTGCTGAAATAACAAATACCTCTGTAGAAAGGGCAAAAGAGAAAAAAAAAAAAAAAAAAAAAAAAAAAAGAGAAATTTGAGTTAGAGTAAGGGGAGCTAAGAACGGTGGTCAAAATTCATTGTATATTGAACAACCAAATTACAGTGATTATGGTTTTTGTCATCACAGAGTTGATGAATATTTTGCAAAGCAAATGGAAATTTCCATTGTAGTTGCCTAATATTGCTGTATATTAACATCTCAGAGCACTGTAATAGTGTCAAATACAAACAGATTACTGTAGACAATCACCAGCCAAAAACAACAAAGAAGCCAGATTACATCTAGGCCTTCCAATGATCAGAGACTTAATATGCTTTATATTCTGTTCTATAAATAATGAATGTGAAATAGTTGTGACAGTAACATCAAGGCTTACATATTTTTGTAATAATTATTTTAAAATCAAACATAAATAAACATATTTAAACCAACTGTAGGTATTAATTACAAAGCCTGAAGAACCTAATACAAAGAAATAGCTAGGAGACAATTTGTCATCTGTAGGTCACTTGTATTCTATTTGTAATGATTCCTGATATGAAAAATAAAAGGAAAACAATGACAAAAAAAAAAAAAAAAAAAAAAAAAAAAAAAAAACTTCCATGATTTCATAAAAGTATCATCTAGAAATAGATAACCATTTCTTTGAAATGATATCCAGTTTGTTGCAGAGCCTCAGCTTCAGCTTTGCTGTTTTAAGTATTTTGTTACTCTTGTTCAAATAATATACCATCTTCTGCAAAATGAAGAGACATTTTCAGCAGCAACAATACTGCTATAATAAACTGTTCAAACTGGAAGTGCACAGAATTCCTTACTATTTAACATGGCAAAATAAGCATGCTTTGCAGTATAAGCTCTATAGGTAAATAACATCTACATTTGAACAGTCAACGTGCTCATGTTATCTTTGCCTGTACTTATAAGAAAATTAAGATAAATTTTCAATGACCTGCCAAAGAAATCCAGGTGAAGGTTCAATAAAGTTATTCATCCTTGCCATGCTAATGAGAAATTAATGCTCTAATCATCTATATTTCATACATTTAAGATTCAGCACTGTCATTTAAACTTTAAAACTGCAAGAATTGTGAGAGCTCTCAAGTCGTTATTGATCTAATGCTTTCACTTCAATGACAATGTCATTTTTATTTTTTATTTTTATTTTTAAGATAATACAGGAAGTACCTAGCAACAATATATGGCAGAAAGGTCCTCCCTCACAAACTGGAAAAAAAAAAAAAAAATCCTGATTTTTGTTTCCATTGCAGCTGACCCAGATTTTTAACTCAAATTGTTTATAGGTTTTCCTCAGGAAAAAATAAGAAACAACTTCAATGCATAACCTTTAGACTATTTAAGGAAATAGATTTAAGTTTTAATAAAAAATCCATTATTATTTTCTTTCTATTTTTATGGTTGGAACTATTATTCTTTTCCTATTTTTTTTCCCCTTTTAGGATAGTTTACCTTACCTATTACTGGCCAGTGCAATATCTGCTGTATTCCATTCAAATTCAATACATGAAAAGCCATCACAAACCTTATGTTTGGACTTCCTTCTTTCATTCTTTATGGGGAAAACACAGTGTCACATACCTATATCTAATGCTACACTACAGGGATCATTTCCAAGAATATGGGTGAGCACAACACAGATGTGGTGGGTCACTGCCAGAGTTCCCCACTGCTCTCCTGCTGCTTACTCAACCTGCCTTCTCATCTGGTCCATGAGGCAGGTCAGATGCCTTCTACCATTTAGAAATACCCTTAGTGCGTGTTTACAGAAACATCTGGATGCGGGGGGAACTTAGTTACAAGAGATGAGGAAAAGGTGGAGGTGCTTAATGCCTTCTTCACCTCAGTCTTTAGCGGCAATACCAGTTGTTCTCTGGATACCCAGTTCCCTGAACTGGTGGAAGGGGATGGGGAGCAGGATGTGGCCCTCACTATCCACGAAGAAATGGTTGGTGACCTGGTACGGCACTTGGATGTGCACAAGTCGATGGGGCCGGATGGGATCCACCCGAGGGTACTGAGAGAACTGGCAGAGGAGCTGGCCAAGCCGCTTACCATCATTTATCAACAGTCCTGGCTATCGGGGGAGATCCCAGTTGACTGGCGGCTAGCAAACGTGACGCCCATCTACAAGAAGGGCCGGAGGACTGACCCGGGAAACTACAGGCCTGTCAGTTTGACCTCAGTGCCAGGAAAGCTCATGGAGCAGATTATCTTGAGAGTCATCATGCAGCACTTGCAGGGCAAGCAGGCGATCAGGCCCAGTCAGCATGGGTTTATGAAGGGCAGGTCCTGCTTGACAAACCTGATCTCCTTCTATGACAAGGTATAACTTGCTTAGTGGATGATGGAAATGCTGTGGATGTGGTCTACCTTGACTTCAGCAAGGCTTTTGACACTGTTTCCCACAGCATTCTCCTCAAGAAACTGGCTGCTCTTGGCTTGGACTGGAGCACGCTTCGTTGGGTTAGAAACTGGCTGGATAGCCAGGCCCAAAGAGTCGTGGTAAATGGAGTCAAGTCCAGTTGGAGGCCGGTCACTAGTGGCGTTCCCCAGGGCTCGGTGCTGGGGCCGGTCCTCTTTAATATCTTCATCGATGATCTGGACGAGGGCATTGAGTGCACCCTCAGTAAGTTTGCAGATGACACCAAGTTAGGTGCGTGTGTCGATCTGCTCGAGGGTAGGAAGGCTCTGCAGGAGGATCTGGATAGGCTGCACCGATGGGCTGAGGTCAACTGCATGGAGTTCAACAAGGCCAAGTGCCGGATCCTCCACCTGGGCCGCAATAACCCCACGCAGAGCTACAGGCTGGAAGATGAGTGGTTAGAGAGCTGCCAGGCAGTGAAGGACCTGGGAGTGATGGCTGATAGTTGGCTGAATATGAGCCAGCAGTGTGCTCAGGTGGCCAAGAAGGCCAACAGCATCCTGGCCTGTATGAGAAACAGTGTGACCAGCAGGGCTAGGGAGGTGATCGTCCCCCTGTACTCAGCTCTGGTGAGGCCGCACCTCGAATACTGTGTTCAGTTTTGGGCCCCTCGCTACAAGAAGGACATCGAGGTGCTCTGTGATTCTGTGATCTGCATATTATTGTTGTATTTACATGTTGGCAAATCTGCTACAGAAAACTGGTTTTAATTTTCAGGTGTTTGTTATAACAGAACAAAAAGTGTTGAAGTGTTGATTGACCCTTTCTACAGAGCCAAGATTTTTATTTTTATTTATTTATTTATTTATTTTATGCTTACTGTGAGAGTGTGGTCTAAAACAAGTCCTCTGGGCTGTAGCTGTTCAAATATGATTACGCATTTATTAATATATTTGTAATAGTTATAGCAAATCTGAAACAAAGGACAGTTCTGCAGATAGTTTTTACCCAAACTCAAAACGAATTTCAGTATTGTCTTCTGAATGAGAATTAGAAGAGAAACAAAACTATTGCTGCAGGAAGTGCCACTATAGCTCTGTGCTGCTCTGGCAACTCCATGGGGGATTTCTCATGCTGCCCTACAGTACACCCACATCATTGTTTCCTAGTGGCCCTTTAAATGAGCTTTTCTCCTGTGCATCGGGAGTGCCTCCAGAGCTGAGGTGTCCACACCCTGGCTTAAACTTCTTGCTCCTAGCCTGCCATGTGACACTTCCTGTTTTAAAATGTCTTTTTCAATGAGAACCACTGAAACATAACACTCAGCCTGTCTTCACTTACTGGAAAATAATGATTGAGATGAGAGTCCACACAGGACCCTGAGGCAACCTATGAACATTTAAAAGGTGCTATGTCCAGAAATGGGGGCCTTTCTTGGTGGGAAAGGACCATGCTATCACTTCCATCACACACATTAAGAGTTTGGGCAAGTTGAGTCTTTCTGACAGTGGGGAATAAAAATGTAGTTGGTCCTTGCTGTCAGCTTTTTAGCAATACAGAGGATATACAGAACTAGCTTCATATTTTGTGTATCATCTGTTTGTTGTTGTTGTTTGTTTTTGTTTGTTTGTTTTTTACACAGATGTGCATATTGCTTTTAATACCTCACAGCTATTGTCTCCCCTTAATTCTCTACTTCGTTAGCACAGGAAAAAATAGCCTTATTCAAAATGAAAAAGATAATGCATTGGGATATGTCAACAAAATAAATAAATAAATAAATAGATAAATAAATAAATAAATAAATAAAAAAGGACTCTTGCTAAAATTTGATCCAAAAACATACCACCACCACAAGAATCAATAATGCCACACACAATATATCTAAGCAGAATGTACATGTGGCAACACATTTAGTGGGACAATTTAGCTATTGCAAAACTTATGTCCTTACAATCTCAGCCTGCTAGAAGAAAACAAGCAGCACTACAGCTGGTCAATGCTTCCAGTCTTCTAGTGACCTTTCAGTTCCTCTGAAAGAACAGCTTCTGCATATATTCAAGTATCATGGGCATGGATGTTTCAGAATGCATATATTCAAGTGTCATGGGTATGGATTTTCTTCCAATCAGAACTTTAAAATAAATATATATATATATAAATAAAATAAAATAAAATAAAACAAAATAGTGTTTTTATCTGCTTGTTTCACATATAGAGTGTTTATTTCTAAAGTAATTCTTGCTTTAGAAGGTTGTAGCATACTATCATCTCTGCTAGACAAAACCTGTGTCCAGTATTGGCAACAGGCGTATTTCTGGTTTGCCTTTGAGAAACTTGAATTTCTACTAGTATAAAAATATTCTTAGTGACTGTTGATACCACCACTATTTTTCTTTCTGCTTGACTCCCAGGCCTTCTCAGTGCCTTTTCTTGATTTTATATACTGACTTCAGTACTCCTTGCAACAATTTTTCAAGACTTGATGTCCCTGAGAAGCGGTAATATGCAAATGTCCCTCTTCCTCTCATTAATAGAGATTCTCATGCCTATACTTAAGTGAATTCATGTGGAATTCCTACCTCCTAATTTTTATTATAGTATGCTAATTGATTTACATTTGTTTGACTTCTTTCTCTGGAGCATGGTACATGGATTAGCAACGTGTTCTTACACAATTCTCCAGTTACTTGATTACAAGCCTAGGCTTTGTTCACTTTCATTAAAAATGCTTCTTGGGGTGAATCTACATTAAGTAATAGCATGGGTGAGCATAGCCCCTTTTGTCAATTACTAACTGTAATTATCAATAAACAATATGTTTTGAGCTGGTCACTCGGCTGCTGTATCCAAGATACACAAAAAATAATGGACATCATTTAATTACAGGATAAATGTTGCAAGCTATTCTTTGCAGATAAGCTTCTGTATCACATGGAGACCAAGTAAAATCTAACTATAGAACAGCAAGACATATTTCTGCATCCTGTGCTTCAGTATTCTATGAAAACATCTGTAAATAATTGCACCTAATGCTTTTTAAGTTACAAAATCTTTTAGCTGAGTAAGAAAAACAAGAGATTTAAAGTACAGCAAGTATTATTGAATCAACTAGATCTATAATAGTAACTTCTATAATAACATATCTAGAAAAATGATATAATTATGAAATATATTTATATGTCTTTTTATTGTGCTATTTTGCTTACTACGTCCTAGTGGAAACAGAATACAGAGATCCATCTCTGGCATTAGCTGTTTAATGAATTTATGACCTAGACATGCTCAAAAATTGTTTTATGCTTTTGTGATTTTTTTTTATCCTGATGCTTAGATCATTGTTCGTAAGTAAGCCTCATATATGAGCAACCAGTGTATCTCATTTTAGCTTCTTCATAGAAAAATGGAGGTGAGTTTTTTGGAGAATAACAATATGTGTAATTTTACTAATGAGAAGATGCATGTAATGCACACCATTTTCCATGGAAGGATGTGGCTGCTCAGTCAGAACTTAATGTAATAGGAACTCTTTCTGCTACAGGTACATCTGCCCTGAACAATCTTGGCTAGCTAGTGTCTCCTTTCATTGTTTTAATTTGCAAATTTCTTCACAGTCCTCATCTGAATTTCTCATATCAGAGAAAAAAGGTTTTGGGTTGAGCAACATTACTGTGCTCCTTGCCACAGACCAATCCTTACTTCAGATCTGCTTCTTTTTCCCTTGCACATGTTGTGGCATTCTGGGCTGGAATCTCTGTTAGTTCACTGGTTTTAGTGACCACCTGAAACAACACTTAGAACTTACTGTTTCATTGACAGTCTCTTCTTTATATACATATTACACCTTATACATATTACACTCACCACTCTGTGGATAATGGCAACACATTTATCAGCCTTGCAGAAAGCTTTGTTGTCTCCCAAATGCTGTGCTACCCTATAGTATTCTGTTTATAGTATTAAGTGCATTGACTTCAGCTGGCTTAAAAATAAAAATAAAAATAAAAACTTCTTCTTTCTAAAGCACTCCCCTGATCTTTAACCAGCAATCTAATCATGCCAGAGGTTGTTTGGATAAATATTATAAATGCAAAAGCTTTGGGAAGATGTGCACCACACCCTTTGAATAGGTCCTACATCTTCACAGGGTTACAAATTGTGTATCTTTTTGTCTGAGATTAACATTCCTCCCTCTTTTTTGGAGAGAGAAAGGCCTTCAAAATTACCATAATATTTTAACTTCTTTTTGTAGATGGGGAAATGAGTTCTGGGGCAGCTCAATTCTAGCAGAAGTGGTAACTTTTAGAGGTTTTACAATTTCATCTCTCCTCCAGATATGAGATTTTGTCTTTCTGGCACTTTCTCACTCTCTTAATCTTTGAATATCTTTTAAATAGAAATTCAGTGTTTTTTTTTCAATGGAATATATTCAGTGGTGTATAAAGAATATATATGTATATTGTATTATATTGTATTATATTAAAACCTCAGCCCCTCTCACTAGCAAGGAACATAATTTTCATAACATTTCAACAAAAAGTATGCCAAGTGTATTTTGTTTGGAGGAGATTCTTATATATCTATTTCATAGATGAAAGAAAAAGTAGAGAAGGAAGTGCTGCTTCATGCAATATGGTCTGTGAAGCTGAACTGTTGTCATAGCTGGTATCTCATTTTAACTTTGCAGGTCTTGATGAAAAAGGATCTGAGTTCAGTCAGTTATTGAGCGTATGCTCCAGTGACTGCCAGATTGATGCTTCTGTCATACAAGAATGTGACAATAGTTGCTATGGGTTTCCTGATTCACTTAATTAGATTTTTCCCTGTATAATTAGCACATCTTGAGTCTGAACTTCAAACTATGTCACCAATTTGTTTTGAAATTAGAGAAAGTGTTGGAGAGTACATTATTCATCTAGTTTCTTGTAAAAGCCTGTTTTAAGACCCACTAGGAATATCATAGAGCAAAATTATTAAGAGGTCAGTATGTGATGTGAAAACAGGCTGTTTGACCTAGTTTTGGCTGTGGATGAGACATCCAAACTGACTGAAATGCAGCTGTGGAGAGAATCTCTTTCTTTTTGTTTTGTTTCTCAGGATTGAAGTGAAGCTGGTGGGAAAGAGTAAAGTAGCTTTGCAATAAAACATCAATTCAGTTCTGGGGTCATCGCACACAAAAGTATTCTTATAGCACAAGGAAAACTGGTTCACCATGCTGGGAGGAAAGGAGCGATGTAGAGCAAAGAAAGATAGATACACAGTATGAAACTTTGCTAGTCATTTTGTTCATACATACAATCACAGGAATTACAGAGCTTTGGATTTGTCTAGTGATGTTTCTGTCCTTTCATGGGCTCTTGAATAATAAATCACTTTGTTCAGACAATAAATTGCTGAACTATTGTAAAACTATCAAAAATTCAGTTTAAAAAAAGCCTGGATTTCACACTACACAATATAATACACAAATGGAAAATAGGGTTGTGACATTCCCCAGTATGACCTCAACCAACATGCAACAGAGCTCAACTCCTCAGCTCTCCCTCCAGCACCATGGTCCCATGGGCCTTCTGGTGTCCCTGCAGTAGCTGTCTTCTGTGCCACTCATCCTCCTCATATCCAGCTACTTTCACTGCCTTTAGGAAGAACACACCCTACTGAGCACAACTTTTCCTCTGTCTTTTTGCTATGGAAGCACCAAGCACAAGTCACCTTAGGTTGGCACTTCATAACAAACAATAAGCAGACCTTCCAACTGAAAGTGAGAGAGAAGTGACATCTGCTTAAATGTGGATGCTGCAAAGCAGGCCAGAACACAGCAATCACCTACACTTTTTTGTTGTTGTTTGTTTGTTTGTTTTGTGTTTTTGGTTGTTGTTGCATTTTTTTCCAGCACAGCTCCCATACTGGAGAAAAAGGGATAGCAGTAAAGATCATTCTGCCATTTCAAGACTTCAGGGTTCACATTACTCATGTTTTCTTATCTAATAGGAGAAAATAAAAAATAAAAAAATAATAATAATAAAAAAACTTTTTAGCATGTGTATGCCACTGCAGGCTGCTCTTACAAATACCACTGACTAAACTTTCATTAACCCAGAACTATGATTTCAAAGCAGAAGCACTGGAACTGATGTTTATATAAACACATATGGCTTTGATATTCATTTGGAAAAAAAGACAAGGGATTTTGGGAAAGGCAAAAGGTAAAATAAGTTGACAGACTTAGGATGAGTTGCTTTTCTTAAGGAAGTTGATTCCCATGTTTGCCTTGAAACACACTGATATCTTCAATTTTAATGTTATTGATTTAGCATCATGTATTGCAGTGTAATAGAGAGCAGCCTTTGCTAGTCCTTCCTGAGAACTTCAATTCCCAATTACATTCTTCAGCTATTTAGTTCCTAAGGACATCTTCAAAGTTTGATAACAATTTATGCTGTCAGCCTATGAAGTCAATTTTACAGAATCCAACACAACTAGTGCCTGCTTATGTGAAGCCCGGAGCCTACTTTGGTTCTCCACAAAGGCCATTTGATATCTGCCGCCTTTTATGGTTGACCTTGAAGGAGAGTTCAGTTTGGTAATTTATGGCAAACACCATCCAGGAAGACCCATTTGCAAGATTCACTGTCACTTAGTGCTAAACGATCGCTCCCAACTCTGAAGACAATCTGAGTCCCTGACAGAGCAATCCCATAAAAAATATTGCCTGGCCGGCCAGGTGTCTTTTCCAATTATCTGGAGTAGAAATTAATACTTTTAAAAGCTGCTAGTTTTTGAAAGGTTATTACAATTTATTCCACTAGTTTCTTTTACACATTATGATGAATTGGTTTATTACGCTGTTATTTTCCATGTCAGCTTTTTTAGAAGATTGAATCATAATGTTGAAACATTAGAGTGAATGGCAAACATATTATTTTACAGCTGAGTAATATATTTCCTCTAAAATATTGTGCTGTGTTTTTAATAACGGTAATTTTATTATTATATTGCTTAATACTGTTTCCCACATTATTTATTTCTATATGGTAAGTATTGGAGGACTTCATTTTAAGATGCCAGTGATATCTTGGTCAGGACAAAAAATATATGAATGTGCAACAACCCAAACTGTGAACTGTGCTTGGAAGCATAACAATTCATGGCTTCTCAGTATCAGTTTAATATATGGAGCAGCTCCAGGGAGAATAAATGGTTAGAATCACATTAGTGGGCTTCTAAATTTAGAAACAAAGGGTACTTTAATCTCATGTATTCTTCTTTGATTTTTTTTTTTTCTTTCTGTGATAATCTCTGGTTTTGGGTGCTATTTTTGTTCCCTGAATCCTCTCCAACCAATCTATAAAAGGATGGTAATTAGCATTTTAATAGGAGTAGTTGAATCTCACTGTTACCCTGCAGTGAATGTATTCCTATTTATGTAGAGCTCAGCAATACTAAAAGACAGAAGAAATTCAACTTTTCATTTCTTTTTTTAGAAACAGGTTGGGGGAAGGGAGAAGATGTAGCAACATGAAGGCTTCCACCCTTTTTTGACACTGTGTCTGCATATAGAATAGTTTATTTTTTCAGCACGAATTCTGAAATTTTGGCACTTGATCTGCAGTTCTGCAGAGGGCTGAGTTCTTTGAACTCCCATTGACTTCTCTCACGGCACAATAAAATTACCATCCAAAGGTGCACAGCAATGCCCTGCATATTTTTTTTAAATTGGAACAATTAACTCAGAATGGTTTAGTATGAAGTACTGTTTCAAAAAAAAAAAAATTAATAATAATTAAAAAAAAAAAAAAAAAAAAAAAAAAAAAAAAACTTCCTGTAGGTAAAAGGTTTCAATTTAAAAAGTTGTAGGTTACTGCTAATGAGGGTCTGACACTATTTTTCAAGCAAGCACATGTGTAGATAAAGATTTGGAACTCAGCCTAAATGTTTAGAGTTTATGACACCTACAGCTCAGATAGGAAGCATTGAAAATAATCTTCCCTCAAAACCAGAACTTACCATTCACAGTTAGAAACCCTGTTTCTGTAGGCATGAAGAGCAACCTGCCTTTAACTCTGAGAACCTTATAGATATTACTGAATTTCATTCTCCATTTCATTAGGCTGATTTGCATGGCAGCATAGAGGGTAAGGCCCTGATGAATTTATTTTCTGTATGGTGTAGAGAAGTTATTTAAGTTTATAATATGCAATGCTTGAATTCTTGCCTTATGTCTTTGCAACAGGTTCTGTGCAATGCCATAGTTCACAAGAGATGGAATGGGTTTATGGATAAGAACAAATTATATTGCAGGAGAGAAGGTCCTGGCTTAGCTGGGAGAAGCTCGGGGTGCTGTGGTGCTGGACTGCCTCTGAGCCACCAACCAAGGTGTCTATTCCAGACTTACCAAGACCCCAATGTAGGACACCCCAGAGTCCCTCCACATGGTTCAAATATGGCCTTTGTGAATATTCAAATGATATTTCTGAACAGAGCTGCTGTGTGTACATCATGAGGTTCGCGTTTCTTACCAGACCACAAATCAGTAAGTCTGTGGCTATGTTGACCAATCCGTTCATTCTTAAAAATAAATGCTTCCTGATTGTATTCAGCATATCCCATGTAATGCTGGTGAAGATGGGTTAGAAAAGACAGTTTTCCCAGTTCTATATTTTTTTTTTCCACGTTATCATATCAATCTCAGTGAAAAAGATGACATACCTGAAATTCACATCCATGCAGGAGAGATTTCCAGATATTTCTGGTAAAAACATTGAGACTGTAAATAACTACATAGCAGTCTCTCTTTTTTTCTGAATATCAAGATTTATTTTTCCTCAAGATAAATATTGACCTTGGCTTTAAATTGGTCAGAATTAATCTTTCTAGTCAATAAATCTTGATATTCCCTTCCACAGAAATCAATACCTGCTTAGTATATCAGATTATTGAATTGAATTAATAAATATAGCTCTGCATGAAGATTTTCATAAGTTGTAAACAGTCCAAATTTAGGAGCTTTCAAAGAGGCTCACATGTGAGCTACATAGGTTATTTCAGTTTAATGTTAAGAAACTTCTGAACAGTGTGTTAAATAAATTACTGTATTGCTAAGAGAGTTAGAGTAAGGTCTGTTAACTATGTATTTAAAAACTTGGCAACAATGAACAACAATAAATAATTTAAGTAACACCTCTAATTTTACTTTTTTTTTCCTCCTTATTTGGTTTTACTCCATTGTTTTGACACCGTTGAATTTAAAAACATGAAACATGTATATGTGTATATACATATATATAGTCACAAAGAAGAAAATGCATGTTATGCACTAATCCAGCTGTCAGATTATAATTTATAAATTGATATGTCAGAGCAGTGGAGGAATTCCACTCTGTCTTCAGAGCTGGCAGAGCCCACTGTGGGTATGAAGTAGAACGAGTTTCTGGAGTTGAAGAAAAAAAGGAAAGAAAAAAAAAAAAAAAAAAAAAAAGAGAGAGAGAAAAGAGTTATTTCTAAAATATAGAGCTATTGTGTCATCGTCTCAGTGAGACTCCAGAACAAATACGCAAGAGGTTACATCTGACCAATCACCTAGAGAGGCAACTAGATGCCAAAAATTTGCCAAGAAGGACTGTCAGATGCGAAAGAGGTCAACAGCTAGAAAACTCCAGAATGAAAGAAGCAAAGCCAATAATTTTGCTGACCAGGTTTTCACAGCCTGTAGAGATCTCTGGAATTACTCTACACTTCAGGTTTTAAATTTAAAGGGATGCTTTCAGGATGATTTAACTCACCTTTTGAACGGGAGAAATTGTTGTTCTCTGTTTTTCAATTGTTTAGAGAATACAATACATAGTTGGCTTCTGCCAATTTTTCAAAATTTTGTGTTCATTTTCTTTTAAGCAACATTTTCATTCAAAATGAAAATGCTTATGGCAGGATTTCTTTCAAAATCCTTTTTTTTTTTTTTTTTTCTTGAATAGGAGAATAGTGAAATAAAAGACATTTTAATTTCTTTGTGTTTTAATTTTAGTATTTATATTTTTTGGAGGATATGTAAGATATGTTTGCATGACTCTGTGTGGGGGTGTGTGTAGGTAAATAAATAGAGCATAAGATGTAAAACTAGATTATATTGGCCCATTTTGAGCAATGTATAAATATATGCAAAGCACATAATGATCCCCAAATTGGTAAAAATATAGCACATACCGCTTTCAGATAACATATTGGCACCTCTTGGAACTTCAGATGGAAGTATTAACACTTTTGTCATGTGCATATCACCTCCATGCATGATGAAATATCTATGCATTTTAAGTCTTTTTTTTTTTTTTTTTTCCTGTAACAGTACCATATGTTTCTGTATGTGCATCCACAATAAAAAATGGCATTTTCCAGCACATGCTTCTCTTTTTTAACTTCAAGGAAATGGCTGTTGTTTTGTTTTGTTTTGTGATTATGTTTGTTTGTTTGTTTTTGACAGCAGCATTCTTATTTTTAAAGATAAAGCAACTGTTAATCAATGTAAAATTAAAGTGTTTGTTTTATTACACACAGAAAAGTGAAAAGACTCTTCTCACTTACCTATAAGTTCTCATGCTGCCATCCTTCCTTTTAACAGGATGTCATTTCAAAAAACTGTCTCCTTTGTACATAAACCATCAAGTTGTTTCCAGTGTGCAGAAGCCCTGCAACAGCTCCCTAGAGAGATATTCTACTGAGTAGTGGAAGACTGCAGTAAATGTAATATATTCGCCTCTGACAGTACTGAATTTCTTCTGTCTTCATTGTGATATTTGGTTGGGGTGATGCATATTCACACCTCCCTAGTGAGTCCAGACACTTAAGGTAAAACCTACTGCTCTTATTTCCCATTCAATTTCCTACATTTGTCTATCAGTAAGTGTCCTTGTGAAGTTTAATGTTCTTGCCAAACATTAGAAACACTAGAAACAAATCTAATTAGTTCCACCTTTGTTCCTAGCCAGGTTATTAGCAATTCATTATTAGGATAAAGTAAGTTTCATGAACAGTATTTAGCTATCCACAAGAAAACACTGCTTTTCTAGATCTGCTAATAACTTGACAAATGAACTGGGGTAAACTCTTGCCCCATTCCCTCATCAGGAAATTAAAAGATTTAATATGAAGTCCTTCATAGACTCTTCTGAACTTTAGGGAAATAAAACCCTATGCATTTTTAATATTTATATTGCAATTGTGCCCAAGTAGAATAACTGGATGGGTTTTACCTCACTTGACATTGGCTGAAGAAGAACTAAGCATCAAGCCTGAGTTAGAAGGTTAATCATTAAAACTATCTCTTCCTACAGAGAATGATAACCTTCCACAAGTGATTCCAGTGTCTGTCTTAAAATAGTATAATTGGCAGAAATGAAAGGCTGTTGGGAGGTACATGTTTTTCTCCCTTCTCTGCAGAGAGAGACTCTATAACGAAGCACCTGGATTTATCTTCAAATATTTGTTGTTTCATGTAAATACATATTTTTGTCAGTCCATGTTATGTATATTCATGTTAATATTCTTCATTATTTAGCTTGTCTTACGTAAGAGTCAGTCATGATAGTAGGACTGAAGCAATGTCAGTAGTTAACACTCTTAAAAAATTATTCTGGTCTAATCTGATTTTTTTTTTTTAAGAAGGTTTTGTTTGTAAATGTATGACTTGTTCTCTAAAAGACTCCCTTTTTCTAGAATAAAACAAAATAAAAGGGTATTGATCTACTTTTGCACTTTCTAAGGCCTGTCTACCTCATAAAGACAAATTGTTTGGGAAAAGGAGGTGATTTCTATTTTGTAGTTTTGCAAGTGTCTATTAACATCTTAATTTCATAAAACTGCAGACTGCCCTCCAATTGACCATGCAATTCGTAAACGCGGATGAAGAGTTAGGTAACTAGATCAGCTACCACTTAAGAGAGAAAAAGCAGTCATCTGGCCAATGTCTTAAATTCAACAATAGATAAATCATAGAACTATAGTTTTTGGATGTGGCTTTAAAATGAAACCCAGAGAGCGGGAGGGGGTTGCTTTGCAGCTACATTAGCTACATTCCAGAGACTCTGGTTTGGACAACTTTGCCATTTCCTTGAATTTACAATAACCAATCTAACAAGCCTAGTTCTTATATCCTTAGAAAAACATCATATTGGGAAGTTCATTTTCTCAGATAGCTTAATTCAGCTTCCATTAGTCAATGAAATTACTTTGTTGGCTTAAATAATATTTGAGTTATGTACTACATACAGAACATCTGTACAGAATTGCTCAAAAATGCATTTAATCTACTGTACCATTTCTGGCAAGAACAAATAAAGTGTTTTTAAGGAGAAGACTAAGAAAAAAGACAAATACAGAATGATACTTTAACATGTACCTTTGCTACTCCCAGCAATTTGAATCTGTGAGACTCTGTGAGCTGTATGTTGTAATCACATCACTGTGTTTAATAGCTCTTAAAGGATCTTTCACTGAAAGTTTTCAATCTGCCTTTGAATCCACGTATATTTTTGACATTCACCATGAGTCGCACAACTCAATTACACTTTATTTGAAAAAGTACTTTCTTTTGTTTATTTTAAGTCTCCTAATGATAATCTCATTTGGTTCTTCCTAGTGCTGAAAAATAATGGATAATCAGTCCATGTTCAGTATCTCCATGCAATTTGTGTTTCTATAGACATAAATCGTATTCTCCTTCTAACAATATTCCTTTTCAATCTGAAAAGTTCTAGTATACTTACCCCTCTTAGGGAGGTCACTGACCAACCTTATTGTTCTTCTTTGAACAATGTTTAATTCTACTTTGTCTCTTTTGAAGTAACATAAGCAGAACTATCTGCAGAATTCAAGATGTAGGCATGCCAGGAATGCACACAGTGACATAATGATATTTCCTCTCTTATTGTCCTTTTCTACCATTTCTGTGTTATTTTAACTACCCTGAGCACTAAGCTGACATTTTGCACAAGGCTATTTGCATTCATTTCTTCTGATGAGTGAAAGCTGATTTTCATGACTATGTTTTAGTGTGCATGTATACTTAAGGTTGTTACTACTAACACAAACTAGTTTGACCTTTTGACAAAGTTTTGTCTGCCATATCATTTTCCTGTCATTCAGTAACATGAGATTCCTTCTGTAATTCTTCTCAATCAGTTTTTGTTTGGACTAACATAAAAATTTTCTCATACTAACAGTGTTAGTATTCAATCTCACTATTCAGCTCGGTTTCCAGGTCAGTTTTGTCTTTGTGAGATAACATATTACAGCAGTGACTTTTTCCTTATATTCCCAGTTAGCAAATCAATGCAATGTTTCCTAAAAGAAAAATAAACTGCCATAGTGTAATTTACCATAAATCTAGCAATGTGTGTAATCAGAAAGATTACATAACTAATGACTTGGGATTTTTCAAGCAGAATCTAAGGTGTATACCAATTACATAGCCGAAAGAGGATTCAAGGGAAAAATCTATTTAGAAGTCATGCTACAGTTGACTGGAAAATGAAATACATATTCAATATTTTCCTTGGCCTCTATTTTTGTTTAAGTAGGCTATAAAAAATATGTTCACATAACAGCTACAAGTAAGGATATTGCCAAAATATGTTTCAGCTCAGTTTTTCACTCATGATTGTCTGTTGAAATGTTTACAATCTTGAAATACATACAGTGTCCAATTAATCTTTCCATTTACTTCACAAAGACTTGGACATCAGCTTGAGACTTGAAACTATCAATATTCAATTAAATAATGCACTTAAAATATTTTAGATGTGATATACCTTTGAACAATGCTCATTTCTTTTTGTCTCTTGTTTTGTGTGATGGTAACACTATCAAAGTTTATACAGAAACAGTTTAAGAGTATTACAAAGCAAAGTCTGAGTTCTTAAACAACAAAAATACAGTGCTATTTCTATGATAGATATAGTTGTTGTAGTAATTATGAATTTAAAAGAATTATGTGGACACCTTGTAACCAGGAATATCTGCCCTGAAACACACAATATAATGTCTGCCCTATGACATTATCTTCCTATCACCTATTGTAAGACAAATAGTCACACATGGCAGTTCACACAAACATTATGTATTACATGCAGTGTAATTGGCAGAACTTATTAAAAGTTGCCCATATACTTATCATATACACACATCAATAATCTTAATATCTGCAGGATTTACATGTTGCCCATTATTCTGTAATTACTCTATTTTTTAGTTCCGTTATGCTTATCCTTAGTCCTTAATGTTACACCGGATACAGTCACTGGAACCTGCTGAGTCAATTAGAAAAAGGTCTGTGTTTGTTCCTTTTAGGTCAGAATATCCAACAAAGTTCTGCATACCAAAGAAACTCAGAGGTGAGCTTGGAGGAATGGTTATCACTGTTATTATTGCATATCCTTACTGTACATCACTAGATTATATATGACATCATATGAAATACATGTAACCCTACCCATCCTTCTCCATCACAAAACCTTTCCTACAGAAAACTTTCAGTTGCTGGGATGTTTTAATTGATGCCAAAGTATTGGTGCAGAAGCAGAGGGACCCTGGACATCCTCGTAATGTAGCAAGGATGAATATTCAAGCTATATATTATCCAGGGGAAAACAAACTGTTTAATTATATTCTGTGCCTATTCTTTGTAGTTATCATGTGTAGTAAGTACAGTCAAATATACGGTTATAGCTCATTAGTAATTAAATCTGTTCATTAAAAAGAACAAGAATTTTGATGTAGTCCTTGTGCTGAAGCTTTAGAGTGTGCTGTGCCACCTGTTTGTGGAAATGCATCCTCTGAAAAGAGTACCTGTGTGAATTCTACCTCTTCAATCCTTCTTTTTTCCTGATACTGCCTCTCTCGTCCCCTTTCCTGTTTAAACAAATGCCTCTCCTGTGACAGATCTACAACTGCTCATATGCATTGGAATACAACAGTATTAGTTTCAGATCAAAATTTGGATTACACAAGTATATTTTACTAAAAGGTACATGCACAGCCTCTAGTGTAGGCAAAATAATTTTTCTGCATCTATAGAACTACCTAAATAGTTCTTAATACAAACCCCATGGAAGCTCAAACAGTAATATAGATATATAAAGGGAAATGGCATATGTCAGTACAAAAAAATAGTAGTCAAGGGAGGTCAGGTGATGCGGAATCTTGCTGCCTGTGAAGAATGTCTCCATGATGCAGGACAAATTATGGAACTGAATCTTCTGAGTTAAGGAGTTATGGAATAAACAGTAGGAAAACTCAGTTCTGGGGCTTTTTAAAATATTTTAAAACACTGGATAAAGCTTTAGATATGAATATGAAATCATCAAGGGTTTTAAATAGAAAAAGTGAGATGTGAAGTAGCAGAAGTAAATCTAGCACACAACATACATTACTTGGTGAAAAAGCACAGATATATTAGGTGCATCCCTACAGGGAGCTGTGACAACAACAAGCCCCTTGAAGTTAAAATGCTATCTAACAAGCTTTAATCAAAAGCCATGTGGACCTTTTGGATGCTCTCTTCCATCATTGCTGTGATTAACATCATCTGTTCTTTTTGGCAAGCAAATAAATAGATAACTAAAACATGCTCAGATGCTCTTGCCTGAAATGTGACAAATATGCTTTGCCAGCAGATGAGAAAACATCTCTTTCCCAAGGATGGACTAACCTCAAAATGTTGTGAGGCTTTTTTTAGTTCATGTATGCGTGTGAAATTTGGGAGTATAAAAAATGATATATATATATATGAGTATGTCTCCTGAACAAGAACTGATACCATACATGTCAGGCTATGTGAATTAGTAAATGAAATCAATGACATTTTTCACTTTTTATCTTTTTTTTTTTTTTTTTCCAGAGGAAAATCTTTTTAATTGCATATGCTTCCCATATTTGTCTAGAAGGCTATTAACTCTTGAATCCGTTGACCATACCTGACAGAAGATAGATAGAATTCTCAACAATAGCTATTGCTTATGAAAATTAGCAATCAGGTGGAGACCTTCCCAAGGAGAAAAAAAAAAAAAAAAAAAAAAAAAAAAAAAAAAGCTGAAATATGAGCTTACTCCTTTTAGGTAGCAGAGATTAGGTACTAGGAGAAGTTTACATTACTTAGATACATTTAAAAGATCACAATGAATGACAGGGTGTGGCCCAAAAGTAGCTTAGTGAAACGCAGTTAATTCAGTCTAACCCTTGTTTTTCAACCAGAGAGGATGTTTTACATGCTATAACCTGCTCTGTCATTTTGTTCCTGAGCTCCTGCCCTGGTTTCCAGTTTCCCCCAGGGTCATTGCTTCCACTGCAAGCCCTGGAAAACATGGTTGCCTCTTTAGTAAAGACCATGCTTTTACTGCATATTTATGGCTTTTCCTATGGCTACATCTCATCTCCTAATACTTTTCTCTCACCCAAATAAGACTTGGTGAGTCTTCAACTCGCACCTAAAACAACAGTCTTACTTATCCACTTGAAATGCCTTTCAATGGCTTGTATGCTATGTGACTTCTTTATGATTCCCTCTTAAGACATTTTTAGTTGAGCTAATTTATACCTTCCCTACCTCCCTCTGACTTAAGTAGGGGTTTTGTGATGCTTCAGATGCTGATTCCTCTCTGGTAATTGTCCTAGTTTGGGCTTGGATAGAGTTAATCTTCTTCATAGAGACTTGTATGATGATGTGTTTTGGATTTGTGATGAAAATTGTGTTGATAACAGAGGGATGTTTCAGTTGCTGCAGAGCAGTGCTCACACAGAGCCAAGGCCTTTCCTGCTCCTGGTGCTGCCCAGCCAGTGAGGAGGTGGGGGTGGGGGTACAGCTGGCCCCGGCTCCCCAAAAGGATGTCCCACACCATGTGACACTGTGCTTAGCAAGAGCAGCTGGGGGAAAGGAGGAGGAAGGAGGAATGCAATCTCTGACTTCCGTGGGCACTGTGTATTCCATCACACAGCAAGACTTACCGTTTGGAGAGTGATTTCTAGAGCACATTCTCCGTTGCTAATGAAATAGTCAATCATGTAATCAGTTCTATCAACCTGAGGGTGTTGCCATGTTGTGGGTAATTGCCATAGAAAAGAGAGATGTGTCTTGAAATATCTGTCACTGAATGTTATGCAAGAAAAAAGATTTATAACTGTAAGATGACTGACTAATTTAGAAACTATTAATGGTGAAGGGACAACAGTTTCTTCTAATGACAGGTGTGTATGGGTGCTGCCCAATACAATGGAGCATATTAACAACATAACTAAGAGAAAACACTAACTACTCTGCTTTTACAGGCGTTTTTACAGATCCTTTCACAGCAAACCTTTCAGATATCCCTTCTGACAACCTTCACTCTTTTAGCATGCTTTTCCTTGGAAGTAAATATTAAGATTATTTTCTCTCTCAAAGTGCATACTGAGGGAAATGATTTTGCTGAGACATGAAGTCAGGCAAATACTCCAGTGCAGATAGAATGTGTTGGAGCAAAAGAAGGGGATTTCCCTCTGTAATGGGGGAAGGAACTCAGCCTCCTATATCCTGTTGAAGTATTTATCTTTAACAATTTTACACATTTTTAAACAGAAAATTTAAATGCTTCCATATGTTTTCCCAATTTTTTAGACCTTAATAAATGAAAATAAATTCATGGTTCAGAGGTTAGTGTGGTCTACATATCTGGAGTTCTCCCCATGATATCTGAAATCATTCTGAAACCTACTGAGTGGTTTGCAAACCTCTAATGATTTTCACTTTTGAGAAGCAAGTAATCATTCCCACTTCAATAAACTTGATAAATTCCATAGATTTAGAACAAAGACATGTTCTACTAGCAAAAGAAGCAATTCTTTAATGTTCTTTTGAATGTATCAGGAAGAGTCAACAATGAGACAATGCTGCCTTATTCCCTACCCTTTTGCAGCTTGCAAGTCACCTTGCACAAGTTTGATAGCAGACTACATGAAATAACTCCTAGTCATGTACTACACCCTGAAAATGGTAACACAATTTTCATTTTATGAGCATCCTAGCACTCAGTTCAGGTCCTATCCTTTCCATCTGTGCATACTTATTTCTCTCATACTCAGTCTTTTACTCTCCTTAAATTAAATCCTTTCTTGTTCCATAGAACAGGGTTGGTGCCTAAAGAGAAGGGTCATGGTCAGGTGCTTGAAATGTATATCTGTTGGACAGAAGACCAAGTAAAACCTATTCATTTCATTTTCTGACTAATGTCATGATTCCATTCAAAATAATGTCAGGCTTTTGATGTTGAATTATGTTTTTTGAATTCAAAAGGGGCTAATGACTCTCAGCCCTTTGAACAAGCAAGAATGAACAAATAAGTTGGCCAGGCAAAGGAAGGACCTGCAGGATAAATACTTATAGACAAGGTGTCCAACTCTTTGGAGCAGGAATGGGTCCCTCAGGGCTGGCAACTTGGAAAACAGCTGTGTTGGAAAGCGGGAAATGCCTTTGTAATCACAAGCTTCAGTGTCAAGCCAGCGATGGGGTTGGGGGAAGTTTTAGGTTTGCTTGTTCTCCAGTATCTGAAATTTCAAAAAGTTTTTAGCAGTTTAGACCCCCAAATGATCTGTCTTATCATGCATTTATAAATGGCAATTTGAAACAAAGTTTCATACACTATTTAAAACCTTGTACATTTATTATTTCCTTAAGGCCTTTCTAATTTCAAGATGCATTTCTACTAGAATTTTCTCAGGAGAGATGTTTTGAAGATTTAGGTTAAAAATAACAAGTATTTCATACAAATATTAAAATGTCAGAAATTGGTAGAGGAAATTCCGAAGATTCTTAAATGTTAAAGCAATGTGGAAGGCTGATGCAGATTTTAATTTCCAAAGACTTCAAAAGTGTGTGTCCACATTCTGAGATACTGCAATGTATTTTCATTAAAGGAGTGCTTTGTTAAGCAAGTGTTAATTTTTAAAACATCCTTACAATGATAAAGCCATGTGATAAGACCTTTTAATTTTAAGACAAAATGTGTGTGTGCAGTGTAGAAGTGGGCTCTTGCACATTCCTGCAGCACCATGCAATGAAGAGCAGCTGTGACCATGCTGAATGGCACCTTGCCTGAAACAGTGCAAATAACTATAGTTAAAGGTGTTTCTACCCTGTGGTTTTTCACATCTAAGAATCTGGTTGGGTATACAGGGAATTGCATGTGGGTTTGTTTGCTGGTTTTTCATGGAAAGTCTCATACTGTATAAGCAGGACATCATTTACCCCTGTTAACTATAATATAATAGACAAGGAATCTAGAAATATTGCTGTCTCATGGAATTTAAATCTAAGGTTAAAAAAAGGGGGGAGGGGGGGAACTTTACCTCTTTACCTTGATACAAGGCAAGTGAAAGGCCACTGCTGCCCAGCTTTGAAAACAAGAGGTGTGGTCAGCACCCCTGTGGTCTCCACAACCTCCCAAAAGGCACAGTAAATCAAGAGCTCTGCAGATATAAGGACGAATCACTCATGAAAAGGGGAGCTTCCCAGCATGATTTTCTGCAGCTGCTTACCATGCTAAGGGTCTTCCTTCCTTCAAAGGCTTTTTATTTGGTCTATATATAGAAGAAATGCAGATGTCTGTTGTGAGGGGGTGGAAGGCACTGTTGAATAGTTGCTTTCCAAAGCTGAAGATGTTAAGTTGCTTGTAATAATGCACTTGATTCATCCCATACCTGGCAATGAATTGGTGTCTTGAGCAAAGGAGAGGCTGCATGCAGCAAGGTCAAAAGCATCTAGTGATTATCAGCCTGACAATATTAAGAAGCAAGTATATCTTATTTTACTCACTTTAGGAAAACCATTATGGGAAATGGTTATTCAGGACTAACAGAATTCTAACCACTATTCCATTATCAAATTAGTGTCATGCAATGGGAAGAGGTTGTAAACTGAGGTATATTCTTCAATGTCATATATGAATCCTGCTCTCACTACCATGGCTTATCTGGATGAAACAAGCAGTGCCATTCTGTGGATGCCTCCCCAGATTTCTGCCTCTGAATTGAACAAAAAGCAAGGACACAAGAAAGGCATGGCTCTTGGCTTTCTGTAAAACAAGTTGTTGGTTTTCATAATTTCTAGCTCTTAGAAGTTTTCTGGCTAGGAAATTGAGTTTGTTTTTTACAAAAAACTGCATAATTTTTCAGCTATTACCAGGGGGGACCTAAAATGACCTTGAAACAAAGGTTAACAAAACTTGTTTCATTTCCCACTCACTGTTATCCATATGTACCTGAATGTCTATTTGACTTACAATTGGATATTCTAAAATGCTTTTAAGGGGATGTCACCATTAGGAAACTTCCTATACTAACACCCAAGATGACATAACCGTACACAGCAGACTCTTAGCTCTCCATTCAGCTTAGTTTTATATGAGGCAACTTGAGCTGAACAGAAATGCTTCACTAGACTACTGGGAGAATTAATATTTTACCTAGAGTTTGTTGGAAATTTTTCATCTGAAAAGATTTTCAATTAAAAAGGGGCATTATAGATGAAAATATTTGTGATTATAATCTACACTTTGAACTGCCACTTGAAATAATTTATTTATTTATTTATTTATTTATTTTTTTGATGGTGTCTGTCCAGCTGGCTAGAGAAAAGTAAGTAACTTCTAGATTTTCTTTCCTTTTTATTTTTTTATCAGTCTTATAGTAGAAAATATCGATGTGGGAAAATGACAACAATGAGGAATAAAGCAGCATTTTTCATAACACTGCTTGTTTAGAAAAATGCTCATTTCTCACTGTTTGAAATTTTAACAGCTCTAATTCTTATGTATACATGAAAAGAAGAGAATTGTTCCACTAACTTGCTCCCGTAAGCAGAAAAGCTTACCAGTATGTCTTTCTTGCTTGTGGCTTTTAGCCATTTTCATTATATTTTGCCCATTTTCATTTATTCTCCACCCCTTTCATAGACCAGTGTCATTTGCAGCACACTTGCAGGTGCTGTTTATCACCGGTGTCGCCCCAGCTGATACTCTGCTACCATGACTGCTTAATGCAGCATGCTGGCAGGAGTCCACCCAGAGCCCTTGCCAAGATTTCCACACTCTCCCTTTTGGTATACAAATGAGTGCAAAATAAACTCAGCAAGAATTTGCATTCAGGCTTACATGACCATGGAACTTGGGTGGACTGACCAAACCTAATGTCTAAGTTTTCACTTCTTTTTCAGTCACAGGTTAAAATATTTTCAGTTTATATATATATATATAAGACCTGCATACAGTTAATGAAAGTCATAGAAGCAGTTCAACTGTGCTATTAGGCTCAGAGCATGAAAGATCATATATCATTGTAACCTACCTAACCTTCCCTGTACTAAATGACAAACTGCTGGAAATAGCCTTTGGGTGAGGTCTCACATTCACTAAAATACTTGTCCTTCAGCTGAGGACTCTGTTGAACTCATATATCATTCAGCATCTTAAATCACAGAGACTTGCATAAATACTAAATATTAATTAAGATTAAAAAAAAATAGTGAAAGGTAAAGTCCATGAAGCAGGTCATATCAAGGCCTAATTATTTTTAGAATTTATCTTTTTTTGGTGACCTTAAAATATAAGACTGCAATTTGTAGGAGTTTATGATGTTGCTATTGTACTTTATTCTGCAACTCAAATCACCTTTAAAGCCCATTCAGGCTACACCTTTTGCTCATCCAAAAAAAAAAAATAATTTAGAGTTTTACACCTCAAGAAACAGCTTGTGACAACATGTCTGAATTCATGGGTGCTTGGCAGATACTGAGAAACTTTTCAATTTTTCCTTACATTGTTTGATTAATGGCTCCCAACAAGCCATTCTTCAAAGGTTTTATTTCACACACAGGGCATCATTTGCTGAGAAAATGCTGTTTCTTGAGACATTTAAAGCACGGGTATAAAAATGCATTTTGGAATAAAGCGGGAACTATCAGTGGTGCCTCATGCATTTAGGTGCACAATGAAGTTGGCAATTATTACTTAAGCACCACTCCGTGCATGCTAAATGCTTTCTGAGCAGTGTTTCTGCCCTAAGGAACAAACATGCTGAAGAGACACAAAGTCAGAAGGGAAGACATAAGAAAATTTATGTATTAAATCAGTCAATTCCCTGCAAGTAGCATGACAGAGGTGTTTTTCTTTGTTTTTTTTTTTTTTAATTATTATTATTATTATTATTATTTATTATTTTATTATTATTATTATTATTATTTATTTTTGTTGTTGTTGTTGTTGTTTTCTTCCCCTTCTTTTTTTTTTTTTTTTTTCATGTGGCAGAAGGCAGGGAAGTATTAGATCTGCTCGGGGAGGTCGGACAGTAAATATGGAGGTTTTTAGGTGATGGAGCAGCTGACAAACAGGCTGTTTTGATGTGAATTGAATTTCATCAGGGTTTTCAGAGCTGAATAATATGACTTTGTGTAGGGCACATGGTATAAATAATGAAGAAGAGAAGGAGAGCAAGATATTGAGTCATGTTTTGAGATAAAATGCGAGTTACTGGCAGAGAGAAGCAGGCTCTGTTCTGGGCACCACTGCAGGGAGGACTCAGACAAAAGAGTGGTGACAAGGAAGGGGAGAAGGAAATGCATTGCAGTGGGTCAAGAGGAGTTGCATACACATGACAAGCACTTCAGCATTTCAAAATGCACCATTAGAAAGATGAATATATTCGAAAATAAAAATATAAATGAGTTTGTTCCTGTTTTCTGCCAATTCCAGAAATCAGACAGTGTGGCATGGCACTACTTCAACATAGTGTTTGTTGTATTCCCTTCTATACCCAGGCTTCTGGAAGGCCATTGTTATTCCTAGCCTTGGAGACTAATTCAGCATCTCCTGATGCAGAGGTGCAATTCCCTCTTGCCTGCACACTATTGTGCGTGCAGTGCTGTCGCAGTCTGCAGTTGTGTAGTCCCTAGGAAGCTATTACCAGCCAGCGGAATATAGAGAAGGTCCAGACTGACTAATGCCAGAACACAGTGCAAACGGAGCCTCTGCAAACTGCAAGGCAACGTCATGCAAGGCAAAGAAGGAAACAGTCATGGCTAATTTTTCCCTTCTTTTGTTTAAAATATCACAATGCATGTGCAGTATTTAAAATCCCAGTTAAAAATAATTCAGGCAGAATTGTGATTCCTGGGTGTTTGATATGTCTTCTGATTAGTCTTTGTTGGAATTATCTGTACTGCAGAATAATTATCTTTACACATTTCCTTGTATTAACATTGTAACATAATCACATTTATATAGCTTTCTGTCTGACTTTTTTAATTGGTTCTGTAATAGCCTCAGTGTATTCACTCAGTGTATTCAATCTGAAGTGATTAGTCATTCATTTTCCCTGTCTCTGAGTCAAAAGATGAGCTAATCAAATCCATACCAACATGCAGTCTTTTCTAGGAGTAGCTATAAGTGACAGAAGTTGGTTTTACAGTGCAGAAAATCACTTCAGTTCTTTCCCCAAAAGACTGCACAAAATTCAGTGTGGAGTTCATGCAATATCTTCCTTGAAACTGCTGTGGGTTTATTTACATCAGAGAGAGAATTCATGTGTTTTTTTGTAACACAGAGTCTTATTTAACTAAAAGGAGAACCATATTCCTTTTATGTCTAACACTATCTTATTGACAGGAGGTCTTTTTCACTAGATTAATAAATGTTAGAAGGTAAAATATGGTGCTAGTCAAATAACATAAATGACAATAATACTGAAAGCATTTATAATGTGCAGCTAATCACCCTGGCTTATATTATGAAGTGAGATGAACCAACAACATCTTGTGAAGTTAATTATGGCTAAACATCTAGCCATGTATCTTGGGACAGAAAAAGGATACTATATATAAAATTTCTTGTTTTATATTCTTAATTTCATATACAATTTGTTACATATGTATAATAAGTGTTTTGAGTATTTTATACACGTGACAATATTTCTCCTCATATATATTATGTGCCATTTGAATATATCATATAAACACATTATTTAAAGGTATAGATGACCACTATTAGAGGCTAATATTATTGAAGGTATGATGTCAGTATTTAATTTACTAGTGCACATGTAGCCAGTGCACTCAGTACAAGAGACCTCTTTATGTTAATCATTGTAGATAGCTAGAGAAAGTCCCGAACCTGAATAGTTTGAATCTAATTTGATGAGATGAAGAAAGGAAATATTTTAAGATATGGTGCTGAGGCACAGATAGATTTAGTCACTTCCCCAATAAGCTGATAATAATTAGGTAAAAGGGGAAACTGGACGTGGATGTCCTGATTCTTAATAAAGTATCTTAAATGCAATGACTGCCATTCCCTGCTAATGTCCATTGTATTCTGTTATTCTTCTTTTTATCTGATTTTACACAGTGCTGTACTTTTTTTTTTTTTTTTTTTTTTTTTTTCAGCCAGATTATATAGTGGTTAAAGATAATATTCGTGCCAAAAGATAAAACTTCCATTAACAAGCTGATGATGTCAGATGCTGTTATCAATTTATTTATTTAAAACTGCAGATCTGTCAACAGAAAACTACAAGGGAACTTATATTTGCCTGAGTCATCTCCAAAAGATTTAACAACTAAGACAAACATCAAGCTGGACTGATGTTATGCAAATGCTAAAGAGCTGTTGCTCAGCATCTCTATGGCCCCAGTGCTTTGCATCTTTTTCTTTCATAGGATCCCTCCCAATGGTCAGCTCCACATTCCCTGTCCAGTTGCTCTCTGGAATATGAACTGGTGAAGTATACTCTGGTGCCAGAACTGAGGAAGAGGCTTCATGGTGTCCTCTTTTGCCCACAACATCACCATGTCGTGTCTTTCACATCCACAGCCTGTTGAATAGCTGCCTTCTGACATAAGATTTACTTGGACTCAGTGAGGTCAGGCAGAATATCTAGTGAGGCCTCAAAAATCATGATATTGCTAAAATCTATTTTAAAAATTGTCTTTCAACATTGAGCTTTACTTTTGGAGAATAATTCAAAAATGTTTGTAAGCTATTTTCCACAGCCATTAAATCTGGTTGGTCGGTTACTGATATGTTGAGTGGGTTTATTTTATTCTGTTTCTCCAGTTTAATCACATGCATCTAGGAAATGAGGCTTCATTTTAAATAAAAGAAATAATAATAAATCAATGAATATTATCAGATGTATAATAAAAAGTTGAAAGTGCATGACAGAATGTAAAAACATCCTTTACTGAGGGCAATAGAAATATCACCCTTGTAAGGGCAACAGCCGTGGTTCGAAGGGAGTTGTCAACTTTACTTCAGATATTTATTTTTATTTTTATTTTTATTTTCTGTACGATTTATAAAATAAAGACATTATTTCTGAGCTATGTTTTTTCTAAATACCATTAATCTGTTTTATCCAAATGGTCACAATATTAGCAGATTATAACAAGGTGTATATGTCCTGTTATCAAAACATTATATTTTCTTCCTTGACTGGACATCTTTTGTCATTTCAGCTAGTAACATTTGGCATTTTTTGAGCTCTAGACTATAGCATGTAAATTTCTCACTGTGATTTAGATGTCTAATTAGTGTCAGCACAAGTCATGTCAGGAAGTACAGCAGAAAATAAATACAAGGAGGCAGCAGAAAAAAAAAAAAAAAAAAAAACATTGCAATGGATCTTGTTATGATATAGGGATGAGTTATCTCCAGAACTCAATAGAAACAGATAGAAAAAAAAAAAAAAAAAAAAAAAAAATGATTCTAAGCAAATATTTTAAAATATATACAGATCTTTCCTTACTTATGTCTGTGTATATATGTACATGCATGAAGTCCTTTGTGACCTTTCTACTTTTCACGGAGGAAAAACTCTAGGAATTTGAATCATTACAAATCCTTAATCTCACTCTCCACTACACTTGTATATATGTTTTTTTTGTTGTTGTTGTTGTTGTTTTTTCTTTCCCTGCTAGGAAACAGCTGTCTCCTGAAAATTACAATCTGTGGACTACACTCTGTACTTGCACACATGGGTTTCTCTGTTGTGATTGCCTTGAAGATGGGCTATAAATGCAAGCATCACAGGGGGACTCACTGAGGTGCTGTCTGTAGTGAGACTGGTGTACATCTGTTATCACTGAGAGGGACAGAACCATAATAAACACACAAAGAGGAGCATTAGAAACTGGATATCTGAATTATCTACAGTAAATTTGCAAATTCTCATTCCAGTTGCAATTTCAAGAGTAGGATGAAACAGAAGTGGAAGACACTACTGTAAAGAAATATCATGTAAGTCTGTTTGAAGGAGTTGTTTTCCCTGCAAGTAGGAAAAGAAAGCAGTATCCTTGTGCTCTGAGGGAAAAGCAAAGCGTGAAACTACAGCCCCCCAGGGTGCTGTCAGTGGAGCTCCTTCTGCTGGCCCAAAGTGCACATGCTCTGCTCTTGATAAAAGCTGTAGAGAGCAATGATGCTGCTGTAACAGTGTCAGCAGCTCGGCAGATCTGCAGCTGGTGTGCTCCTGAGTGGCAGCACAAGCTGCCTCCATTTAGCAGCTTGTGCAGCATTTTACCCTAACAGCCCCACTTGCCTCACTCTGTTCCACACATATCTGGTAGTTTCGTAGTTTCATAATAATTAGTTCATTTTGCGTATTTTAATACCAATATGAAGGGAATGGCTCCTCATTTACATCTTTCTACCATGTCTTGTATGTTTTCTATAACCAGGCTATATTAATACAACTCTATAATAATAATACTAAAATAATTATAATATTAAAACATGAATCTTCTTCAGAAACAGGTGGGTAAATCTTCTGTCAAGAACTCTTTAAAATTAAATTGGACCTTTCATCAAAAAGTGATTGTTAGGAGAAAGCCTTCATGGGAAATATAAAAGTAAACTAAAATGTCACTTTAATCTATTCTTTCTAGAGAAGAACTCAATAACTGAACTAAAAGTATCCCTGCCTTTCACAAACTTATTTCCTATAGAAACATATTTGATGATTCTCAACCAGTTTGCTTCTAGGTCTGGCAAACACAAGAGATTTTTTTTTTTTTTATTTAGTGGAACTGTAATACTGCAAAACCGCAACCTTATTTCTTTGAAGGGATCTATTTCATTTTTATTTATGCTTAGCTGATACATATAAATAACTGATGCCCATTCACCAAGCCACCATCTGTGTATAAGTTAGTGGCAAAAAAATATATATAAACCTTTCAATAAATCAATGCCAAAAAAATAGTAGTAGAAAGTATTGTAGAACTTGGTACTTTTAGTATAATTCCTTCAGGCAAGAAATGAGGAGAGAGGTGGATGGAAATTTCATTTCTTTTTCTCTCGCTCACCTTCCTCACCCCCTAGATTATCTGATCTCAGTAAAGGTCCAAGATCTCAGTGACGGACTCAGACTGTTTGTTGGATGGTCACTGGGAGGTCATTAGCATAATATGATCATGTGAATGTTTATCTTCAGCATATGGTCTTTCTTATCTCAGTGTAGTCCTCTTGTTTCCCAAAGCCTGTTTACCCCCAGTATTCCCAGTCCAAGACAAACTTTATTTGGGAAAGAAAAGAAAGCTTCAGTCTGGGAAGGAATGTCTGTTTTACAGCATCCCATCCTCATGAGGAAGTCTTGGGGATGAACTCAAAGCCACCAATAGCAGGCAACAGCAGTGGAAGTGAGGGACTGTACGGAGCAGAGCATTCTTGGGCATACAAGTACCACAGGCTGCACCTACACCACTAAGTGCCAGGACAGGGGCTCAAGCACTATCCTTTGGTTGTTCACTAATTGTTCACTAAAAGCTAGTGTGCTTTCTGACATCCACTTGGCTTCTTGCCAAGTAACACTTTCTAAGACAGTGCCCCAGCACCTTTCCAGCTATTCCCAATAAGAAAAAATAGATGAGGTCACCTCTATTTAAAAAGTATTTAGCTGTATGGGTGAAAACTACTTTCAAGACCACAGACTGCTTTATTTATTAGTCCAAATGCACTGGTGGATGCCACTCAATGGTAATAGCATTTCGTGACTTCAGCATCTTTTGGCACCATGAAAATACAGCTCTGTAGAACTACTAGTATGTGGAATATCTCTCTATAGCTTGAAGGAGTAGTGCATCCAGACACGTGTAGTGATGTGACTGGTATGAATATGCTGGAATAAATACTCGTGTTAAGACATGTAAGCCTACACTCCTTATAGCAGACAATGCATCTCTCTAAACTTATGTCTCTGGAGAACTATTATAAAAGTTTTTTGTTTTTTTGTTTGCTTGTTTGTTTTTTTTTGTGCAGTATAAAAATGCAATATTGTACTCTTCAATTCTTAGGTCTGCTTGTGGCAGGAAAATTGTTCTCTTAATCTCTCACTCCTGAGAAGCATAACGAAAATAAAGGTATCGTTATTAGTGCCTGGACTCTGAAGATATGTCATTACATTTTGTCACTATTCTACAGAGAGCTCTTAACAACATCAGATTTTTAATTGCTCTGAACCAATGTAGAGTTCAGTTAATTGTGTGTCTTTTAAAGATTCCCTTTCTGCATAAAAGTAGACTAAAATATTACCTTAATATGTCCCCTTAACAAGTTTTTGTTGCTGGGAAGCCATGTCTTTTATCCTTACTTTGCTTTGTAAGTTTCACCCAAGCTAAAAGGACATAGTTATCTCATCAAATGTAGGATATGCAACATTCATGTGTACCTTTGCACCTACTTATCAATTTCTACACCTATTGAAAACACTTTGTGATGGTTTTACTCAGGTGGGCGGCCAAGTTCCACCACAACCGCTCTCTGACTCCCCCTCCTCAAAGAGGAGCGAGGAGAAAATACGATGAAAGAGGCTCAAGGGTTGAAATAAGGACGAGGAGATCGTGCAATAATTATTGTGATGGGCAAAACAGACTCAGCATAGAGAGATAGTAAGATTTATTGCTTATTACTAACAAGCTAGAGAAGTGAGAATCAAATGTAAGAAACCAAAAGCACCTTCCCCCCCATCCACCCTCTTCCACCTCCTCCCCCTGAGCGGCGCAGGGGAACAAGGGAATGGGGGTTATGGTCAGTCTATAACACTTCTTCTCTGCCACTCCTTCTCGATCACTCTTGTCCCTTGTGCTGTGGGGTCCCACCCACAGGATGCAGGCCTTGCCGAACTGATCCAGTGTGGGCTGTCCACAGGCAGCAGCTCTTCAAGAACTGCTCCATATATGGGTCTGTACCACAGCGTCCATCCCTTGGGAGCAAACTGCTCCAACCTGGGTCACCCACGGGCAGTAGCTTCTGCCGGGTCACCTTCTCCTGCATGGTCTCCTCTCCACAGCCTACAGGTCTGGCCCGGAATCTGCTCCGGCAGGGGTCTTCCACAGGCCGCACTCTCTGTCGGTGCAGGTCCACCTGCTCCACCGTGGTCTCCTCCACGGGTTGCAGCGTGGAACCCTGCTCCACCGTGGTACTCCATGGGCTGCAGGGGGACATCCTGCTTCACCATGGTCCTCACCACAGGCCGCAGGGGACTTCTGCTCCGGCACCTGGAGCACCTCTCCCCCTCCTTCTTCACTGACCTTGGCACCTGCAAGGAAGTTTCTCACTCCTCTCACCCTCCCAGCTGCTGAGTGGTGCAGCGTTTTTTTTTCCCTGTCTTAAATATGCTCTCACAGAGGCGCAAAACATCACTTATTGGCTCAGCTCTGGTCAGCAGTGGGGCTATTACCAAACACGGGGCAGCTTCTAGATCCTTCTCACAGAAGCCACCCCTATGGCCCCCTGCTACCAAAACCTTGCCACGTAAACCCGCTACACACTTGTATAGACCTGTTTCCCATCATGTGTCTGGATCAGGGTAATAAAAATAATCAGATGGGTTCTTGCCTGGGTTGTCCAAAGCAGATCTCTCCTGTCCACCTCTTCCATGCATAAGGCAGCAACATCTCAATGGAGGGCCATGTTGCTGGCAAGTCAAAAAGAGGGATGCTGCTGATGAATAATTCTGCTACTAGGCTCCTGTGAGCTTGCAGGTCTTGTTGAGCAGCAAAGTACGACCGTGCAGAGAAGGACTCAGGGGTTCTGGTAGACGAAAAGCTCAACATGAGCTGGTAGTCTTCACTTGCAGCCCAGAAGGCCAGCTGCATCCTGGGCTGCATCAAAAGAATGTCCAGCAGGTGGAGGGAGGGAATTGTCCCTCTCTGCTCTGTGCTTGTGAGGCCCTGCTTGGAGTACTGCATCCAGGTCTGGGTCCCCCAGCGCAAGAAGGATGTGGTTGTTTGAATGAGTCCAGAGGAAGGCCACAGAGATGATCAAGGGGCTGTAACATCCTTCCTACAAAGACAGGCTGAGAAAGCTGGGGCTGTTCAACCTGGAGAAGTCAAGGATCCAAGGTGACCTCATTGTGGCTTTTCAGTACTTAGAGGGGACTTATAAAAGAGATGGAGAGTGACTCTTTACTCGAAGAGATGACAGGAAAAAGAGGAATGGTTTTAAACTAAAAGAAAGGAGATTTAGATTAGATGTTAGGAGGAAATTCTTCACTCGGAAGGAGGTGAGGCACTGGAAAAGTTTACCCAGAGAAGCTGTTGATGCCCCAACCCTGGAGGTGTTCAAGAGCAGGTTGGATGAGGCCCAGAGCAACCTGATCTAGTGGGTGACATCTCTGCCTATGGCAGAGAGGTTGGAACTAGATGATTTTTGGAATCCCTTCCAGCCCGAGCCATTCTATGATTCTATGGCAGCTTTTCTCCTGCTTCAGGACTCAGTATGTCACACACAGCTTATCACTAATTGATACATGTAACCACAGAGCATGGAAGGGGCTGTGGCACAGTGCTGTGAACAGGTAATGTGCTAGCCTGGCTGGAGTGGAACAAGGGGCAGCAGTCAATGATAGACAACTGATGCTCAGGCCAATACAACTGTCAAATGTCGAAGATTGCCTATGCCTCAAACTCAAGTTTAAATCAAAAGCCCTCACAAAAGCCTTCTCTCTCTGAAACTTTCTGATGCCTAACTTTCTATCCTAACTTTCGATTACTAAATTTCTGTCCTAACTAGAGCCCATGGCTTTGTACAAAATAAACCTCTTTATAACACCAAACTTAGTCTACTACAAAATTTTGAAAGTTGAGATTTCTTTTACAATAGTAAACAAAAGAAAAAGAGGATACTCCCCAAATACTTTTCCTTTAGTTTTATCTTGACTACCATTGGATTCAGCAGTCTCAGGGCTGGAATTATTTCACTTCTAATCTTTAAAACCAAACCAGATAAGTCATCAGCAGGACTTTGTCTTGGGTTTTCTGACATTTTCATAAAGGCCAGAAGTGTTCAGCTCTGTAGTGGTTTGCGTTCAGTACACATTCACATCTGTACAGGGATCAGAATGGTTGAAATAGGCATTATTTTTATTTATTTTTTTTCAATTGCATTTCAGTGTTAATGAAGACAACACCTGATCTGATTAATAACCATGGTGTTGCAAGCCCCAGCTGACTCAGGAATAAATAATTAGCCAATGAAGCTCATTGTAAAAAGAAATGATTGAGAACATGAACTGAATAGGATTAAATGTTTTTTGCATAAGAATTTTAAATCATGCTAGCCTGAAAGTGTCATGTATAGAGCATAAAACAATTAATGACTGAGAGGATTAAGAGCTAACTTACCTGTCAGACAGGTTCTTCTAAAAAAGTACACTTTGTTTTTATTGTCTTGTTTCTTGTTTTCTTTATAGCATTGAGTTCTATGGACAGGGAGAAGGATTAGAAAGAAAAAATCCAGCAGGCTTTGGACTCCATTGGAAACTGCTATGAATAGTTTGGCACTGATTCTCTCAGTGTTAAGGGAAATAACAGTCCTGAAAACAAGGGTCTGACCCTGCCTGCCTGGAGGCAGAAAAGCCAGTATTGAGTCAAGCATGATCTGTGAAGGGACAGTAGCATCAGGCAGCAGGATGTACCCGAGGCAGGTTTTACAGTCTTTAATCTTTCATTTCAGGAAATGTGATTTGAAAGAATGGGGCAGCCTATAATGAGATACTGCACTGGAAATTAGCCTAGTACTACCTTTTGTCTGGTCATTTGCAAATATTTTTTGGGTAGTTTTTTATACTGAATGGCAACTTATTCAGAGAATTATGAGCCAGACAATAATCATCTGCCTCTTTGAACAATCATAACACATAAAAAAAAAAAAAAAAAAAAAAAAAAAAAAAAAACACCTTGAATTCTGGAAGTGAATCCTGGAATTGCAACCACAAGAGAAATTTTTCTTCTGCAGATTGTGTGACAGGCCTTTTCTGAATGATTATCATAGATGGTGAAAAATTCCCATGGCCTTATCCTCATGTTCTTTTTCATTCCAAATGCAGTCCTCTGTGAAATACCAGCCTGATTGCATATGTTTGAACTCTGACTGTCCACTTAAACGTATGTTGCAATTCAGTGGTATGGTCTCCAGAATAGAATGTTAGGCTCTGTTTCAGATTTAGAGCAATTTAGACTCACCTCAATGCCATTGAAACTTTGCCTAGTATTACCTCTGTTAGATTACACTTCTGAACTAGGATAGACAGAATTGAAATAGTCCATCATGATGAGGTTAACGCAATTGAGCTGGAAGCTTCCAGCAGACAGCTCCAGTCTCTCCCTGTCCTCCATACACAGCTCCATGTGCTCATCACCTCCTTCAGCTCTCCCCTGAGCAATTAGTTTCTGTCCTGGGAAAAGTTCTTCAATGCTAGTCTATTTCTCAGTAATTAAGGAGGAAAATTTAATTTAAATTTAACTGACAAGAAAGCCAAATTTAAAGTTACTTTGGTGATCTTGTATCTTACAATTTCTTCTATCAATAGATATATAATGCTAATTTGATATTTTATATAATGCATTCAGAAAGAATTTTGAAAGTACATAACACCAGAGATGTATAAAAGCAATCACAGGAGCTGTAAGTATTCTTATAATAGATGTGAAATTTTATTTCTGCTATAAATTTGGCATAAAAGTGCTTCTCATACTTTGTGTCTAAGTAGTCGGTGAATTTCAGAAGGTGTGGGGAGGAAGCTGAGCAAAGTCATTGCAATCTTGTGCTGTTCCCACTGTTTGTCACCTGATATGGAAAGAACTGTGCTGCTGAGCAATGCTCAGCTCCCAGACTCCCACAGCTGCTGACCTGTATCAAAGCTCTGATCACTGTATTGTGCACTGTCTGCATTTCTAACTGTTGTATGATAGCCAATCCCACTAAACAGGGGTAATTTGCCTCAACCCCTCTTGGTGAAGCAGTGTAAAAGAGCTGGTGTGCTAATGGACTTGTCATTTAATGGTCTTTCTGGTGAGTAGCAGTACAAGCCTTATGTGTCTGGTACTAGTACATGGTGTACAAGTCATATCGAAACAGATCTGTTCCACAGGAAATGTTTCCTAACTAAGCAGTTACTTTCCTAATTAAGCAATTACTGTGAGTTTTTCCTACTATTTTGTAAATGTCAGAGGACAAAGTTGAGAACAAGTGCATGTTGTTATTTGTATTAAGAACTGAGGGCTAAAGAATAGTGCAAAACTGATGGTATGCAGAGACGAATTCCAGATTAATGTTCATTAAAATAACATTTTAATTGGACAGTTATTTTTGTTTTTCTTCACTGGTTTGATATGATATGTTTTTAACACCCCCCTCCCAACCGAATACAGACTTAAAGAAAGCCTGTTATGTTCTCTCTGTGAGTGTCCTTGAAAGTCCTTCTTTATTCTTATTACGAGTCTGTTCTTTTCCACTGGGGAACACATGTTGTCCTGTAACTCTAAACTCCCAAGAGAAAAATGTCAAGAAAACCTAGATTGTCAAATAAAAATTGATTTGCATGGCCCGAGACTGACAGCTGCTTCATAATTTGGGCAGTCAATGGAAATTTTGAAAAATTCACAACCAAAAAAATCTGTCTCAAGGAAAATATTCTCAGTGTGTTCTATTCAAATTATACTAATTTTATCCATTCAAGAAACTTTGGTTCATTCACAAAATAATATATATATTTTTATATATATATATATTGCTTAATAAGGTGATCAGAAACTTGTTCAGTACAAACACATTAATTTATTAATGTGTTTATTCTTATTCTTATTCTTATTTATTATTATTATTTATTATTATTTTTTTATTATTTTTTTATTATTTTTTATTGTTAATACATTATTTTATTATCATATATATCTATGCATGTACATAATTAGGGAGAAAAAGAAAAGAAGACAAAGGGTCAGCACTGTGCTAGGTGTTACATCAGTTCTGCACCACTAAGGAGTTGTGGTGGTTTTACTCGGGTGGGCAGCCAAGTTCCACCACAACCACTCTCTCACTCCCCCTCCTCAAAGAAGAGCGAGGAGAAAATACGATGAAAGGGGCTCAAGGGTTGAGATAAGGACGAGGAGATCGTGCAATAATTATCGTGACGGGCAAAACAGACTCAGCATAGACAGAAAGTAATATTTATTGCTTATTACTAACAAGCTAGAGAAGTGAGAAACAAAGAAAAGAAACCAAAAGCACCTTCCCCCCCCCATCCACCCTCTTCCACCTCCTCCCCCCAAGCGGTGCAGGGGAACGGGGGAATGGGGGTTATGGTCAGTCTACAGCACTTCTTCTCTGTCGCTCCTTCTCGGTCACTCTTGTCCCCTGTGCTGTGGGGTCCCACCCACGGGATGCAGTCCTTGCTGAACTGATCCAGCGTGGGCTGTCCACAGGCAGCAGCTCTTCAAGAACTGCTCCATATATGGGTCCGTACCACGGGGTCCATCCCTTTGGAACAAACTGCTCCAACCTGGGTCCCCCACGGGCAGCAGCTCCTGTCGGGTCACCTGCTCCTGCGTGGTCTCCTCTCCACGGCCTACAGATCCAGCCTGGAATCTGCTCCGGCAGGGGTCTTCCACAGGCCGCAGTCTCCGTCGGGGCACAGGCTCCACCGTGGTCTCCTCCACGGGCTGCAGCGTGGAACCCTGCTCCACCGTGGTACTCCATGGGCTGCAGGGGGACATCCTGCTTCACTATGGTCCTCACCACAGGCCGCAGGGGACTTCTGCTCCGGCGCCTGGAGCACCTCTCCCCCTCCTTCTTCACTGACCTTGGCGCCTGCAAGGCTGTTTCTCACTCCTCTCACCCTCCCAGCTGCTGAGAGGTGCAGCGGTTTTTTCCCAGTCTTAAATATGCTCTCACAGAGGCGCAAAACAACATCACTTATTGGCTCAGCTCTGGTCAGCAGTGGGGCTATTACCAAACACAGGGCAGCTTCTAGATCCTTCTCACAGAAGCCACCCCTATGGCCCCCCTAGTACCAAAACCTTGCCACGTAAACCCACTACAGGAATTCACTTTATTTAAGGAGAATCCCCAAGAAAGCAATGAAATCAGCCAATGAGCAAATTTATACAAGTGGGAATTCTCTCATCATGCATGTTTATGTTCCATAAAGAAAAAAAAAAAAAAAAAAAAAAAAAAAAAAAGTTATGATTTCCCAATTTATGGTATATTGTACTTCCCACAGTCTGCTTCTAGCAAAGAACATATTTCTAAGGTATTACATGCAATAAATGTATCCTCTAGGCTGTTTTATGGAGTGTTGCGTGCACTTGTTTAGCATGGAAACTTCTGTGGAGGCTTCATGAGCTAGAAATACTCTGAGCTGATGTGCTGAGACTTCAGGAAAACATCTGATTATGTTGTATCTCTGGGCATCTGTACTCCTAGTCTATCTTCAAAATTTAATGTATATTAAACGTGGTTTTAGATGGCCCACTGTATGCAAGTGGCTATTAAATATTAATGGTAGCTTAGGCAAACTGGCAGTTGTTAAGCATATGGGTAGTATTATTAGCATGACATATGCCTGGCATTTGAGTAACAATCATCAGTCTGGCTGAAACAGAAGGTGTCTGCTTCATGGGTCAGTCAGTTCTCTGCTGAAATCAGGACAGCTGAATTGAAACTAAGTAGTATTTGAACCCAGCTCAATTTGAAGAAACTATCTGGACTCTTCATCTCCCATGCAGAACTGAGCTTGAAGAAGCTGCAGCTGATTGAGGAGACTTATTCAAGGAAAAAAAACTAAGATGATATAGACGCCTTCATCATGAAAATAACATGTAATATCAGTGCATCTGCAGTGTGATAAAGTGCCCAGAGTTTCAGTGGCAGCAGCTCCACAGGCTGTGTAATGTGTATTTTGAAACTAAATCTTTCTTCCTCCTATTGACTTCTTGCCCTCTGGTACATTGAGTTGGCTGCTTGAGATGCTTTCACTAAGTACAAAGTCAATTGACTGTAAGTGGTGATGAAGAAAACATTGTGTGATTAATATTACAGTTCAAGCTCTTCTGATCAGTCACAGAAAGAGCAGTCAAATAAACTCAACTTCATTTTGCAGAACCACACTGTGTTAATGGCAGGGAGCCTGCCTTGAGTCCAAAGGGAAAAACAAGCCACTTGAGGAAAATCTCTCTTCTTATAAAAGCTGCTTATTGATTTGTGCCCAGACTGAAAGCCATGCAGGGATGTAAATGAAAATGTGTCAAGAGTCAATATTGATTTTTTTTTCTGTTTCTTCTTCTCTCTCTTTTTTTTTTTTTTTTTTTTTTTTTTTTTTTTTTGCAAGATCACCCCCACCCCCTGGGAAATTCTGTTAGCTATACTTCTAGATTTGTCAGTGAGTGAAGTAGTCTTACCCCTTTCCACAAGACTACACATGTCCAGACATCAAATTTATTTCTTTTACTGAAGTAGTATGGACACCATGCTGTGAGCAGAAATGTTGACAAAAATTATTTTTTGAGAAAATAGCTAGGTGAGGAAAAATAAATGACAAAGAGAAGAAATCAAATGTTAGAGAAGACAAATTTGCCGGGCTGAGCTTGCAGTCTAATACTTGCAGAGAAAACCCAATTTAAAAAAAAAAAAAAAATCTTTGCTTGCAATAAAAATGTGTACTGATATAAATTGCACTCAACAAGAATCAAGGACATGAAAAAGGCAGAAAGGGAATCCTGCTATCCCTGGGGAGGCATGCACTCAGAAGGAGTAGACATGGAACAAATTTCCCATTGGAAAGTTGGAGTCTACAGTAAGAGACCCTACAAGCTCCTTTCTGTTGGGTTAATGATAACAGAAGAGAAAGGGATGATCCCAGAGGGGTAATCCAAATATACTGTTTGTTGAGTTTGCATCATCCTCAGCTAGGGTTATTCAAAATAGTTTAGGAAAATACAGTTAACAGTTACCTCTCTTCCCTTCTACTTTTCTTCTCCTTTCTTCTCCTTTCTTTTCTATTTCGTCTCCTTTCTTCCCTTCTCCTTTTTTCTTTTTTTCCTTTTCTTTTTTTTTTCTTTTCTTTTTCCTTTTTTTTTTTCTGTGAAGAATCAAATACAAACTGCAATTATCACTTCTCTCTAAAACAATGTTATAGCTTTTTCTACTGGATTAAAAATTGCTACTAGGCTCTTTTGACTAAAATTTCTACCTTGCTACCTCTTAGCAAGCAATATTCCTCCAGGTCTTTGACGAAGAATCCAGCTTGTGAACTAATTATTTATACCTTGATTAGAGGTGACAACAGGACGTGGCAGACAGTCTATAACAGCTCAGATCTTCTAAGAATTGACAAAGGACAACAAAGAAGGGTTGTATTTCGTGTGGAGGCAACCTTAAGAGAGATGTTTTTTACTTTATTGTTATTTCTTCAAGGCTTTAGATACTTTGACAACTTCTAGCCTGCCCTCTTGGAATCCCTGCAGGCCACACCTCTACCAGGTGTCAGCTGCAGAATCTGGCACCCTTCTCACCTCAGCTGTTGTTTCTCCAGGATGACAAAATAACTATTTCTAACTGAAAATAAATATAGAGAGGAACGATGTTCTAAATTGTACAGGAAAACAGACCAAGTACCACAGAAGTAACCTGGTAGTCTTCCAGCCACTAGGGGAAAAGTGTGTCATCAAACAAGAAAAATTCTGGAGTAAATTAAAAGTGTAGCCCCAAATATGTTTTGGTTTGTGGAAATGCTCCTATCAATTTCATATTGATGTGTTTCAGGTTCCTGCTGATTACAATTATTAAAAAAAAAAAAAAATCATTTTTATGAGTCCAGAAAATTGAATTTGGTCTTCTCTTAAAGTCTGCAACTGATTTATAGATAGATGCCCAGTTATATGGGCTGATGAAATAAAAGCAGTTGAAAGAAAGGTGTGCACATGGCTCCCTTTTCATTTTTCATCACTTTAAACAGGTTTTAGTCCCTTTTAATTTCATTTACTTTTTGCTGCCAAACAAAATAAGAATCATAAATGCAAGGGCTTTAGTTTGTTTTGTTTTTAAGAGAAGAAACAAGAAGGTAACATCTTGTGTTACCTTGGTGTCATTTGTCACAAATCAGGAAAGGATGGTGATACTCAGATTTTTCATGCATTCTAGTTTGTCAGGCAGGTTGCTTTCAGTTTTGTATTTATAACTATTCAGACCTATTATTATTAAAGTTCAGGCAGAGGGATATGGAAGAAGATATAAAAGTATTTTACTGCTATGTAAAAAAATGTGCAGAGATAATCACTTGGTGGAATTCTACAATAAAATAAATTAACAAAAAGTATGAAAGGCAAAACACTTATGAATTGGATGCATTTTATAAATCTATTTTAAGAATGCATGAATGGGAACAATCTGACATTAACTACTCTCCAAACATTTCACATGTCTCATAATAATGTTCTTTGCATAATTGATTTTATTTTGTCAACACAACTATTTCCAATGCTGTCTCACATTTCTGTTATCTAAGAACAATAAGTGAAAATATTGTGTATGGTTTCATCCAACTTTGGAAACACCTGTTTCTTCTATACATCTTAAGAATTAAATAGGAGAAGGGACATAGGTTACACCTACCTAGATTCAGGTAGAAGACATGTATTGACATGTATTTAACTAACATCTCCTGGAGTCCTCAATCCCTAGTGCAATGCTCCACCTTGGAACTGCACAGGAAAGTACCTAGAAAAACCAGGAATTAAATGAAGGGGAAAGAATTATCTACCTCTGGCTAGAGATACATCTCTCAATATTCTTGGACATAAATTCTGCCCTACTGCTAGGTGTCAAAGCCTTCCTTCTATATTTGTTGAACCAGACAGATTTCATATATTTCTATGATATTTCATCCATTCACCTAATGCAAATAGAGAATTATAATTAATTATTTGTTTTTGAGCATGGACTTGAATCTTGATAACCCATCTGAGTGACCTAAGTGTTGGCGGTACTTAATCCTGTAACGTTTAACTCCAACCTTAGGTACGTTCTGAAGGCACTTCTGTGAATCAGCATGACTAGAAAAAGGGTAGACAATTGTTTTGTTTGAGAATTCAACTTTGGTTTGTGCTATGTCTCTTACCTGGGAAACTAGTGCCATCAGTTTTCTTTAAGCTTGCCCAAAAAGAGATACTGGCATAGTTTTACCGTCTCTTTCACCCTGTGAGAATAACCAGTCAAACGCAAGTGCAGCAGAAAAGTAATATAGCTGTAACTGAGTCCTGAGCTTTCTGAAATGTGTTTGAATTTTGTGATTACCCAATGAGGCAGTGACCTGAAAAAATCATGCCCTAGCAATACCCAGTACCAGAAACTGCCCCAGTGCAGCAGACTAGGGAGGACTTCTATTTCTGGAAGTCCTTCTGATGTACCTAACCAGTCACCTGGAACATGAGGGCTCACATGCTTCATCAGCCAGGGTAGGGGCAAGGACTCAGCTATGTATTTAAATTAGAGCAGTCACTGATTTAAATAACAAGTATTCTTTGAAGCAAAGAACAAAAAGCAGGTGTTCCTGGTCCTTGCTGAATTTCCTAATTGCTGCCTCTAGTCATTCTCTGTCTTGTTCCCTGGGCCAAGGAATCCTTAATTATTTAATGTAAAATAAAACAGCTTTCTTAGAAGCAGTGCGGTGTTCTGTCTGTCCCTCTGTCTCTGTACATTTGCACATGCATGCACATACATAAAGACACCAGCCCATAAATGGAAAGGTTGTAATTCTCTTGGGAGGTGAGATATGTGAGTTTGAATCCCCTTGGGCTGGAGGGCAAGGAAGGATTAATTTTGTGTTTTTGTTGTTGTTGTTGTTGTTTAGTTGTTGTTGTTTTGTTTTGTTTTTGTTTTGTTTGTTTGTTTGTTTTCATGCTCTTATACTACAAGAGAGTTTTAATGGAGGTCTTGAAGGAGGATGGCAGAGTGACCTTGGGAATATTGCATGCCTTCTATTTTGTTGAATAATAAATTGTAGAAGGGGAGAGAAGATGATAAGTAGTGGGGAAGAGGCAAATCTAGTTATCCCAAAAGTGTATTGGTGAAAATAATCATTTAAAAGATCTAGTGTGGGTGCTTTATTGGATGCACACTTTGATGTGTAAGTCACTTGTCATTTTTACAGATGCAGTGCTTTGAAGTCAGTATAATGGTATATCCCATTTCTTAGCACAGGACATAGAGAGGAGACATGATAATAGCGTATATGTTTTTATTCTAAAATGAATCTATTTGAAATATCTTCAAGATGGAAAAAAGAAACAGTAATATGAATGAAATGGCACCTGAGAGAACTGTTCAAAATTCTCTGAGAAATCTTTATGAAAAAACATTAACAGTCATGCTGTTTAATGCTGCATTTTCTTATTTAGGTGTTTATTCAGGAGTGAATTCAGTGTGTAACATAAGAGGCTTTACCTGAGCTTAAGAATATATATACATATATGTATATAAAACTCATGTTTTTGATGGAAGGAGGAAATATATTACTTTTTTTTAATCTCCCCTCAACTAACTCTTTAACCCTCATTTAATGCTTGTTTTGTTCTAAGCACATGTTCCTGTGCTATTGAATCCAATACATCATGTTTAGTTTTTCACTCCTGGAAGACTATGAGTTTCATTGCTTTGGGGCTGTACTGAGGGGCAAGAGGAAAATTAGAGATTTGTGATTTATGTAGAAGAAAAAGAGGCAGAGGGGGGAAGGAAATAATGTGTGAATAGGAAAAAAAAAGTTTATGCATTCAAAAGCCTTTCACAAATCCAGTCCACCTCCCTTCACCCTTATACCCTCCCCATTAAATTATTGTCTTTGATCCCGTTTTTTGCCCTCTCCCTTTGTTCAGTGATGCAAGTATTTGACCCATGCCCTGAAAAGTAACAATTCCCATTTCCTTTCCTTCTCAGCTCACATAATGAAGAGGAACTTTTTGAAAATAAATGTTTATGAAATTGCTTTTTCACTGTGAGCTCAGTACATTTGTATATTCAATATTCATGCCAAAAAAAAAAATATATATATATATAAAAAAAAAAAAAATCTAATGACTGATTACTTAGAAACACAAACAAATACAAATAGACTGGGAACACAGTTAAAATTTGATCTCTAATTTGTTGTAGTGGTTAGGAGCATATTTTAACTCAATTTCCTATGCTCTCCATGATTACTGTAGGCTTCTCAATAAGAAAGACTTTTACCAGTGAAATATCTGGATACTTGCCCTTAAACAAAACAGTATTGTTTATGCCTTCTAATCAGGGATACTGTTCACAGGGCAGATAACAGTTAAGTCTTCGTTACGTTATTGACTATATGATTTACTTCTTTTTGCAACTGCATTTAGATGTACTAAAACCTTTCTTTGCTCTTTATCATCTTCTCATTGTCTTGCTGCAGTGCGTGAATGTAGCATCAGTATTCATATAAGTCAGGTACAGATCAGAGTCCAAGCCACTGCTCACCTGCAACCAACGGCTGTGGCACTCTTTATATTATTTGTTTTCTGTTCTGTAGCAGAACCTGGAAAGATGCTTAGGGAATAGCATATTATTGGATATGGGCATAAAGACTTCATCAACTTAATGGAACAATTAACTCAACCATTCTGTTGCTCTTGATCTGCAGAATTTTACTTCAAGATTAGAGTGATAAGGTGAAGATTAACACCTCTGGGTCAGTGGGGCTGATGAGACATGATTTATTAATCCTCAAAGAAAACCTTAATTGGACACTGGAGCACTCTTTCCTTCATTGTTAAACACTGCCAATTCCCTCGATAATTAGGGTAGATGGTGAGTGTGATTGAGGCTTATTGTAATTGGATGCACCAAAACCAAGGTAATGATTTTTTCCCCTAGGAATACCATGTGTTATTTTCTCCATATAAATCAGCAGTGATGTTTGCAGTCACCTGAAAAATGTCCCCTACATATAGCCATTGAAGACCCAAATATAACTTACAGAAGGGAGAAAAACAGTATTCATAAAAAAAATAAAAATAAATAAAATAATAATAATTAAAAAAAAGGGATTTAAAGGAACTGTCTTAAATCCTGGCCTTCAGAGCACAGAGGATTTACTTTGCAAGCAGGTTAATGAGCAGGTTGAGTCATTCTTATATTTTAGCTATCATTACTCATTCTCTCATCAGGATCGTTCCATTAAGAGACACTGATTTATAGGAATAACCACTCCTCTAAGGAGTTTGGTTGGTTTAGAAACTAAATTTTGGAAATACTTTATTTTTCAAAGAAATGCCCTTGTGCAGGCAATCTAAAAAATGGCTTCATTATAATGTAGCTGAAGATGGGAGAAAAGACCACTGGAATACAATCCTAGCTACTGTACCCCAGGCTGAAGAAACAGAGCTGCGTGACTTCAGGATTCATTAGGAAGCTTGGTGTAGTGCAGAGCTGATGAAATAAGTTAACATTCTCATTAGGGGACTGGAGCAATCACTTGGAAAAAAGCCTCCTTTGCTACATTTGTTTACTGTTTCACAGGAAACGTCCTCAGTCAACTGGGATAATCATTGTCAGTGTTTTACATAGTTACAAAGCAAACTAATAAGGCAGATTTTCAAATTATGTCAATCACGTCTAAACATCAACAAGCAAATTGCTGTATGCAGATGGGAAATTTGTAAAAAGCCTAGATACTCAGCACAGTGTGAACTGCGCAGACTGAGATAGTGATTTAAGACTACCATCCAGGGGAATGTGACTTTCCACCATGTGGCTCTGAAGTCAGACTGCTGTCTGTATTAAATTGCTTGGTGACACTTTTGACATTTAGGGCACTGACCAGGGAGAACTTTTATCATTAAGTGTTATGTCCTGCTTCCCCTACCCCATCACTTTACTCACCATATTATCACATTGGTATAATAGTTGTTTTCTTGTTGTCTCTACTGTGGTCTTCAGGATTTATTGCAGCTTCACACCTAGACTGGCTTCCCAAGGCTCCAGCTAAAGAGAGATGAGAACCAAGAAGTGCTGTCAGAATATTTTCTGTTAAAGACAAAAGAAAATATTCCTACACAGTCCTGTTGGGGATTGGAGTCAACTTTTATCCCAGTGTTCCTGATGTCAGTTTTCTGAGTGACAAATCCTTTTGGCACTTGTCATCTCTGCACCAGACACTACCCTAAGGGGGGAGAGGACCTGTTTGTGACTGGTAGTTGCTGAGTGCTTGTGTGATTTCACCCCTGTCCAGTCTGATACATGAGGGACAAAAGAATAAAAAGTTTAAAAAATGTTATAAAGCTTTCAGAATACTTAAATAGACTGAAGTGAAGAATGCACAATAGGGCAAGATAAAAAGTAAGACATCAATCTGTGAAAAGAACATAAGATCTATTAAATTAATCAATAGGTCTTTTACAGTGGCAAATGTAATTTAGTTAAGGAAAACATGGTGCAAGAAGAAAGTAATGAGTTTTCTACCCCTTTTACAAGTAAGGATTGAGAAGAAGAGTTAATGACTGATAGGTATATTCCTCAGAGAGGAAAAGAGTCCTCTGGAGGATGGTCTTGGAGCTCTGATGGAGTAACAGAGCCCAGTGCAAATTTTGCCTTTAGGAATGCAGCCTTGGACCACAACAGAAAGATGTCACCTCATCAGGAAGACTGGAACATAACACACACCAAAGCCAGTTTCAGTCTTTCCTCATATTTTGAACAAAATAGCAAGGAAGAGATATGTATTAATTCCCCAGAAACTTTAACTGCCCTTCAAGAACATAAGGAAACAATGGGAGTAAAAATAATTGATACTGCAAATAGGAACTGTCCATGGACCTCTCTAATGGGATGACCTCTCTGCTATTGTAGACACCTTTGGCAGTCACTTTTTCCAGTAGGCACGTGCCAAAGATTCAGTGTAGATTCTGCCCAAAATGTAAGCTGGATTGTTCAAATACGATGAAATGTAGATTTATTTATTATTATTATTATTATTATTATTATTTTTAATGTGGAGAACATATTATGACTTTATCCAGTTTTTAGATTCTAATATTGAAACCCCATCATTTTCATGGTCATTCTTTAATGAATGACTGGCTTAATATTGATTTGTTTTTTCCAATAATTCACTCACAGTGCTACAGATTTTCCTGCATCACCATTAAATGTCCTGTTGTATTGATTTCCACTGATCCATGATCATTCTTATTTGGGATTTGTTCATTCATACTGCATAGTACAGAATGCTTGCTCCATACTGTGTTTTTTTCCTCTACTAACATCCCCTTGAAATGCAGTCATGAGCTACCAAGAGTTCAGGAATTTGGAGACTCAGACTTTTACAATATCTCTTCCCTGTAGCATCAAAAGACTTAACTCTGATATTATTAGTTATATTTTTACAACTTCTCAAGAGTTTAACTGTCACAGTCTGAAACAGGGTGGAGTGTCCGTTCTTCTAATGTTGGATGTTCGTGGCCAAATACAGGTAACTGCTACTCAACAGCAGTTTCCTGAAATCTGGGCAAGAGGAATGTTGGACTAGGTGATCTTGGAGGTCTCTTGTAACCTAGATGATTCTGTGATTCCATGATTCTTCAAGCAGCACTAAATTAAACTATTAGTGCAACACACAGAAGGGGAGGGGGTGAACAGACTTAACAACTGTATCATCCTCCATCTGACTGGAGTGCTGATGTTATTAATTTAAAGCTGAACCAGCCATCTGGGCTCTTTAGCATCCATATATGTTATGTTAGACTCTGATCCTCAGAAAGGAGGAACAAGGGAAAACTTAATCTGCCATTCTGAAGAAAGGCGATGATATTTCGTTTTCTCAGTATGTAGCAGCCTTTGCAGAGCAGGAATTTAGGAGACCCACGGGATCTGTATGTGCTAGCAGGCACAAAGGCTCATTTTAACTTCATCTGGCCCTTTGGGAGAGAGTAAACACACAGAGAATTTTTTTTTTTGCACAACTTCATAAAAAACTTCCAGAATAGCATAAGCTTGACAGACCTCACTGTGCCATTCGAATTAAAATAGATCTTCCTTCCTTTAAACAATTGATTACATTAAAATAAATATATATATTAAAAAAAAAAAAAGCAAAGAAAAAAAAGCACAGTCTTGTTTCAGTTTCAATCTCACTAGAAAGACAGCTATCACTAAGCTATTATATTTTGAGAAAAAAAAATGCAACTCAATTGACTTTAAAATGCAGTCAATGAGAACTCACACTTGACTTTTTTGATTGGGACTTAATTTGATTTGGAATGGTTTTGTGTCCTTGTAGACTATTAATTAGAAATAATAATAGTATTGTTCTTCTACAGAAATTTCAAACACATCTGCCTTTCTATAAAGCAGATGGTGGGTACAGCTCAATGCACTGCCAGTCACAGCAGAAGTCTCAGCTCACTTATTTCTGTAAGCTGGCAGGGGAAGGATCTGTTGGAAAAATGGTAACCCTGAGCAGAGGAAGAAGTTGTCAATGGAGGGTAAGTTTTCCAAGCTGCAACCTGAGAGGCAGCCACAGGCAGGAGGAGCTGCCCTGTTATTTACATTACAGACATCAAGGCTTGGGACACTGTAGGGAAGTGTATAGGAATGACACCACAGTAGCAGCAAGAGCCTGCTCTCGAATCCCAAGTATTAAATTGGTGTCAAATAATCTGATCCACAGTTTTATCCAAAGCATTATGTTCCCCTCTGAATAGATCTTCTTTGGCCAAAAGCAAACTCAATTGCATTATCTTCTGTTTGTTCAAGGGATAAGCCTAGCAGCTGCTGTTGTTGTGTAGCATTTAGAGAGGCTGCAATAACAAGAGAAGCTCCGTGTGCGGGGGCTGGCCCCTGCAGTAACCTTGGAAGTAACGGGATGCAGTGTTGTGCAGAACAGTCTCTCTGATAGGAGACAATTGGGTGGTTGCTTTTATTTTCTTTTTCCTTTTACCTTTACACTGCAGAGTAGATCCTCGATACTAGTCTGCAGAAGTGTTTTCCATTAATATTCTGCTGACAGACTTCATTTCAAAGCAAGTGTTTGTTATTTTCATAGATGGAAAGAATCTGTTAGTGTTCTAAGAGATAAAAGATTTCTTTTTTTCTTTCTTGCCTGGTGCATCAAAGGGTACAAACGTTCATAGTTCTGTGGCTGGTTTCTGCAACATATGCTGATAGAGCTGTGAGGGCTTAGGACAAGGAGTGTGAATGTGCATAGAGGGTTGGTTTCTTTTTAATCATCCTTGTTCTTCACACAGCAGTGTGAACAAAGCCTAAAGTTAGGCTACCTGGAAGCATGGGCAGATTGGGTAGAAGCCCAGAAGCTTCTCCCTGGAAAAAACAGGCAGCTGGAGAGAAGAGAGCAGGGGTGCAGTGGCCTCACATCAGGGAAACATTTTTCTGCCTAGGAGTTGTGTATCTGCATTTAAAAAAAAAAAAAAAAAAAAAAAAAAAAAAAAAAAAAAAAAATTTGCTCCTGGAGTCCTAGAAGATATGGCTCTCAGTCACTGTTCCTCTGACAAAGTGTACTTAGAGAAACTTTCTTCTGCTGAGGCTAAGGTGGCATCTCTTCTGCAAGTAGCTTTATCTGTCAGGGGCTCTGAACAAGCACCCTTCAGAGGCAAAAACTATATCTAAAAATTCAAAGGGAAAGGAAAGAATAAATATTAAGTATAAATGTAACAACAGTCCTTTGCAATAGAAGAGAGCGAGGTTCTCTTTTATATATAAAACTTTAACTCCATGGTACCTTGGTACCTTTGGTACCATGGTACTTTTATGTCTACGTTTTATAAAACAAGTTAGAAACTTCCTGTGCTGACCTAACACAACTTAAAGACATCTCTGCAACTTCATATTCCATAGATAACTGTTAAACAGATAACAATAAGACCAACATCATTATATAGGACCTGCCATCATCCCACTTTCTTTGATTCTTAATTGTTATTAAGGGTACTCTGTCCCACAGACTACTAGATGCATTAATTTGATCATACGCAATACAATTAATACATTTACAATACTAATAGTTCCTGCCCCCTCTAGAAGAATTGCTCAGGGAAGTAATACAGGACGTTGATTTTTAAGAAAATAAATACTTCTAATGAGAAATAAGGTAGGTAACAGCAAGAATTTTCATGGAGTCCTGAGAGAAGCATCTTCAAAGACTGAAGAATTAAGGGAACCTCTAGGTCAGACTCTCCTACCTGAAAGAAATTGATGAATTAATACAAATCTGGTACTAGTAAAATTATCTTAGGTAACACTATAATATTGCTTCTTCTAGACTGTCATCTTGCATTTGAGAAAGCAGTGCCTATGGCAGAGATGCCAGGAGGTGAGTCCTTCACCTGGGTGGCTGTCAGCACAGGGGAAAGAGTGCATCACAGCCATCCGTCCCCAGTCCTGACAGCGCCCTTCTGTGGGGATGCAGCAGTGCACAGCAGAATCAGAATCAACATTTGTTTGTGAACATATTCTACACTCTGGTGGGAGAAAAAACTAGTGTCTCTTTTACTCTCTTTAAAGTGAAGTAATCGAGAAGCTCCTCCGTTCAGATACTACTGCAGCTGGGAGGCTATGAGATGAAATACTTCAAAAATTAACTTCCAGGAGATGGACTTGAAGTATATAAAAGAGGATCCTTCTCTGAACTTAGCCAGAATAGCACATAATTCACTAAATCTTTAATGGTGAATTTATGATGTGGAAAAAATTATTTCCTATCACATCTTCTCATTAAAAAAAGAGAGAGAGAAAGGAAAATAGAAATATTTCCCACATAAACTTCAGTTACTTCTGGTGAAATGACAGGATGAAAAGAGTAATTAGGATTCAAGGTCAACATGGAATTCTTTTCCCATCCCAGTCCTTCACACATTATTCTGCTAAATGAGAAAACTGTAAAGACGAAGAATTAACTAATTTATTTTAAGTTTAGTAATTGCAAATGTAAAATTAATATCGTTCCGCAGACATGGTGCCAGAGGACAACGCGAGCTAACAAAATAATGGTAGCCCTGATAAATAATTTATGCACCATATCAAAAGCTGAATGAAATAAAGAAATGGAGAACCCATTTGAAAATTTAGAAATTGCTCAAAGCCCTTCTTCCAGTGACTCCCAAGAGGCTGAGGCTGAGCACAGAGTACTAATAAACTCTGTGACAGTATATAATTCATAAACTTACCCTCCTTTTTTTTTTTTTTTTTTTTGATTCTCCATGCTTACAGTTTATATTTAACAAAGGAACAAAGGATGGAAAAACCCTGGTAGTAGTTGAGCGGAGGGCATAAGCCAGCTGATTCCTCCTCTTAATCTATTCATAAAGGGCATTTGTTTTCATCCCAAACTACATATAAATCCACCATTAAACACTTTGAAAATGGGGGAAAAAAAAAAAAAAAAAAAAAAAAAAAAAAAAATCTGCTCATATCCTCATGCTTAGTTTTTATTTGTGTCTTTATGTCAGCTATTACAAAGTGAAATTACAGTATAACAGAAGTTATGTCGAAATTATTTTTATTAATGATATTCTTTTACAGCTCCTGGTTAATGTTCAGACTGGATTTGTAAATGATCCATTCAATGGCCATAAAGCAAAATCAGAGAAACCCAGTGGATTCTGTCTGAAGGCAGTGGGATGTTTTTGAATGCGTTAAACACTGAGAAACTTCCATCTCACACAGCCACATTAGAAAGATATTAATAAATATTACCAAATTTCCCCCCACACACAAATCTAGAAATTATTTTCAAATAAGATTTGCCTTGAAATGATTTCAGCTGTCAAAGTAACAAGCCTGTGAAGTCATATTTGAAAAGACAAGGTGTCAAGGGGGTATTTTTAACTCTTTGCATGTCAACACTTTGTCATGTGATTTCATGCACAGCACAATTCAGTTGCACAACTAGACTTTTAAAATCTGTTGTGGATCTCAGCAGCTTGACAATTTGCCCCTTTAAGGATGCACAATGAAATAGTTTAAGCTGTTAAGGTTTTTTCTCCTAGATTATCTTGGAGTTTTACATTTTATTTTTGCAGTCTCTTTGGAAATATGGGGTACTGCCCTGTGGTTTTCTGAGGGAAACCCTCTGCTTCCTACTTTGTGTGCAGAAGCAGGGTGCAGCACATTTCTCAACCATGTGACACATTTCAAGCTGCTGAAGGGCTGTGATGGCACCTGCAGCCTTTGCTAGCACGTGTCAAAAGCAGACGGTCTGCAGACACCAGCAGAGTACTACATGAGGAATTTCCAAGCTGCTTCCCACCAAAGACAGAGAAACCACCCGGCACTGTCAGGGCACCTTTGGTGATTTATTGGCTTTGGTGGGTAGATGGGAAAGAAGGTGATTGCTATCAGCAAACTACAGAAGCAGCTACAAGGCAGCTGCACTTTGGTGATGTGCTGCATTGGTGAACTGCCTGTCATCAGGCTGAGGAGAACAAAATCCGTTCCTCAGATCCTATGTGGCTGCCCTGCCTGGGCCTGAGAGCCTGTTGAGTGTTATTTGAATATTGTTTACTTCATTAATTTCCTCCTACCATCAACTGATGAATAAATTATTCATAAGTAAATTTATAAATTATTCTACCTGTTCTATTGATGATTGAATAATACTGACCAAATAAATTATTCACTCTTTTTTCCCCCACCAATTGACAAATAAATTATTTGTATCTTTTTCTGCATTATTAGATCAAATCTTCCATCCGTTGAGACATTTATAACATGCCAATCTCTGATGTCTCCACTAGTTGTAAAACAATGTAGAACTCTTTTTTCCCCCCCCATAGGAAATTGAATTAGTTTAACTTTATTTCATTCATGTAGTGCAGTTGTTTTGAATACAAGGTTCTTTTGAATATAAATTGAAATGTGAAGGTGTTTATATATACATATATATATTTCAAAGCCAATTAAACAAAACATTGGGATATTTTGCAGTTAATTCTCAGCCAACAATACATATCAATATATATTGAAATTTTGCAGATTATTTTACAGCTTTCTATATTTGTACAAAATAATCAGTGTTGAGGCTACCACCAGCCCATAATCCCAATAGGCATTATAATGTAAGTTCTGTAAATGAATTTCAGGGGCAAATGTAGCCAAACCAGACAGATATCTTGAATAATGATCACTACAAACGTGAACTGCATAGGCCAGAGGTTATTTCAAATTCCTAAATAAATCACTAGAGCTTCACATCTAACTAAATCCATTGATTCTCTCCCTTCTTTCACTGATTCATGACTAACTTACATGGTATGCAAGTGACGATCCTTCACTGTGGCATCATTTCTAACATATATTACCATGCAAGCAAAATTTGTCGACATCCAAAAATATGGCTAGTCCATGTGGTGTCAGTCACTATGTTAGGTCAGGAAAAAATAAGGTTAACTTTAATAAATTAATATATCTCTAGGTAAGTGATGCTAAATCATAAGCACCCATAAAGGAAGGATTAGATTTTCTCTGTTCCATGGAGCTAAACTTAGTCTAAAAAGCCTATGAAGCTGCATTAGTGTGAAATCAGGATAAGAGAAGGACCATGAAAAGGAGCACCTAAAATATTCAAGTCACTCTAAAGAGACAGATAGAGAAGGCATCTCCTGCCAGCAGAGGAGCAGCCTGTCTATGATTTTTCAGGTGTGACTGCAGTGAGAATCAGAAGCACACACCTCTCTTCTGGCTTTTTTCTTGCCTCAGAGACCTACCAGTAAAGAATGTACAAAGAGGTTTTGGTTTACTTTTTTGTTTGTTTTGTTTGTTAGGTTTTTTTTAATTTAAAACCATGGGAAAGGCTTATTTGCAAAGCTGGATACATGCAAGAGAGTAAACACAGCCCCAAGACAGCAGTTAATTCTGCAGCTCATGCTGCCCAGTGGGAGGAAGATGAATGGGCTGTGCAAGGGAAACAGGACTGCTTAGCAAGCAGAGAGCTCATTTATAGAGAACTCTCTGGCACTGTGCAGTTCTGTAACACCTGGTTGCTACAGACATGAGCTGTCTCTACTTTTCCCCCTTTTTTTTTTTTGCTCCCAGATGGGGGCTGTTAACTGTCACTCAGGCCAATACAGCAGTGTATTATTGGCCTTTAAAACACATGCACAGCAGAAAATCACAGCTCTTTCATTTTCAGAGAAAACTGTTAATAGGTTTCCCTTTCTCATGAAGGTGTTGTAACAAGTCCCTGGTTAAACTGGCATTGATATTTTCACTTAGATTTCATCACTAAAATAAGCAGCATTACTTAGGGAGATGTTATGACCAGGACTTACAGAGGAATAAGCATCTAGACTTTACATTTTGAAAATTAATTGAGTTGTCTTTGGGGTCTAGTTTTTAAACTCCTGTTCTCCCTGTGCCCCCAATACAAAACCCATGGAATACAAAGAAACAGAAAGATACAGAAGGGCATTGAGAGAAAGGGGAAAGACAGAAAAAAGGAAGCCTAGACAAATGTGTGGTCAGAGACACAGGCAGTAAGAATGATTTTGGTAACACATTGTTCAGAATGGCCGTGAACAGAACAAAGTTATATTTGTCAAGGCTAGAGGAAAGACCACTGCAGTATATAAATAAAATGCTGATAGGAATCCGTGGGGAAAATATATATATATAATTATCCTTCATACAAGGTTCTGGAGAGTAGTCTGAGCTGAAGATGGCTCAGATTAAGGGTCTGAGTAAAAGATTGATGCTACTGATCCAGAATATGTGCTCTATACTAATTAGTGTGGCGTTTTTTCATCAGTAGTGGAGCAGTCCAGGATATAAGTTTGGACAAGAGAAAAGAGATGTGCAAGTGATCTACATAAGGATATGCAGGTGGGCAATAGAGAGCTGACTGCTCCACAGGATACACAGGGAAATCTGCAGCTGCAGAAGAAGCACATCACAGAGTCACAAATCCAAATCTTTTACTCTGAAATCCTTAAAGAGATGCCAGCTCTGATCGGTTTCTTTGTCCCTAAGGACACTGTCCCAGGGGATGTTATCCACTAGGTTAACAGCTGCAAGTTTGTTCTACCAAAGTTCAGGGTCCTGACTTTGCTTTTTGCCAGGCTTCCTTGAGATCACAAACTCAACTAGGGCTTGGTCACTGTGGCCCAGACTGCCTCCAGTCCAAACTTCTTTCATGAGTTTATATGTACTGGTAAGGACCAGGTCCAGTATGCTTCTCCTCTGGCTGGTTTGTTTAAAACCTGGATCAAGAAGTTATCCTTGACACACTCCAGGAGTCTCCTGGATCACTTACAGACTCCTGTGTAGCTTTCTCAGAGAGTAGACGTGATTGAAGTCCCCCATCAGGATGAGAGCCTGTGAGCTCAGAGCTTCTTGTAGCTGAAGTAGGAAGGCATTGTCAGCAGGCTTCCCTTGATCAGGTAGCTTTTAGTAGACTGTAAACATACCTTTACTCTTCTGGACCTTAACTTTCACACACAAGCTCCCAACCTGTCTGTGTCTGTTTCTCAGAGGCAGCTCTTCACAATATATCCCTTCCTTAACACAAAGGGCAACACCATGCCCCTCCTTCCCTGCCTATCTTTCTGAAAGACTTGTAGCCCTTAATTGCTATGTTCCTTTTGTTTGATTTGTTCCATCATATTTCCATGGCAGTGATTAAGTCATGGTTTCTGGTTGCACAGGGGTTTCCAACTCCTCCTGCTTGTTTCCCATCTGTTGTGCATTGATATAGGGGTAAAATAGCTGGCTATAAGCTGTATCACCTTTTTGGAGGAGCCCTCCCTAATTCCTTTGGGACTATTCACAGGTATTTCCCCGTTGATTCCTAAAGTGCCAATGTTCCCTAGATCTTCTCTGTCAATTTTTGGTTGTAGCTGTCATAATGCCAGCCGGAAGAAATGAGGCTGGATTTCTCTTTTGAAAAGTGTGAAATTAGTATCTATTATAAACTTTCCACAGTCAGAAATCCAATTCCACATGTTTTCTATCACAGCATCATCAGCTCCAATATTCCTGAGAAATGAAGCAGACAAGAAAGGTGCTTATTTCAGAAGGAAAAGAGGAAAGTAGCTGGGGAAACACCATTAATACAAAGAAAAGGGCTAACCCTATCAGATTAATCTTGTGCTCTATGAAGAACAATGCAAGATAATATACTCAGGATGCTGGCAAGGAGACAGACAAATGTATTTTGGACTAATGAAGTCGTATTAAGATATATGTGCTTGGAAGTGTTCCTGGAGCACTGTAGCTAAGCATGGATCATGGCAGCCTAGTCATCTTTCAGCAGAACATTGCCTCACTGTCTCAGAGGCAATAAGGCAGTTTTCCTAAGCAGATGTGTCTGAGACCTCAAGGGCATCAAAGAGTCTGAGATTCCTAACTACTCTGACAGTCTGGCAGCAGATCTGTTTGGCACAGGGCAGCTTTGCAGTTGTTTCTCTCTTTCGATTACCACTTTGCTCAATGTATTTCATTGAGACTAAAAAAAAAAAAAAAAAAAGAAAAGAAAAAGAAAAAGAGCTGGTCATGCATGACCTTATCTACCATTGTCATGTGACATGTTGTTTATATAGGGGATAGTAAAACTACATATAGATAAACACTGAGGGTGTCTAGACTGAGATGACCTATGGACAGTGGACTAAATAAGTAGCCTCTACTCTTCTCTGAAGGCTTCAGAGAACCCAGATATCCAGTCGTAATACCTGAGCTAGCCATTATGGATTTCAGATACAAATCACAGATGTTTTCCTTCAGCATTGATAGTGTGCTAAATTCTATGAAAGAATCATGTGTCTGTTTACCTAATATCTGCATACAAATGCTGAGTTTGTGGATGGTCTCCCAGAGTAAAACAAACTTTCTAGAGAAAATATATTACACCTTTGTTACACAAAGAACTGGCTTCAAGGGCAGATTAAAGGCAGTTGTAAATGTCAAAACTCTATAATAACGGATAGGAAAACGTATTTTTAAGTTATTGTCACAGCAGTGGCATAAGATTATAGGAAATCTTTATGTTGGAGTTTATCTGCATCCGCTACTATTTTCTGCCAGCTTTGCTGACATTTTCTTCTCCACTGTTTCATTGTTTTAGTTGATATGAGTTATGAGGAGAAAAGGACATGTTTAGAAGTCAGGGACATTTATGTCTCTGTGAACTTGTTCCCTATAGTGAAAGGGTTTCTGTCTTCTCTTCCTTCAGGTCCTGAAATGTGTACTAACATTACTTCATCCCATTTCATTCAGTAGCATTTAAGAGAGAAAAAGAATGAAACACTGTAATTACTCATCTGCAATTAATTTTTTTTTTTTTTTTTTTTTTTTTTTTTTTTTTTTTTT
>CM021767.1:68432656-68446371 GCA_011076525.1 Nettapus auritus
TTTTTTTTTTTTTTTTTTTTTTTTTTTTTTTGATATTGCAAGTATGAATTACTAAGGAAGATTTTTGAAAAACTGAAATTGAAATTGCCTTTCTACAGGCTCAGACCTTTGTCCTTTCTACAAAGAAAAAAAAAAAAAAAAAAAAAAAAAAAAAAAAAAAAGTCAGTTCTTAGGATATTCAATTCTATTAGGAATGAAAAATCCTCCCTCTAATGAAATGTCACATTCTGCTTTATCATGATCATTGCAACTCTTTAGTGCATTCCACATGATGCAGTAGTACTGTTGCAATTAAACTGTCTAAGCAAAGAGTACTGGGAATAATACAGAGGGTGTGTATCTTTTCCTTGCCACTGGTCTAAACTGTTATCAGTGGTGGCCTTACACAAAAGGAAAGAGAACTAGAGGAGGCTAAAGAAAGAGCAGGTGCATGACTGGCTATTTCTGCCAGAGCATGCAGATCATGAGCTGATAAGATGATGCACACCATCTGAGGGATAATTTTCATTCTTTCCCAAATGCTATGAGTTTTCCAGCCTCATACAAAGACTAAGTGCTTGATTTGTATGAATTTTACTCACAGTGACAAATGCAAGAAGCTGTAGTTAACTTTCTAGAAACATAATGCAAAAGCAAGAGAAATGGGAATGTGCACAGTGGTCCATCAGTTCCGTGACTTGTTTTCTCAGTCACTGTTTAAATCCCATATAAACACGAAGATATTTTTGCAATGCATGAAGACAAATATTTGTTGGTCAACAGATGACCCCTGCTGGTGTGCAAAATAATAAAAATAATAATAATTATTAAAAAATAATAAGCCAAATGATTGATAAATTCAATTTTAAAAATCTTATTATTTATTCAGCCTCTTTGTGCTTATTTGTCAGTGGTTTGTACTTCACTTTGATCATCACATCACTCCATCAAGACTCTCTCTCTTCAGCCTTCTTATTCAAGGAGTTCATGTTGCCTTCCTTTCTTCTCTCCATAGTAAACCATGCTTTATTCATTTATCAATAGCATCTTCTCATCTCTGCCCTGAGGGTCTAAAAATTTCCCTCTGATAATTTTCACACAACTTTCTGATGGTTTTACTGCCTCATTGTCTGTTTATTTGGAATAGGTATTATAGCAACAACTCCTGGTTTCAGTGCTTCTGGAAATTAGTTATCAAAATCAGAATTAAATCAGTGGTAGCATCATTGTTGATAAGGTTTTGTTTTGTTTTGTTTTCCTATTTTCACCCATTTGTGTTAGCCAGTGGACTAAGCTTTCGACTTAACTACTGAACCTTTCAATACATTTAGTCAATAATGTTTATGGTGGCATATAATAATTCCTCATGGTGGCATATAATAATTCCTAATAAGTATTATTATAATTATATGGTTCCTAATAATTCCTAATAAATATAATAATAATAATAATAATAATAATAATATAATAATAATAATAATATATGGTGGCATATATAATTCCTTCTTTCTCACAGAGGGAAGGCCATTTCTTTCACTGCCACCATGTTTCTGTCTTAGCACTCTGGAAATTTCTTAATGTCCTAAGTGATTTTAATTTCGTTCATTGAAATATCATGGGATTCCTGCTTCTTAAAATTACACTTAGGGCATATGTCTTCTTCAATCTAATCGGCACCTGTTGTGATGTGCCTTATGTCACTGTCTTTGCTTTCTTTCTTCTGGGTTGCCATTTCAGGTCTTTAGCACAGCCACCAGAGTGAATGATGCTGTTGCCTGGTCTTGTCAGCCTCATATCCCATAAAATATTCCTTTTACTTCTACACCCATCAAGGAAGTCTTTATAAAGCTTCTGATTTTACTTATATTTTGCATCTTTAATTTAAACTTAATTTGACTTTGACATAACTTGAGCCTAAAATTAATTAAAATTAATTAAATTAATTTTTTGGTCTAAAATTAACTTGTGGGAGAGTTCACCAAAAATTTGCTCTATTTGGCCAGCACTTGCAACATCTTCCTCTGTCCACAATCATCGTCTCCTTAGGAACAGTCCATCTGTTTTTTCAGTTGGTATTATTATCATAGTTCTACACGGTCCTCCTCTGTCTTCTCTTGGCAATTCATTCAATAAACACCTTCTTCTCACCTACATTCTCCCATGGGAAATGGGCCTGAGTGAGGTATACACAACAATACACTAACTTAAGCCTCTTTATTTAACTTTTCCATACCGATCTAACAGGTTAGGTTAGTTGTTCATTTGAAATTCACAAAACATCTTAATCTTTTTTTTGTCTCTGTTGAACACAGTTTCATTTCTAGAAATTACATGTTCTAAATTGTGAATTATGTTGCTCTTATACATCGTGGATATCCAGGACTTTCTTTGTGTATTTTCATATTTAACTAGATTGTTCAAGATAGGTGTTTGTGATGTAAGCCCATTGAAGATTTGCAGCAGTATACTGTCATCTCTTTTGGTAGGAGATTCCACATTAAGCATCCCGCTACCGGTGAAGTTCTGCCTGCTGCTTCCCCAAGCCTCCTCCTGCTGCTCAGAATCTGGTGTATGAGTTCAGTCATGGTCCCTAACAGAGATCAAAATTCCAAAAATAAAGTTCTTCTTTGCTTAACTGCTAAAATCTTGTCACTTTGGATTACATTTTATCTTGCCTTCCAGCGTCTTGTTAGGTTTAAAAGTGCACGTTCCCTACAGTAAACTTTGTGCAGCTTATAATGTGTCCCAGACTTTTTGTTTCTCCCATTTTTAAGTGTTGCTGTGTTAGTCTCCAACAAAAATTCTGCCTCAGGGACATTCACCTTAACCACATTCTGTTTGTATTAACTCTGTGGCTTAAATAGCACTGTTTCTTCAGTGCTCTTCTCTGTCACATGGAGCTGTCTCAGTACATCCAGTGCAAGATGTAGCCATTTCTGAAGCTGAGATTTTATTTTTCTATATTTTGTTTTATGAAAACAGCTAACATCTGTGAAAAGTATTATAGGGGACAGAGCCTCTCTAGAATAAAGCTCCTTCTGTGGACTTTAAATTAAATGCTGAAAGTAATAATAAAAAATACTTAAGCAAATAAATAATGTTACATTTGCATTTCTAGTGAGTGTTCAATACTTGTTATTCTTCCAAAAAGATTTCATATGTGGAAATACACTCAGATACATAGAAACACAGAGCAAAAGGAATATTTATTTATTTATTTATTTATTTATTTATTTATTCCCATTGAATTTTATTGCACACATGAATATAGAATGAATAAGACCATGTGGAACCTACTTCCTGAAACAGCTTGTCTTCAGTTTTTGTCTTTAATTGATTTCATTATGGCCCGATGACCTCCATAGCCTCAGGGAGACCTGCAAGAAGGAATTAACTATAGTCCAAGAGTGTGTGAAGGAGGACATGTGGAGAGCACTCTTGTTTCATGTAGAGGGCTGTTTCTGAGAGAGGAAGTTCAGAACCAATTATTGTAACACCGACATTATACTTTTATTTAGAGAGTGTAGCACTGGAATATTTAAAACTGGAGGCCTATGAAAATTTCCTATCCTCATCATGATCATCATGTCTTTCTCTTCCCCCTTCTTTAATTAAATAAATTAAAACAGTAATTAGCAGTAGCATATTAACAGTGATAAAATATCTGTGTATTTTTCTTAATGATTAATCTTCAGCTGTTTTTTTCTGCTTGTTCAATGTCTAACATTCCTAAAAAAAAAAAAAAAAAGCTTCTAATGTAGTTAAGGCACTAGATAGGAATGCAGACACTTCACACTGAATCCCACTATTGCTACAGGTTTTCTCTGTGACCTTGAACAAATCACTTAATCTCTCTTTACCTTTGTTTCTCATTTATTTTTAAAAGGATTATAATACTTCTGTCTTTCTATTTACATTGCAAACTCCTTTTACTCTGTTTTATATGATTCTTGTTCCAAAAGGATCTTATTTAAAAGTTCTTATTATAGAGTTGCTTTTATCTATGCAGAAACCAATATGTTCTGTATGATAGGTTATATGTAGCTATGACTTGACTATTTAAGGAGTTACTGTTATTGTTAGCTCAGCAGAAGTGTATTACAGACTCAGCTGGACTCAGACCTCCAATGTTGCATAAAAGAGATGACAGGTTAGAGTTACAAAGGCTTTCTCTGTACCAATATAAATTAAATGTGCTTCAGTCTGACTATCCTACTGCCCTGAAGACAATCCATAAGGAGTGACCTGCATCCCTACCATTAAATTCAGCTAGCACTGAGGGTGACATGTTGCATGCATGCTGGTTATTGGGAGTGAATGGTCTCTGGCTTGTGCTAGCTGCCAAACTGTATCCTAGAATCCAGTGAGAGCTTCCTGGGCCAATAATACAACAGTATGGTCAAGACAAAGAAATGTTTGCAAGCTTTGTTTTACAGCAGCCAGTCACACACTGTACTCTTACTACCCTTCCTGCTTCTGCATATAGTCATATACTTCTAATAATCTATCCCTGTCATGCTTGATGCAGTCCCAAGGCTGGGAAAAAAAATAAAAAACAATAAAGTGAATTGCAAAGGGAGATTTACTCTCAAAACCTAAGAGGCTTGACATCAAAAAATAAAAATAAAAATAAAAATAAAAAAACCATTTAAAATAAGTTATTAAAATTCAGAAGGAAAATAATAATAATAATAATAATTTAAAAAAAAAAAAAAAAGCAGTTTTTGTTGAAACTGATCCAAAATACATGAAACACTCCCTGGTCTAGAGAGTGACAAATGAATGAGTGGTTTATGTTTATGCTTTTATATCAAGAGAATTAATTTGGTGATTAAAATATTCATCTGGCAGGTAGGAGATTCATCTGGCAGTACAGAAGACTTGTAACTTAAGTCTCTTGTACATTTATAAGAAAGTCCAAGACTGGAACAGAGTGAAGAACAGCATCGTCTTTAGCTATGCTCTGAAAGGAAAGACTGACCTTTCCCTTCAGTTCTCAGTAACAAAGTATTTAGGCATCCAGTCTAATGAGTCTTCTAAACAGGTCTGCTGTCCCACGCACCAACCTAATTTCGAGGGAAGAGTCATGGGAAATTCCTTGTGCCAGTTTGGGCCAGCTGTCCTGGGTATTTTCCCTCATGGGTCCTGGTATACCCCCAGTCTCCTTGCTGGCATGGCAGCATGAGAAGTATGAAAGTCCTTGGCTCTGTGCAAGCACTGTTCTGCAACAGCTAACACATTTGTGTGTTATCACCACTATTTTCATCACAAATCCGAAATATAGCACTCTATGAGCTAGTATGGAAATAAAAATAATAATAATAAAAATAATAATAATTAATAAATAAATAAATAAATAAAAACTTTGTCTCAACAAAATCAGGACAGTGGGCTTTTGGTAATCTTTGGCACACATCGGAAAAGGAAAATTTAAGTCCATGCTTAGTTGCTATAAGATAGGAATGAATAAGGACATTCTCACCTCAGAGAAAACAGTTTGTATCCCACCAGGTCCTAAGGTGACAGCCAAGGCTGTGTCAGGCGGATGTAGTGCTTAGGGGGTTCTCCAGCCAAAGCTGGCATACAAGGAGAGCTGACAGGATATGTCACACACTGTCACACTGCTGTTGAAAAATCAGCCATGTGCCCAGCCTAGCTACGTGCTTCTCAGGTCTGCCACCATGAACTTGCTGGCACAGATCAGGAAATGTAGTGGTTTAGTTTTCAGTACAGTTAACATTCTAATAATATAATGCAGACACAGTAAACCTGCCCAACGCACTCTGTGCACAGTATCTTCATGCCCAGTTCCTGATACTATTACAATATAAACCTCTTACACAGCCAAGCCCTAAGCTGTGACTATTAGAGAGCCCTAGTGATGGTGGTTGTAGCTGAAACATTACTTATAGAATTATCTCCCTTGTCCAGATGCACTGCCTGGTGTTACTATGTTGGACAGAGAAACAGTAGCAAACAAACCAAAAATTTTAATTACTCGTTTTGCAGTTTTTAATGATTTTTGTAAATGTGGCTTAATTACTTGCAACAAGTGATCAAAGGCCTGTTACTAAACATAGCCCTGCACATTGTTTTCTGATGAGAGCTTTATATGTTCTTGTCTCTGCAGACTGAAGAAGTCCTGAAGATTGATGGAGGGCCATGCTATTCAAACAGCAGGTGTTGCTGAGACAGAAGCTCTTTGTGCTAGGCAGCCTTGCTATTGGAAGTCTCCTATATCTAGTTGCCAGAGTTGGGAGCTTGGATAGGTAAGTCATTCAGTAGCTGCTCTCTTAATTGTAAATGTGCTCAGATTGTCTGAGTTTTTGCTTAAAAGGTCTGATTTTTTTTTTTTCCTTTTCCTTCCTTCCTTCCTTCCTTCTAGAAAGACTGTCCATCCTAATACTGATTTTCATTGTTCTTTCCTTCCCTTTGGAGAACAAAGTAGAAAAATAAAGTTGCAGGTCATCCCTGTCGAAGTATTTCTGTCTGCCCATTTGTATTCTAAGCACATTGACACTTGTTTTCAGAGAAGAAATAAAACAACATCCAGTAAAAATGCCATTATGGTAGTTCATTTTTGTCTGTGTGCATCTGTGTGTTGACCTCTACTTTCAGCAAAGCAGTTATGACGTATTTATATACCATCTTTACTAAATCTATGAGCAAGCAATTAATGTGCTATAGTGGTAGTTAAAATTAAGTATGAGCCTGCAGAGTAGCTCATCAAGTTTTGAATACTATTTCACTTGAACAATTGCTGCAGGGTTTGACAGTTTTAACTGCATTCATTAGCCAGTATTTTCTAAAGTTGAAAGTGCTAAATAAGTAAATTGTCTCTGCAAGTGATTTCCTGGAGAGCGGTATAAAGTCCAGAAGAGGTAATCAAAGAGTATTTGGCACTTTTGACCAGGCCAATTTTTGGCTCATTATTGACAGTGTAACAGTGTTACCTGAACTGACTGTGCTGGTTCTGCCATCTTCAAAATGGCCTGGGACTACTCATGTAGGTGCTGCACAAAGACAGTATAGAAAAAGCTGTTTTGAAAGAATGAATGAAACAAGACTTCATGATTGCCAGAAGTTGGTAGACAGTTTGTGAGTGTCTTATTAGTGATCTTTTAAAAAATTGAAAATATTAGTTGAGTTCAAACATGTGACACAACACTGAATAAACAATGCATAGAAAATTGCTTGAAAATAGAGATACCTAACATCAATTGAGTTCCATCTAAGATGATTGCCTGCCTTCTTCATCTGCTTAACCCCACTTCAGAAGAAGAGGGAGACCATGTTCTCTGCTAGGACTAACTATATTGCAAATTAAGCCCCAGGATTTATCTTTCTTCCCCTGGTGGTCAAAGCATCTCTGATGCTCCAGAGGTGAAAACTTCTTTGAGATCACGGTGATTCCAGAGATGGAGGCAGAGGTCCTTTTTTGTCCCTGAAACAGTATATTTTATGCTGGAAGGCATGAAATCTAATTAACCTTATGCTATTTTCTATGCTTGCACATCTACAGAATTTACTGATGGCCATAAAATTAACTCACCACAGTATTTGACTCATCGACCTCCTGTGGCAGTGAATTCCGCAGGTTTCATATATAATGTTGCCAATGGCAATAAAAATCAGTTTAATTTTCTTGCATTACCCAATGTGGAAAATACCACACTGTGAAAACAAAGCCCTTTATTTGCACTTGTTATGAAAAGGAGAGAAAATAATCACTAGAAAACATGAGACAAGAATTAATTAACTGGAAATGTTCCACCTTTGCACTAGGGCCCAGTTCAAACTTGAACAAGAGATCTGGGGATTGCTTATTTAACAGCCTCAAAAATTATTTGAGTTTTCTTGGGAAATTACTGATATCTTATCTGATTCACTGAGTCATAAAGTCTGATCAACTGAGCACCTCCCACCATGGAAGTCCCCTGTCCTTCAGATCCTGAGTGCATGATCTTCAGTTGTAGAAATTCAAACAATTTTTCCCCTAGAAGTTTTGAGAAAATCTGGATCAATTTTCAAGTTGCTTGGTTCTCTTACTGGCAGCATGAGGAGCCTCCACATTCAACTTTGATGCTCCAGATTGCTTATGCTGGAACCAGTCTCCAAATCTTCTGCCACTGTGATATTTGTATTGGGAGTAAATTAGCCATTGTTTTGGATCAGGAGAGACAGTGAAGTCAGCAACATTACTTGTTAAGATTGCCTGGACTTATTTTAGTTGCTTTGATATCCTCATGCTTTAAAACAGACAGCAGCTAAGCACCACACAGCTGTTTGCTCAACCTCCCCCCTCTCTTTCCGGGATGGGGGACAGAATCAGAAAAATTAAGCCTGTGGGTTAAGATAAAGACAGTTAATTAGGACAGAAAATAAATGATAATAATAATAATAACAGTACTACTAATAATGTGTACATACAAGCGATGCACAATGCAATTGCTCACCACCCGTTGATCAATGCCCAGCATATTCCCAAGCAGCTGGTACCCCCATCCCGGCTAGCCACCCCACATTAATTGTTCAGCATGATGCCATATGGTATGGAATATCCCTTTGGCCAGTTGGGGTCAGCTGTCCTGGGTCTGTCCCCTCCCAGCTCCTACTGCACCCCCAGCCTGCTCACTGGCAGGACAGAGCAAGAAGCTGAAAATCCTTGGCTTAGTGTAAGCACTGCTGTGCAACAATTAAAACACCAGTGTGTTATCAACATTATTCTCATCCTAAATCCAAAACATAGCACCCTCCCAGCTACTAGGAGGAAAATTAACTCTATCCTGGACAAAAAACAGGACAGATATTTATCAAAAATATAGTTTTCTGACATTGTCTATGCTGGATTTTATCAAGAAGAATATTTGTGAAGTTTTACCATAGCTGTTTGAGAAACTGATTGTTTTGAGAGAGCAGCTTCAATGATACAATAAATGTCACGTATTCTTTCTGCACAAACAACTCTGTTATTTTAATGGGAAAAAAAATACTCAGAGAAGCAAAAATATTAGTATGGTAAACAGTTGTATCTCAGAGTTCAACTACCCAGAGCTGATGACAGTTTTATCCCTCAATAGCCATGGTTTTTTAAAGGATATTCTTATTATTTAGACAGAGAAGAAGAAAGGGTAAAGAGTGAAAATACTGAAATGTAAAGTGTTGAGGAAGGACTCTTAACAACATCCAATCTTTCCCTTAGGCTACAGGATATCTTAAGTATTTATTTACTTTAAAGGAAGCCACCCTGTTTGACAAGCTGTTCTGTTATACTGAAGGCAGTGCTAACTGTCTTTTTGAGGGAAAGAGATAAAATTAGTTGAGATGGGTCTGGAACTGCTGTTGTGGAATCCTTTTTGCTTGAAAACAAATAAATACACAGAAGGAGAGGGAATAGAAGAACAGAGATAGCAATTGCAGCTTCTGTTTCTTATGCTTTTAATTGCCACCTTGTTGCAGCAGAAAGACTCTTACAAGCCACACCACAGTCTGACCAAATATCACAGTCAAGTGGTTTAAGATGTTGCTTTCAGGCAGGTTTGCATCCGTGTTGCAAGAATTTTTGTGACCAAGTCAGGCTCTTACTCAGTAGATGGCAGAGAGCAAATAAGAGAAGAGAAACTTAAAGAAAGAAATAACAGGAACTCTCTCTCATCACACTTCATCATTAGTCTACAGGACTTATCTAAAGCTAATGTGAACCCAGCAATTTCATCTGGATTATTTCTTCATCTCCACCTGAATCGGGTATATCTCTCAGCATCTGGATAGCCAAGGAAGCAGCTATTGGGTCATGCAGAGGGATCAAACTTACTTTGTCCCAGACATCAATTGTCCTAGCATCAGTGTCAAACAGGAGACCCCAACAAGCAGTGATGGATAGAAAAGCCACAAAGAAATAAATAATTCTGTCCTGAAAGCAAGGTTTGAATAATATACAGTAAATGAGTGAGGGGCCACATGCTGAGGAACTAGAATAAATACTGAATACCTAAACAGCTATTAATGAGCATTACCCATCTGGTAAACTGGCTGAGGCAGGGGTCCTGTGAAAAATAATAGCATGTGGTCATGTAATTTAAAAAACCTATCATAATATACTTGCACAGCGAGCTCATATTAGAATTGCCTAGGCAACCTTTGTTCTTAGATATCTTTAATTTTGGAGAGCATGGCTCTGCAAAATTATTAATGTTATTTTTTTCTGTAGGACCTTGGAAGTTCTGCCTATGTACTGATTTCATCTTCAGTGTAACATTGGCTTTTATAAGGAGCAAAGCACTGGTTTGGGAGTTGAAGTGAGAGATTTCTCAAGGTCCTGTGGGAGCAAAATGTTAATATTTTTCTTACTGACTCATTTCTTACATTCATTGACATCACATACAAGAAGAAAACATTAGAAAAGTAGAAATGACATTAAATAATTGCAGATGAATGTAAAAGTATAGCACAAAAAAACAGGGCAACAGTAGAAACACTAAAGCGCAAAAGGTTGGTTCAGAGAGAGGATACACAAATGATGACAAGAAAATCATAGACACAATGATACAATAAATGTATTTTTGAAAATTTCTCTTCTTGTTTTTTTTTTTTTTTTGTTCTTCACTAACCACGCCTGATTCAAAACCTTGGTTTCTCTGATTCTGTCCCAGGAAAAACAATGGATATCTTCTAAACAGGAGGGAAAATACTAAGAGTTGATGCCTAGAGAGTTGTTTTTAATCTCTTTTTCTCCTCTTCACTAAAAAGGCTACCTCTGGATCAGTAGCTAATAATGCAATTGGAAGTAGAGGAAAGAATTTGGACTAGAATAGGACTAGTGTTGGAGAGACAATACTTAGATGAACTGGATTTTTGGAGCAACATGACCAAATAAAATTCATATTAGAATGTTTTAAGAACTGCTGAAGCAATCTTAAATTAATCAGCAATGTGGGAAGTGAGGTAAGGTTCAAGAAGCTCCAAGAACAGTAATCACAGTGCCTGTGCTTGAAAAGAGCAGAAGGTTGGAGGAAGGGGTTATTCAGACAGATCATAGCAAAATACCAGAATAAATAATCAAACCATTTTCACTAATTACTAATATCTGGCAGAATAAAAGAAAAGTTGAAAAACAACACATTGCAAAAGGTTTCTATGAACTGTACAGAAAACTTGTCTTAAAAGCTGGCCTCTGTTTACAAATACATCTTCTGTTGATTACAGACTACAGCCCCTTTGCCCCATCGATGGTCAGTTTGGACCCCGTGGCCAGGAAGAAATTGCACTGCGAGCTCTGCAGTTCAAGCGAGGGCTACTCCACGAGTTCCGAAAGGGTAATGCCACAAAGGAGCAAATACGACTGCACAATCTGGTTCAGCAGCTTCCCAAGGCCATCATCATTGGGGTGCGGAAAGGAGGCACCCGAGCACTGCTAGAGATGCTGAACCTTCACCCCGCAGTGGTCAAAGCTTCTCAAGAGATTCATTTCTTTGACAATGATGAGAACTATGCCAAGGGGATTGAGTGGTACCGGAAAAAAATGCCTTTTTCTTACCCTCATCAAATAACAATTGAGAAAAGTCCTGCATATTTTATCACTGAGGAAGTACCTGAGAGGATTTACAAAATGAACTCGTCTATCAGGTTATTGATCATTGTCAGGGAACCCACCACAAGAGCTATTTCTGATTATACTCAGGTGCTGGAAGGCAAGGAAAGAAAGAACAAAACCTACTACAAATTTGAGAAGCTGGCAATTGATCCTAATACCTGTGAAGTGAACACGAAGTATAAGGCAGTGAGAACCAGCATCTACACAAAACATCTGGAGAGGTGGTTAAAATACTTCCCAATTGAGCAATTTCATATCGTAGATGGAGACAGGCTCATCACAGAACCACTACCAGAACTCCAGCTGGTCGAGAAGTTCCTAAATCTTCCTCCAAGGATAAGTCAGTACAATCTATACTTCAATGCCACCAGAGGGTTTTATTGTTTGCGATTCAATATTGTATTTAATAAGTGCCTGGCAGGTAGCAAGGGACGCATTCATCCAGAGGTGGATACCTCTGTCATTACCAAATTGCGCAAGTTCTTTCATCCTTTTAATCAAAAATTTTACCAGATCACTGGGAGGACTTTTAACTGGCCCTAACCTAAACTTCATACAAAACTTTCTGTTGCACCTGAGACAGTAATGTCTCTGTTAAAATATGCACTTTTCATAGACACGGCTATCAAAGTGACTTCTTTTCATGCATACATGCACATATGCAGTGTGTGACCAAATATATGGTGGGATAAATATTTTCTACAGAGTAGTAACTAACATAAATTTACCATCAACATATTTGTGTCTTTTAAGATATACTAATAAAGGAAAAGGAAGTATTTAGGGAAACAAAGTCAGACACCATTAAAAGGGTCAGTGTTCCTCTTGCTTGATGAAGTGTTTGTGTGACATAATTATTGACCTAAGCAGAATGTTAGTTTATGCCATACAAATTCATGTCAAAAGTCTGTGAAGCTGTGAGAAAGAATAATATTCAGGCTATATTTGGTATGTATATTGCTGAAGGAATACTGACACTTTAAATATAGTGCTGAATTTTTACAATGAGAGTGGATAGTACTATTTTCTTATTATTTGAAATGAATAACTTATCTCATACAAACTACATTGTTTTGGTGTTTCTGTGGTGAGTTTGCACTATTGTTTTAATGTATGGACCATAGTGTCACTTGTAGCATGTCAGTCATGTGTCAAAGAAAGGTCAAATAAGTTTTTCTTCTATGCTTGTGTGTCGACAAAGATAAACATGTATATAGTGTACAATGTTTGTAAATACAGGTTTCACACTAAGTAATTCTATTTTGTAAACTGAATATGGCTACTTAATTTATTGTGAAAATTAAATTTATTGTGGTATTTAAAAATTGAATGGATTAAAGTTACCTATATGTGCAACTGTTTTTTACCTTTGTTTGATGTACATCATTGTGGGGCTTTAGCCCAGATAAATCATGTGCATGTACATGTGAGAGTTGCATGTGTATATTTGGTTTCTAGACAGTCAAGAAAACTGATACATGAATTGAAGCTGAGTTTATTAAAAAACTCGACCGTCTGGGAATCTGGTGTTATACACAGCTCAAAGAATATTATTGCTGTTCTGTTACAGCATTTTGCAATAATTAATTCCGTTGCAGTAGCCCATGAGGCTAAAGAATGACTGTGAAAGGTTGCTATAAACAGGTATACCAGAAACACAGAACATCCATTGAAACCAAAACAGACAGACAAAGCAGATTAGGAGTTATAGAGATTTCGTTACTGAAATCTGGTGATGTTTCAGAAGTCAGGCAAAACTGTTGTGATTCTTCTGCTTTTATCTGATAACATATGCATCTATTCAGAAACAACCACGGTGTTGTTATTATTCATGTAAACATATAATTCATGTGTCCATTCAGTAAGTTACAAGAAATTATTAGAGGAAATGAATGTTTTAATGCTTTATATATTGTATTAGTCTTAAGGAAAATATATATAAATATATTAATATATATTTATGAAAGAAAGACTGAAAGAAAGAAAGAAAGAAAGAAAGAAAGAAAAAAGAAAGAAAGAAAGGAAAAGAAAGAAAAAGAAAGAAAGAAAGAAAGAAAGAAAGAAAGAAAGAAAGAAAGAAAGAAAGAAAGAAAGAAAAAGAAAGAAAGAAAGAAAGAAAGAAAGAAAGAAAGAAAGAAAGAAA
>CM021767.1:68446381-68543633 GCA_011076525.1 Nettapus auritus
AGAAAGAAAGAAAGAAAGAAAGAAAGAAAGAAAGAAAGAAAGAAAGAGAAAGAAAGAAAGAAAAAGAAAGAAAGGGAAAAGCAGTTTAAAAACAGCCCCTAAAGACTGAGAAGGACACAGATTTTGGAAGGTATCAGAACATCTGAAAATTCCGACCTAAAATAGCAGAGTAGTTGGTAGTTCAGATTATAAGATCAAGTTTTCCCTGTGGGCTGGTTATCTTGCTCAGTGATTTGGAAGCATCGGTTTTCTAAATAAGTGATTTTTAAATCTCTTGTGAGAGATTGGTACTTGTCTTGCTGTATCTTTAATCATACGTGTTAGCACTGTGAGCAACATGCCCTTCCTTCATGTGAGCAATGTGCCCTTTCTTCATGCTGATTCAGTCTTGCCAACACAACACAGTAAAGCATATGTGAAATTTTCTGCAGTAGCTATAATACTACTCATTGTTTTCCTGCATGACAGCCATTTATCCTGCCCACATCCATACATAAAGACTAAAACATTTAACTCACATAACAGTGCATAAAGGGAAGACTTTAACCAATCTAAAATTTGCTTAATTTTAAGGTGAGCAAATTCCAGATGGCTTTTGTGATACTTACTGACTTAAGGTAGACCTGTCAACAAACTCCAGCTGAGGGCTAAGATATATTTGCAATGAAAGGGAAAAGTTACTTCTAAGTTTGAAATACTTTTTTGAAAATAACATCTCCTTGAATTACCCAGAAAAAAACAAACAAACAAAAATAAACAACAACAACAACAAACTAACTCAGAGACTGTGGTCTAAAAGGCAAAGATTATTTATAGAAGTTAACTGACTTTACCTCCAGCTTCTCATTTGCAGTCTTGGAGACACATGGATAAATGCAGGCAATATCTTAGAAAAATCACAGAATCACAGTATGGCTGAGGTTGGAAGAGACCTCCAGAGATCATCTGTTCCAAACCCACTGCCAAGCATGCGGCACAGGATCACATGCAGGTCTCTTGTCCTGTCGCTGGGCACCACTGAAAAGAGACTGACTCCATCCTCTTGACACCCTCCCTTCAGATATTTGTACACATTGATAAGATCTCCTCACAGTCTTCTCTTCTCCAAGGTAAACAGGCGCAACTCTCTCAGCCTCTCTTCCTATGACAGATGCTCCCATTCCTTCATCATCTCTGTAGCCCTGTGCTGGACTCACTCCAGTAGCTCCATGTCCCTCTTGTACTGGGGAGCCCAGAACTGGACACAAAACTCCAGGTGTGGCCTTACCAGGGCTGAGTAGAAGTGGAGGGTCACCTCCCTCTATCTGCTTCGAAATGCACTCCAGTATACCATTGGCCTTCTCGGCCACGAGACAGCATTACTGTCTCATGGTTAACCTTCTGTTCATCAGGACTGCCAAGGTCCTTCTTCTCAGAGCTGCTTTCAAGTAGGTTAGCCCCCACTCATACTGGTACATGGGGTTATTGAACCCTAGGTGAAGGATCCTGCATTTGCTCTTGTTGAATTTCATGAGCCTCTCCAGCCTGTTCAGGTCCCTTTGAATGGCAGCGCAACCCTCTGGTGTCTCAGACACTCCTCCCAGCTTTGTGTCATCAGCAAACTTGCTGAGGCCACATTCTGTTCCGTCATACAGGTCGCTGATGACTAAGTTGAATGAGACTGGACCCAGTACCACCCCTGGGGGACACCACTAGCTACAGGCCTCCAACTAGACTGTGCCACTGAGCACAACTCTCTAAGCTCTGCCATCCAGCCAGTTCTCGATCCACCTCACTGTCCACTCATCTATCGCACAATTCTTGAGCTTGCCTATGAGGATGTTATGGAAGACAGGGTCAAAAGCCTTGCTGAAGTCAAGATAGACAACATCCACTGCACTCTCCTCATCTACCCAGCCAGTAATCTCATCATAGAAGGCTACCAGATTGTTTAAGCTTGATTTCCCGTTGGTGAATATATGCTGACTACTCCTGATCACCTTCTTATCCTCCACATGCTTTGAGATGACCTCCAGGATGAGGTTCCTTCACCTTTCCAGGGATGGTGGTGAGGCTGGGTCCTCCTTCTTACGCTTTTTGAAGACTGGGGTGATATTGACATTCTTCCAGTCCTCAGGCAACTCTCCTGTTCTCCATGACCTTACAAAGATGTTGATGTGGCCTAGCAATAGCATCCACCAGCTCCCTCATAATTTGTGGGTACATTCCATTGGAGCCAATGGATTTGTAGGTGTCAAGTTTGCCTAAGTGATCTCTAACAAAATCTTCCTTGACAAAGGGGAAGTCCCCCTTTCTCCAGACTTCCTCTCTTGTCTCTAGGGTTTGAGATTTCTGAGGGCTGGTCTTAGCAGTAAAGACTGAAGCAAAGAAGGCATTTGGTAACTCTGTCTTCTCTGTATAGTTCATCAGCAGGGCACCCACATCATTCAGCAGTGAGTCCACATTTTCCCTAGTCTTCCTTCTGCTACTGATGTATTAGAAGAAGCCCTTCTTGTTGTCTTTGGTATCCCTTGCCAGATTAAATTCCAAACGGGCCTTGGCCTTTCTCATCACATCCCTGTATACTCTGACAATGTCCCTATATTCTTCCCAAGGGCTTGTCACTTTTTCCATGTGCTGTATACTCCCTTCATCTGATTGAGTTTTGGCTCAAAAATCTGGTTCAAAAAAGCATAGAGGAATAGTCAGGAATAGCAGGGGAGGTAAGAGGGATCAGAGGCATTGTTATGTATTAAGAAGCCTAGAAGAGCAGGATACTGATTCACTTTCATGGAGACTTCAGCACAATATCCTCAAGTCATTTTAACATTACCTAGTGAAAATAAAGTTTCAAACCTAGGTCTTAATGCTCCAATTCAGCATAACACCCAAAGCACTCTCTTAGGTTAATGGGGATTTTGCTGCAGTATTCATAACTGGTTTGAGAACTTCTGACCTTATAGTATTTACCTCATGAGCAATTTGTGAATAATTCATTCCAGCCGCTTTGCTTTGCTTCCAAAATCCTGGGTGAATCATTTCTATTCAAACTGATCATGAGTGTTCAGACTGGGAAGAGTGCTTAGAGCTTGAGTTTATGATTGCAGAGTGATGCACAGTTATATTAAGTTGCAGCTGTTAACTTATGCCATTCAAGTTCTTTAAAGACATTGCACCATTTGTATTTTCTGTACTGTGAAATTGCAGGCTTCACAGCTCTGATAAATGTTTGGATTAAAACTTCTAATATTTCTGTGCATTTTTATCAGATTGCCCCAGCTGCTATTTAAACTCTATAGAACAACAATTTTCAGCATAAAAGAAAATGAAAGATAAATTTAAAATTGTATTTTCAGAAATCAGTGTATAGATAGCTAGGGGACTGACATTTGGAGATCAGTGATTCATTTACCATTAACCCATTATACTGTCTTATCTTAAGGAAAGCAGAATAAACATGATAAGAATATATTTGCTATATTTTAATGGCATTATTTTCTGTCATGATATCTGAGAATACAGGAGAGATGAGGTTTGTGGCAACGTATTTCACTGGAGTACTCCAGGATCTCCCTCTACCATTAATGTTCTTCTTGACATCAGTGTTACACAGACAACAGAGGTCAAAGCCCAGTGTCACAAGCCAGTCCAGATACTGATCAAACCCAGGCTGTGGAAGCATTTCTGTGTGCTTCCTCTCTGGCTAGCCGACCTAACTCACACTGGGAGCCTCTGAAACTGATTGGAGCCCTCTGATCAGAGAAGAGAAGGAAGTAACTTATAACAAATCTCTCATTTTCCTATCCTGGATGACCTCAGAAAGGATGTTGAGTGGTAGAGGATATACAAATACAGACTCCATAGTAGGCAATCTTCAGAAGACAGAACTCAGCGATGCTCTTTTCAAGAAATTCACAGTTGGTAGTATCTCCTGCACAGTGTACTCCACAGCAAGAACCTGAGGTATACCCAGAAACTTGGGAAATAGAGCCATTAAAATCTGTTTTATGAATGCATATTATTCAAATTAATTGAAGTTCCTAAGTTTATTGGTAGCTACGTAAACTGGGATTGTAATGCTTTAGGGATATATTGAGAATGTATGCACTGCTAAGTGAATGCAAAAAAATCATGCCTAAATGTACATGGTAAGGGTTTAAATTACACTGATTTTGCCTTTTGATTTCTATTAAATGTAAGATCAAAGTGCAGATCACAATTAAAAATAATAATAATGATGATAATAATAATAATAATGAGAATAAAGTTTTAGAGAAACTTCCTTTCCCTGTCCTCAACATAGACTCAAAGATGTTAATAAGGTTTATTGAAATTATGATTTAGGAAGTTAGATCTATTTTACTCTAAACAATCAAATATTAATAACAGAGAGAATAAAGCTCCTATAAAATTACCAGGAGCTAGTTTACATGAATATTTCAAACAATGCTTTCATAACAAATATGAGTTTACCACATAAATGATCATGCACTATTCAAGCTCCAAAACTCAGAAATTTCATGAGTTTTAGTCTTTCCAGCTTAAATTTTAGTTCATTAATGACAGTCTTACCAATCCCTGCTGTTGGCACAATGACTGAGAAGCCTTCAGTGATCAGGAAGTTCACAAATGACCCTGCTTCAAGTAGAGTTCAGGAACTGAATGTTACAGGGAGTGGTCTCTCTGCTTTCATTTACAATGAGATACACAGCTGTTTCTTTTCCATATAAAAATAGCTTTGAAAAACAGGCTTGTAGAATGAGCCTACAATCTCATGGTGGTTTGTCAACCCACTTGCTGTATTCTAAGATCTCAACATCCCTGCCCACAAAAAGTGCTCTTTCCCTCTCTTGTGCACTGACTTTCATGTTCACCTGCTTCTTCCACATGGAGCTGCTTCGGTCTACTGTACAAGCAGAATAATAATCTGACCTAAAAATTGAGTAACATTGGTAAAACTGTGTTCTGAGTCAGTGCAAAGTCTTCTCAAACCAGGATCTGTCACTAAAAGTGACCAATATTTAATGCCTCAGAGATGGCATAAAGACAAGAAAAGAATTAAGACATTTCCAAGTCCCAAGAGTCTGCAGTCATTGGAATTCTTCAGTAGGAAAGTGTGGTCATCACAAGTAGCAGCAACGAATGCCTTCCTGTCCTATGCACTCACTCAGAAACCCACTGAGCCCACTGAAAAGTGTTCCAGAGATGCACTCTGTGCCCTCCTGTTTTATCAGTTTGCAATAATAGATGTACAAAATGCGCTGGAAAAGTTTGGGTGGTGCCTTTAATCTGACTATGAAGATAATGACATGGTGATAGAATTTTTATTTTCCCTCCTAATTCACTCTGAAATTGCTACGGATTTCTTTTTTACAGGATCATGGAACCATAGAATAGCCTGAGTTGGAAGGGATCCACAAGGATCATTGAGTCCAACTCATGGCTCCACACAGGACCACCCAAAAATCAGACCATGTGTCTGAGAGCATTGTCCAGATGCTTCTTGAATTCTGCCAGTCTGGGTGCCATGACCACTGCCCAGGGGAGCCTGTCCCAGTGCCTGACTACCCTCTGTGTTCAGAACCTTTCCCTAAAGCCCAACCTGACCCTCCCCTGCCCCAGTTCCATGCCGTTTCCTTGCGTCCCGTCGCTGTCCCCAGAGAGCAGAGCTCAGTGCCTGCCCCTCTGCTCCCCTCATGAGGGAGATGCAGGCCGCCATGACGCCTCCTCTGCTCTGGGACAAAGAAACCAAGGAACTTCATCTTCTCCTCATGCATCTTCCCTTCAAGACCCCTGAGTGGTCTCAGATGCTCCCCATATGTCTTGTCCTCTATATCCTTCACTATCTTTGTTGTCCTCCATTGGAAACTCTCTAGTTCCTTAAAAAAATAAAATTAATTAATTAATTAATTAAATTTTTAAAACTGCCACAATATTTCAGTCTTATTGGAGATCTTTGAGCATTCTTAGTTCTCAGATTTGTGTCAGACTGCAGGAACCAAACAAAGAATAGTAAATTTGACTTTTTTAAGAACTTGTTTGCAGAGAAAAGGACTTCAGATAAATGCTTTAAATAGATTTTTTAAATAGAAATCTCAAACATTTTTTCTTACTGTACTTGTCAACTCCAAGGAGACCAACTTGCTACCAGGTTACAGTGCTGTTAATCTTCTATTTCAGTGTGACTTTACAATCTACCATGTAAGATTTATTTCAAGAAGAAAAAAAAAAAAAAAAAAAAAAAGATCTATAAACATTGGCAACATGGTTTGCTAAACTAAATAGTTTCAGATTGCCTTATAAGGACTTAATTTTGTTACTGAAGACTAATGCATAGTACTGAAAGAGAGATATGCCTAGGCTGTCATCACTACCTATGAGTTGTTTTTTCTTTTGTTTACAAGTTTCTCTGTGGATATGCTGGATGTATGATATTTCATAACACACTTCTACCAGCTGATCAGCTCTGGCTAATCTGTTCTTTAAAACCTAATTTACCTTTTGCCAAATTTGAGAAAGAAACAATAAATCCACCTTCAGAAGTACTAGCTAGCACTAACTTAATTTACATTTATAGAGAAAGGAATTTCAATTATTTCTGCAATAGTGCACTGATGAAAGAGTCAAGCCCTTAGAGAACATCCATGTGTTATCAATCTGGATACCAGCCTTTTTCCTAGGTCTCGAATTGACAAGTGCAAGAAAAGCACAGAAATGACTAGAACACTATCGTCCATCTGCTGAACCTTGGTCAGCATATTGCTAATAAGATTACCTGCTGTTCTGTTCAACCTGGCAGTGGTGTGACTTTCGGAGCAGATGTTGACCGAACTACCCGACTTTAGCTTACACCTAGCTTGCTTTCTGTTCAGATTTGACTCTATTTACCTTTATATCAGCTACATACTTCTTTATCACAGTGCCCAGTGATCCACAGCTCTCACTGAAATGTATGTCTGGTGAGACGGAAGAAGATATATTAGCAGAGGCTGTCACAAAGAGGCACAGTCTTTCCCACTGTGACTGCAGAGAAAGACTGTGGCACACAGCATTTCATCCTATCGATGGCTATGTATTTAACTGATTCCCTTTGGCAATTTTCAAAATAATCTTCCCCTACAAGCAGTGGTCAGTGCTTCAGAAGGTTAATGCTTCTGTGAAAATGTAGTGGTTATTGATCAGGATTCAGGCAAAATATGAAATGACTGTATTTTGAACAGTTTTCCTTTGTTACATTACATATACTGTAAATATAATACACAGCAAATCATAGGATGTGACAAGGAAGCAATGGCACTTTGAACCATCTAATGTTATGCCTCAGGCTGATTAAATAAGCAAAAAGAAACATGACAGATTCTTGCACATCTTACTCCTGGCCTTAATTGCAAACAACTGTTTTGTAATGTATGAGGCCTTTGCCATCCAACTCCTTGGCTGATTTTCTACTGATGAAAGACTTTCCACTTCATTGAACTGTGAAGGCATCATTTCTATTCCAAACCCATGGAGACAGAGAAGAATTAATTTACAGTTCCCTACTATATGAAAAAATGATAGGCCTTTCATAAGAGGTGGGACTAACAGCAGCATTACTACTAACTTAATCTTCAGAAAAATCTCTCCATCTCTTCCAAGCTCCTCCATGTAACTCCACTACTAATAAGGCTTTAGAAAAAAAAAAAAAAAAAAAAAAAAACTTTTTACTTTGTGTGGTTGTGATGTATCACAGTGCCTTGTAAAGAAGCAGTCCAGACCTGTAGGGCTGGTGAAATGAAACCGTCATTTGTCTTAAAAAAAGAAAAGTACTACTTTTGGTATGCATCAAAAAGGCCAGACTCTCTTTTTTTTTTTCTTCTTTTTTCCTTTTTTTTTTTTTTTTTTTTTTTTAAGTGAATGGTAAAGTCAGTCTTCTAAGAGGTAGCCACATGTAATTATCATCGCCATCAGTAGTAATTGGCAATGCATATCCAATACTATGGGCAGTTACTGTTCAGTTACCTTCAGGCTCTTTTAAATCAATTTGCTTTGAAGGGCCTCAAGATTAACTGTAGGATAAACTTGCACTCACTGCTTATTAGGGAAAAAGTCTGACTATGTTTCCAACCTGGAGTCCAAACTGCCACCTGCATGCATCTGGTCTGCCTTGGTGAACTGCCAATCTTTCTGCTGATAGCAAAAGTGAAACAGGTACAGCGACTCATAGAGGTTTTTATATTTCAGATCCAGTAAAATTTCCTTTTGCAAAGCCACACAGGCTTTATTGTAAAATGCTGAAAATTATATTAAGTATTTCACAGCTGTCATGTTCACTTCTACTTCTGACACTTAGGTATTGCAAACAATACAGAATATAGTTATTCAGACACCTTGTCAAGCCTTAGAACTACCTAAATACTCTAAATTCCTAATTTTACTTGTTATGGATTAGAATAGCAATGACACAAAATGTTAAATTATTTGACAAACAAAAGTAGCAGTGCTGTGGTTTAACCCCAGCAGGCAGCTCAGCACCATACAGCTGCTCACTCTCTCTCCCTCCAGGTGGGGAGAGAATTGGAAGGGAGAGAATTGGAAATGCAAAAGGGCCAGAACTCATGAGCAGAGACCAAGACAGCTTGCTAGGCAAAGCAAAGGCCGTACACAAGCACAGCAGAACAAGGAATCCATTCTCTGCTTCCTATCAGCAGGCAGGGGTTCAGCCACCTCCAGGAGAGCAGGGTTTATCCTGCAGCACGGCTCCTTGGGAAGACCAACACCTTCACTCCAATGTCCCCCCTGCCTCCTCCTTTCCCCCAGCTGCTATTGCTGAGCACAATGCCACACGGTGTGGGACACCCCTGTGGGCAGCCTGGGCCAGCTGTCCTGGCCATGTCCCCTCCCAGCTCCTGGGGCACCCCCAGCCTCCTTGCCAGCCAGGCAGCACCAGGAGCAGGAGAGGCCTTGGCTCTGTGTAAAGCACTGCTCAAAAACTAAATTTGTTTCATTTTATTATTAAAAAAAAAAAAAAAAAAAAAAAAAAAAAAATTGTATGAATACAGTTAACTCTATCCCAACCAAAACTGTGACAAGAAGCAATGCATTTTTATATTGTATAAGACAGTAGAAATGAACACAGGACTAGGATATAATTACAGAGACTTTCTCTTCCTGGTTGTTGCTAAGAATTAGCCTGCAAGACCCTTCTTGCCAGTACTTTTCCTTAATCCAAAAGGTGTACAGAGCTATATTCAAAGGCTGATTCTGCTTGTACTGTGGTTAGGATATTCTTTGAACATATGGGACAACCATTCAAAATCCTCCAAAATGAGGAAAATTTGGAATGCAAGGTAGCCATTAATATGGGCAAATGTAAAACAGAAGTGCTGGCGTAGCATTAATGCATATTTGAATGTTTGCTAGACTTGCTCAGCACCCACTGATCTTGTAACACCTTGTGATGGTTTTACTGGGGTGGGCAGCCAAGCTCCACCACAATCGCTCTCTCACTCCCCCTCCTCAAAGAGGAACGAGGAGAAAATACAATGAAAAGGGCTCAAGGGTTGAGATAAGGATGAGGAGATCACCCAGCAAGTATTGTGACGGGCAAAACAGACTCAGCATAGAGAGATAGTAAGATTTATTGCTTATTACTAGCAAGCTAGAGAAGTGAGAATCAAATGAAAGAAACCAAAAGCACTTCCCCCCCCCCCCCCCCCCATTCACCCTCTTCCACCTCCTCCCCCCGAGTGGCACAGGGGAACAAGGGAATGGGGGTTATGGTCAGTCTATAGCACTTCTTCGCCACCACTCCTTCTCGGTCACTCTCGTCCCTTGTGCTGTGGGGTCCCACACACAGGATGCAGGCCTTGCTGAATTGATGCGGCATAGGCTGCCCACAGGCAGCAGCTCTTCAAGAACTGCTGCAGATATGGGTCCGTACCACGGGATCCATCCCTCAGGAGCAAACTGCTCCAACCTGGGTCCCCCACAGGCAGTAGCTCCTGCCGGGTCACCTTCTCCTGCATGGTCTCCTCTCCACAGCCTACAGGTCTGGCTCGGAATCTGCTCCGGCAGGGGTCTTCCACAGGCTGCACTCTCTGTCGGTGCAGGTCCACCTGCTCCACCGTGGTCTCCTCCACGGGCTGCAGCGTGGAACCCTGCTCCACCGTGGTACTCCATGGGCTGCAGGGGGACATCCTGCTTTACAATGGTCCTCACCACAGGCCGCAGGGGACTTCTGCTCCGGCGCCTGGAGCGCCTCTCCCCCTCCTTCTTCACTGACCTTGGCACCTGCAAGGCTGTTTCTCACTCCTCTCACCCTCCCAGCTGCTGAGTGGTGCAGCGTTTTTTTTCCCAGTCTTAAATATGCTCTCACAGAGGCGCAAAACAACATCACTTATTGGCTCGGCTCTGGTCAGCAGAGGGGCTATTACCAAACACGGGGCAGTTTCTAGATCCTTCTCACAGAAGCCACCCTTATGGCCCCCTGCTACCAACACCTTGCCACATAAACCTACTACACACCTCCTCAGGGAAGTCTCACTTATGGATGCCATGAAGTCTTGGAGAGGTAAGACACTGTAATGATATTGCTGGTGTGGACTGTATTGGTAGCTGAATCATTAGAAAGCACTGCCCATGCATACATTACGGGTAACCTAAGCACAAAATATTGGGTCACAAATTCCACAAGGTTTAGACATTGCAAGAATGAGCTGCAGTTATGCCACGTGTCTTGGAGCGACAGCCTTGAACTGGTTGTGAAAGCAGGTTCTAGATCTGTGAGTTAACAGCTAGCTTAGGACCATCAAAGCTTAGCAACACATTAGCACTCTTCACAATGAAACCAACACTATGACTATTTCCAGAAGAGACATCAGGCCAGGTACTCTACAATATTGCATCTCTGACTAATGAACTGCAGGGCCAGAATTATATGTGTTCACAAGGTATGGGGAAACCTAAGTACTCTGAGAGGTTTAGTCAAAGAGGTTTAGTCAAACTGCTCTGATACCAACCAAGCAATCTTCAAACCTAGTAACAAATTAAAAAAATAAAAATAAAAATAAAAATAAATAAAAAATGGAGCTGATCTGAGTACCACTGGTCATTTAATTTCATATCCTTTACTGCTCCTAATTAGTTACAATTCAACAGATCTGATGTCCTTTTAACTTGCACAGCTTTCCATGTAATCAAGCTGAAGGTGCAGTAGCACTTTATATTCAATGAATTCCAGCTATTTTGTTGCAGTTTTTTTGGTAATGCATTTTGAGAATCCAGAAGGAGTTTATTTTCTCCCACAGAAATAAAAGTAAAATCCAAGATAGAAGCAGAGCCCACAGGAATGAAATACAACTGCCTTTAATGTAAGAGTCTCTATCTGCTGCACCTATGGTAAAATTAGTGGAAGATAGCTCTATGAAACCCTATTTTATAGTCCTGTAGAGAGAAAAGGGAAATTCTGGATGTGAAAAAGAGGGGAGCACCATCTGATGGAGACTTTATTCAAAATAACGTATCCTCAAAAACAGGTCAAGGCTGTGTAGTAAATATGCTTTGTCAATTTGATTTTTATCATACTTTTCATACTCAGCCAGTGTGTAATTATAGAATAGAAGTATCTAGGCTAGAAAAGGCTACCTGGACAGAACTCCATTCACTATGACTCTTTGGGCCTGGCCATCCAGCCTGTTCTTCTCCCAGTGAACAGTACATCCATCCAAGCCATGAGCAGCCATTCCCAGGAGAATACTGTGCGATATGGTATGAAACACTTGACTGGGGGTGCAGCAGGAGCTGGGAGGGGACAGAACCAGGACAGCTGGTCCAAACTGGCCAAAGGGCCAGACAGTGTGAGAAGCCAAAAAGTCATTGACTTAGTGTAAGCACTGCTCTGCAACAATTAAAACATCAGCATGATATCAACATTATTTTCACCCTAAATCCCAAACACAGCACCCTACCAGCTACTAGGAGGAAAATTAAATCTATCCTAACCAAATCCAGGACACTTTGGAAAGAAAGAAAAATAGAAGCAAGCATAGATGCAATATGACAAAAATAGGAGTAAAAAGATATCACTTTAAGTATGATAAAAATGAAAAAAGGAAAAGAGGAAAAAAAAATCAGTTGTCATATGTGAGGTGAAAGTGTAAGCAATAGAAATAAGCAAAACAATTTAATGCCAGTAAACATATTTAAAAGGAATCAGAATGTCTTTTACAGGTATTCTGAAGAAAAGAAATACTAGAGAAAAAAAAAAATATATATAATAAATAAACCAGGGCATGACTTCACTGATGCAGGAAAAATACTAAAGAAAGATTTGGACATGAAATTTAACAAGAAAAATAAGAGCTAAAATAAACTCCAGACACATATTTTAGTTTGCACTTTCTGGCAGTTTTTTTCTCCAGGTAGACACCTCTGTAATATAGGTCATGTAACTTTATATAACCCTGCTGTATGTGCCAGGTTCTTGCTATCTGATGAGACTGGCTAAATTCTGCACACTTAGGTTTGTGTGAATGAGGGCAGAGGCTCAGCTCAAGAGTGAATGTTAACTATTCTGCTTTCCTAGTTAAGAACACAGGAGCCTAGCAAAGACTTAAGTCTCCAAGTCCTGTTCTTATTGTAATACTTACCTCAAGCAGTCATGTTCAGCATCATACAAAGGGTTTTGTTTGTTTGTTTTTCCATTGTTGCTCTATGAACCAAATTTTCACAGATCCACTAGCTCAGCTGTGAGAGTCAGGCTTACCCCTCTTCTCTGAGCAATCTCACAAACCTTCCTGCTTCTCAGTCTATATCCAGCAGAGGGACTGAAAAGCTGGATACTTAGGCTTGAATTTCCTAAGCTTGTGGAATCTAAAGTCTGTCTGCACTGGCAACTCACACCATGCATCTGAGTTTTATAGAAGAAGTGAGCTTCACACAGATCTCTTTGGAATAGCAGCTGCTTTTTGTTTCTTTGTTCATAAGACACCTGTCAAATGAGATTCATAATTAGTTGACTTTAAGCTGTTACAAAGGCAGGTAGTCTTAATTATTAAGATGTAATACACTTGTAATTCAAATTAATAATAACAATAATAATAATAACAACAATAATTAATAATAATAATGATGCAAGTGTACCCAACAGAACCCAAGTAGAGAGTTGTCTATTCTTTGCTTGGAAGTGGAGATGTTTGTTTTCTATTCAAAGGCCAGAGTCATAACTAAGATAAAATCTCTAAGCAATAGGCCAAGTTACGAAGCAAAAATCATAACCCATAAACTAAATAAAAAATAAAAATAAAAGCCCTTAAGACTTCAAACTATGATCTTATCCTCAAACCCCACTACAGAAATGCACTGTAGTGCTCTGGGATAGAGAAAAACTTTTACTCCCCATTACCTATCACAGAGATTCAGATCATTCTGTGTTACAAGAACATGATTTTTTTGCAAATAAGAGTTAGCAACATAAATTGTACTTGTGATGGAGTATTGCTGTGCATCTGTTTGAAGCCACTAAATCTACACAGAGAATGGAAGGGATGTCTTCTTAAAAAAATGACAAAGACAAAGTAGCAATCACAACTAGTGATTATGCATGATGGCACTTCTGCTGGAAAGCTCATCAAATTGAACAAAAGTTCATTGGATCATCTTATTAGTATGATATTTTACTCTATTATTTAATAATTAATTATAATTTTAAACACAAAGTTCAATAGCTATTTAATATTTTACCACCATTGATGAGCATAATAGTTTTCCCCATCCATTTCCAGATAACATAAAAAATAAGTGAAAGAATAAACAATCAGGAAGCCAGCTACTGCTACAGGATGACTGTATTTTATTGTCACTCTGACCAAAAATATATCACTGTTTTATAAAAACTGTCAAAAAAAAAAAAAAAAAAAAAAAATCAGTTTGTATGCAGAATTGCTCCATCATTGTCAAGACCATTTACATTATGTCTTGTTCAGTATCATCAGCTCTCCTTCCAATTTTGTTATATGATTTTGCAGAAGTCCCTTTAGAGCTATCTGCCAGATCAGTTCATAGAATCATATAATCGAATCATAAAATGGCTTGGGTTGGAAGGGACCTCAAAAATCATCAATGAGTTCTTCTCACCGTCTGTGCCCACATCTGGGATTGCCCTAACACAGGTTCAACACCTTGCACTTGGCCTTGTTGAACCTCACTAGGTTCACATGGGCCCAATTCTAAAGCTTTTCCAGGTCTGTTGGATGGCATCCCTTCCTTATATTGTATCAACTGCACCACTCAGCTTGGTGTCATCTGCAAACTTGCTGAGGGTGCACTCAGTCACACTATGTCATTGAGAAAGATATTAAACAATGGTGGTCCCAGGACAGACCCCTGAGGGACACCACTTGCCATTGGCTTCGACTTGGACATAGAACAATTGACCACCAGTTATCAAGATGCAAGTTGGTTTTCATAGCTGTCTGAGGGTTGCTGTCTTTCTGTTCTTTTGCAAAAGTCTTCACCACAGGAGTTATCTCCACTGGGCACAGCAGTTATGCTGACAATGCTAAGATATCCACTCATCTAGCAGCTCAGCTGGAATAGGAACTCCACTTAACTTACTGGAAGTGCTGAACATGCATGTGGATACCTTAACTCTGTGGCTAGACCTTTAAGTCATGGCTGGGTCAAAATCGCTTGCACTGGGTTAAAATTTCCAGGAAAAAAAAAAAAAAAAAAAAAAAATACTTATTTTAAGAAAAAAAAAAAAAAAATAAATAAATTTTTTTTTTTTTTTTTTTTTTCTTTTTCTTTTTCTTTTTTTTTCATGAAGAAGCCTCAGGATTTATCCTTTTGTGCACATGAAAGACCTTTGTTAGACAGCCCCAATGACCAAAAGACTCCATTAATGGTACCAGATAGGCAAGAGCAGTGTGAATTTCTCTATAGTTACCCGTAAGTACAGGGCAAAGCAGGACAAAAGGAGAGAGACAAATCTAGTCTTCATGCCACTTTCAGTCCTTTGCTTTAAAGATAATTATTGTGACAGAGTCACTGTCCATTGAGAGTAAGACTTGAGATCCTCAACACACACACCCCCTTTTTTTTTTTTTTTTTTTTTTTTTTTTTTTTCAAAGTGAGCCAGGAAAATGGATATAAGTTGTCATAGCTAAGGTTTCTAAAGGTAATGGTAGTTGCAAACTGGTGAAAATTTCAGTGGCAATTTTTTTAAAAAGGATTACTGAATAGAAGTTGAACTGAGATCTCTGAAGACTGAAAATGGTCCAGTTTGATGTTATAATTCAGATAAAATCCAATGGGTATTCCAGAGATTATAAAACAGTTAGTCTAACATCTTTTTTAGAAAAGCATTAGTTACCAGTTTTTAGAGATCAGATGGGAACACTTAAAAAAAAAAAAAAAAAAAAAAAAAAAAAAAAAATCTTGATTTAAAGGTTAGGCGGCCCTCTTGAAGAGAGGTATAATAACGTTTCACTTAGAAGGTAGTAAGAGGCAGTTGACTCCCATTAATCGTAAGTAGATGAAAAGGATACAGATAGCATAGAATTTCAGGAAGTGCATGTGGAAGTTTCACAGTGGTTGTGAAGGGCTAGGAGTTGTTAAAAAAAAAAAAAAAAAAAAAAAAAATGAAATAAATTTGTCTAGAATTAATGTAGTATAAGCTTTTGACAACAATGATACTTCTATGAATACCTATATGGGATTGCCTAATTAAATATAGAAAATGAACCCTTCCACAAGATTAGTAATAGGCTAGTTTCTACATTACAAATAAGAATATGGAAGAAAATGTGCACAGATAGCTTTCCCACTTTCCAGAATAAATGTTACAGCTTAAAACAAACATCAACAGTATCTCAAATGAAGCAACACTGGAGAAGAAGCTGAAAGGCAAGATATTTATGAAAGTACACACAAATATGTATTTCTGTTTCTAACCTTAGGCATTCAAACTAGAAATTATTGGCTTTTAAGAAACATACATGATCTGATAAAAAGAAAGGCTCATCTTACTGTTAAGGCTCTGCCTAAAAATGCAGGAGCTATGGGCTGAATTTCTGGCTCAGCTTCACTCTCCCCATATGACCTTTAGCATGTAACTTGTGCCTCACTTTCTTTGCTACAAAGTGCAAATCATGTTTCTCAACTGTGTAGAGTTTATACCAGGTATATTCAGTAACATCCATGCCTGACAATGCACAACAGTAAGAAGTAAATAAATTAGACATGTATCAGAGAAGTCAAAAAAAAAAAAAAAAAAAAAAAAAAAGGATTTTTTTTTCTCTCTTGACATTTATATTTGCTGGACTTTTACCAAACTGCATAATGTCTTCTAGCTCCAGTAATATAACTTCAGCATCAGGTATTTACATACAAAACAACTAAAACTTGCAGTTTTTAGAAGTCAAACTATTATCTCCATCAACATTTTGATCTATTCATGGAGATAGTGAAAGTGTGTTGAATGATCTTACAGTGAATTATACCATGAAATGTGTGTGCATGTGTGTGTACATGTGTGTGTGCGTGGGTGTGCAGCTCTTTCTTTGTGAATCTATAGATATGTAGATATTTTTATTCTTTTTTCTCTCAAGAAACTGGTGGGTAAAGTAGTAACAGAAGGTTAATGTTTGTACAAATGGATTGGAGCCAGATGGTGAAATATTATAAACTGAAAAGTTCATAAGGTCAAACAAACATATGCTTGAAAGGCCAAAATGTCACATTAGGGCAGAAAGCATCACCACAAAAAGAAATACACAGGAGTATTTCTGCTACTTCGAGAAGGGGATAGGAAAGCAATAATGATCCATCACTGAGCTAAAAACCCAGATACCTTCTGCTTTCTGTTCTCACAGGTCCCAAATTACAATTGGCTCTAGTCAATAGTATTGATTTAGCTAGTGGGCATGACTGACGGGGACAACTCCTACCTAACAAAGGAGATGGTAACACTTTTTTTGACTGCGGATTTACACACTCACCTTGTAACATTGCAGTAGTCTTAATTTTCCTTCTGATCAATGTGTTTTACCAAAAGCAACTTTTCAGTCATCTGTCTATCAAACACTTGACTCTCCTTAGGTAGCATGCCATTAACCACATAATCACCATGACCCCTCTGCAGGTTATTCTACTTTAAGAATTTAAGAACAAGTTGTAGTCATGGTGTTCAATGCTTTAGAATAATCATGTCTGAAGAGTATCAGGGTCAGGAGAGATTCCAGTGGATTCCACTTCAGGGTTTCTTTCCCACTAGCCACCTTTTCCATGTGTAATTGCAAATGCAATAGAGTTTCTTTGTACAGTAACACTACTACCACATCAGTAATTGGTGAACGTAAAGAATGAGAGTATAAATACTCCATGCTTGCAACTAAGAACCTGAAAATTCTTTGCAATATGAAAGACTTCATGGTTCCTTCTGAGCAGATAACTTGAATCAGAACAATAAGTAAGGTGGTGTGTGTGTGTGTGTATATATATATATATGTTTATACTTATTAAAAAAAAAAAAAATAAAAAAGAAAAAAAAAAAAGAATGGGTGGAAATCTGGAGAACGGAATATAATTATTCACCAAAAAATGTATAGAATGTGTTTAGCAATAACATCTTAGCAATTAGGAGACCTGTCCTGACGTTTCTTTTCTCAATTATAATGAAGGAAAATGTCTCAAAAAAACTCTTTAGGCCAAACTGTGGGAAATATAAACATAAATGTTAGAATGTCTCTTTTAAATGATACCAAAACAACAAAAATCTATACCAGAAGTGTTTTACCTTGAGTTATAACACAAGCAATCTCTGCAAAGTGGGTCTGTGAAGAAATAACTAACATACATGAGCAAATTACATGTATGTTCTGAAAAATAAGTGGTTTTTATTGTATGAGTGCTTTCTGAATATGCTTTCAACCCCTACCTGAACTACAACACATGCAAAATTATCATGAAAATCAAACTAAAGGGTTCCACTCTATTCTATGTACCATTATGTAAACAGCTGTTTTTGCTCATCTTTGAGCAGCATACTAATAGGTAAATCTGAAGATTGGCAGCAGTCATAACAGGGAAAAACAGCTCAAATAAAAGTAATATTTATATAATAAATAAAAAATAATAATAAATAATATATATATAATAAAAGTAAATATTCTAAAATAAAAATACTTTTGTGATATTACCAGTACTTATTCTCAGGAGGTAAGCATTAATCCATAGAAAGAATATATGTTTACATTGAAAATAAAAGGAAAGTAATGTTTTAACCTTCATATTATTCATGTTTACAAAACCTAATTTGTACAATATGCCTAATGAACCATACATTTGCAAAGGAAAGGAATACTTCAGCTTTCTTTGCTGCCTTTTATTTCTGTTTGATATATTTTGCTTGTCAGTGATGCTAGATGCAAACTAGTAGGCTTATTTTTTATTGATTTCTTGTATTATTGGGTTTTGCATGCACATGGAAAGTCAGAATCCACGGCCCAGAGATTTTTACTAACTGTACAGTGAGAACTATACACACCTTTTAACATCAAAGTCAGTGAAATACCAAGGAGTTAGAGTCAGATCGTGAGTATGCCTAGCCCTCTTGGACCAATGGTGCTAAAAGGTTTCACTGCTGCAGTTATCAAGGTAGAAATATATGGAACCATAGAAATGAAGCTGAAATCTAGGTCATGCTGCATGTTTTTCACGGGGTAAAATCTCACAGATTCCTGAATGTTGTAGCTAGCCCTTCTACTATGTGACCACTTAGTCAGCATTAATATGCTATCACTGTGTTCCAGTCTCTACCATGGACAGCTAGGACCAGCTGTTTGACTTTACTATGAAAGAACTGCAGTGCTATCATCACAGAATCATTTTGTGCTTTTATTTGTAGAGGACTGTCAGACAGTTTTTCTATTCTTCTATAGTCATGGAAAGAAATGTCCTAGAACTTCAAAAATTTTTCCCAATATAACTGCAGCAAGGGCATGGCTGATGAGATCTTTCATGAAAACATGATATATTCAACAGAGCTCATGTTGTTCAATAATCTGCAGAAAATACATTCAGGACTTTGAGGCTGGAGAAGACTAATTTGCCATTGTTTACAGCCTAATAATCAAATGAAAATTCTCAGAGAGTTTCAAAGCTGAGAAACATTAGGAGTTTTAGGTTATTGATAATAAGACTTCAAGAGTTGGATCACACACCTACTTAAGATGATAGTTACAGAGCAAGCTAGACAAGCAATTTATCATTGGTGAGTTGTTCATCAAGGAAATAATTGATGCCAGGAAATGCTGACAAATCTATGTGCAGCAAGACACATCCTTTACAGGCAACATCTCACCTTTGTGTGAAGTGAAAGACAGAAATAAAAATAAATAAATAAATAATTTTTTAAAAAGTCATACAGGAAAAAGTGAAAAACAATAAATACAGACTATGTACCATTTAAATATAGTTTAAGGAAATAATAAATCATTACAAATTTATTCTTTATCCTTTAAACTTCTAGAAAATAAAATAAAACTGAGAAACTAGAATGCCTCATTTAAATAAGGATCTTGATGCAATAAGAGGTGCATCAGGAATTTGTTAGGAGGAAAACAACCTATCAAGCACTGTAGCTACATTTCTATCAGTAATCTAAACTGCATCAAATCTTGTTCTAGAGCACTGTCTCAACATGGTCCATATTGCTAACATTCCCCATGTCAAGGCAGTGACTGTAGCCACAAACACTCTCCAAACCTCTTATTTATTGGTATATATGTTAACTATAATACCAGGGTATGAGGCATATGAAGAAGCTAGAATATGCTTAAGTTAAGATGTATATAACATTCATAATTAAGAACAATTTCTGTTGGCTTTTTTTCTCAGGTCTAAACCAAACAGATTATCCCTTAACCTTTGCAAAATGGAACTTTGCCATTTTACATTCCCTAACGCATGAATTTGAGAGGTCTCAGTCCGCTCCCACTACAGTCACATGAATGTGTTGGCCATGCTCAAAAGAAATACCCAAAACCTCTTTGTAATTTAAAGTAGTTCAACACAAAATGGATGGCAAAGTTAATGGTAGGAGCTACTTCAGAGACGAGAGTACAAGAATCCCTCTGAGGAGTCATCCGGTGCTAGAAAACTGGCAGCAAAGATAAGCAGCAGTAAGACTACTTGTGTTCGATGCCAGACATGTTCAGAGACCTGTGCAAGCAACTTTGTTCCAGCTTCTGAGATTCAACAGTTCAATGAGACAAACAAAACCCACAAGCATAATGCTGTTTTATTACTCAATGCAATACAACAAACCTAGACAGCTACTGATCAGTCAGGGGCTATACAATCTACACAAATCTGCCTTCAGGGTTTTCACTTCGGTTAACACTGTGCTGTCCCTCTACTCCTGGTAATATCAACCACAGCTGGAGTATATGCTGTTCCTTGGCTGCATGGGTACAACTGATGGCATTGACTATCACCATGACTACATTCTGAAAGCAAACAGCTGCATCCAAAACACTTGTCAGACCTCAACATCAACCATTTTGACTACAGCAGCAAGCAGGTAATGATGGGCTGTTCTAGTCCCACTGAGCTCTAGCTGGCACGACGCAATGAGCTGCAGCCTTGCCCAGAGCGGAAATTCTTGCTGTAGTAAAGGACATCTTGCACTGTGATGAACTTCCTGAACCCAGTAGGAGCTGGAACTGCTGTTGCAGCTGTACATGATGCTTGTGGAGCAGGTGATGAGCTTTTGATTTGTGCATAGGCAAATGAGTATTTTGCTTTTCTTTTGCTACTCATTTTCAGAACATTTGCCTGAGAGGCAAGATTCATGATGTTAGGTAGTCCTGTAAGTCTGGCCCGTTTCAGCATGGCAACTTTCCTCAACCTTCTTGATAAAACCTTCCTCATCATCGTGAACAAGGACTCGTGTTTGACTATATATTCTTAAAATGAGAAGTTTAAGTTAAAATAAATAAATAAATAAATTTTACATTGAGAGTAAAGTGCATCTCTAGACTAATGATTCCCTTATGACTGCACAAATCCCATGTGTTTGTATATGGAAAGCAGGTGAAAATAGGTAAAAGAATAATACAGCATATTCAGGTTGTCATAAGGGAAATTAATCTAGTTGCATTTATACAGATAGGAATAGATATATCTTAAAGATATAAAGGTTCCTTTCTTTCCAGCTTTACACAAGCTCTTCGCTGCCCAAAGTCTGTCCAAAGCAATATTACAGCAACCTTGTGACTGAAAAGGCCATAAAATTATTAAAGGACTTGCTACTTATGTATTATTACACAAGATATGAAAGTAAATCAATGGCATGGTGTTTCATGGCTTTCCTACCCAAACACTTTTTTTGGAGGGCGGGGGGGGTGCAAAAAAAAAATCATAGTAAGGATGGGAATCCATAAAGTCTCAATTTTTAGCAAATTAATATTTATGGAACCCATTCGTCTACCTTTTATGTTTGTAAAAGGTAAAACTAATGCTAAGGCACACCTGCACTGATTATCTGTTTCCAGATGGCCAAGGCAATAAGTTTTTTTTTTTTTTTTTTGTTGTTGTTTTTTTTTTTCTTTTTTTTTTTTTTTTTTTTTTTATCTTGGATGTAGAAAATTCAGTAATAATTAACACCTGGAATGCAATTATAATAGCATTAAAACTAACCTTTAAGTAGAAAAACAAACAAACAAACAAAAAAAGTGAGAAACAAAAGGAAAATGTCTCAGTAAGAGAAAAAGTTTTAAGATTCTACCTTACTGTGAGAACCTCTGAACCTTGAGCTTAAAATGTAGTACTATATTCAAAAGTAAATGGGTTAGTACTCCATTCAGAATGTGTAGCACTTTTGCATTTTTTTTCTTAAGGGCTGAGAAGAATAATATTATTTAAAATAAGAAAGATTTAACAGATTTCTCTTTCTGTGTCATAATATATATATATTAATTTAAATTCACTGAAACTTTTATTGCCAGGAGGGTTGCAGGGAAAACACAGAAAAGTAATATATTGATTCTGAGTTGGAAGTGTCTTAGAAAGTCAGTGTACGCAGATATCAAGAGCTGAGAGAACAGAAGCTGATTGCACTATTGTGCTCCCCCGAAGATGACATTGAAATCCTTGTTACAGAACTTTGCAGTGTACTAATTGAGAGAGGACAGCTGGAAAAGCAGTGTATCAGCTAGAAAATTAAGCTTGTTACATATGAGTGAGAGATTTGTTCCATCAATTGGCTTATTAGCATCTTTAGAAAATAATCCTTTACTTCGTCTTTTTTTTTTCTTCAGTGTATTTCACCCTCACTTCTTTTCATTAACTGGAGCTCCCCCTCAAGGAATACAATGGGAAAATAGTTTTGCAATAAGAGGCAGATTTCTCATTTTAACTAAAGCAATCTTGATATCCTAACCTACAAAATCTTAGAGATTTTCTTTAGGGCATTCATTCACTTATGGCTGATATTCAGTTTGCTAAGAAAATTCATGTAGCAGTGAGGCTGTTCTTAAATAAAGAAACCTAGGCCAGAAAGGATTAGAACATTGATCTGAGTGACTTTGGGGACTTACATATGATTTTACTCAAACTAAATTTCTTGTACTATAAAATGGCTGATACTCTGCTCTAGTACAAAAGGCCATATCTGGGCTCAACACTGTCGCTCACAATTCAGCAAAACCTAAACGACACCAGCATGAGGGAGAAGAGAAGAAGATTGTCAGCATCATCAGGAATAGGACTTTGTTCCCTTTTCAGTGCCTCTAGCATCCCAAGCATGCCCTCACTTTGACTCATCATAGGTCACACACAGTGACCAGCCACACACCTATATAAGCAGGTTACATGGGAGAACATGTCCATGCATCTTAGGTTTTGAACAAGATATCCTCTGCAATAGTTTTGGTGGTATTAGAGCTTTATCTGCTTGACTGCATCCATTCACATCTTCGGAAATACAATCTTTCAGGTTATCCAGGTCCTACTCTTAGCATTCTGTGGTACATATCAGCATGGCATGATCAGTGCTTAATTTTACTTCTTCCAGAAACTGGATGAAATAATGAAAATGACCTTGGCACAGTATTTATCACTCATTTTCCTTTTAATGATGTAGAGTAGATAGGGAGAAAAATACCACACACTGTCAGCCCCAGCAACATCACTTCACCATTCATCTTGACTCCAGCAAAACCCTTAAGCTCTTCAGCTCCCCGTTATTTTTATTGCACAATATTTACACTGTGAATTTTGCAGACCTCCAGAGTTTTTCTGTAACCTACAGCAGGCATTGGGCATACAGCCATATTACTGAGAAAGGTAACCATCTGCACCTCTGCCCTGGCTGCTAAATACTGAACCTCTGCTGTGGGATATTGCCCCTTAAATCTTCTCAGCAGACAGAGTGACTGTTCAGTCATTCAGGAGCCAGATTGCCAGAGACCTAATAGTTAATATTTGCAAATTATGCTTATTTGTTCAACTGAAACAGCTGGGAGGGCACACCCAGCATAACCAGAGGGTTTCCCAGGACCTACCTGGAAATATGGTGCAGCTGTAGATCTCTGCTGAGACAGAGAAGTTGCTTTTGCTCAGTTCAAAAAAGTTTGAGTAGCCACTGTTCAAAAGTGAAATAAGCTGCAGTTAAATGGGGAGAAGGGATCTAACTGAGTTAATTATGTCAAATTTAGTTAATTATTGTTCATTTGGTCCAGACAAAGCTGTTGTTGTATCTTGCTACAACAAACGCTTTAGAATTTAAATTCTTATATTTTTCGCCCAGGGAAGTGGTGGAGTCACCATCCCTGGAGGTCTTTAAAAGTCGTTTAGATGTAGAGCTTAGGGATATGGTTTAGTGGGGACTGTTAGTGTTAGGTCAGAGGTTGGACTCAACGATCTTGAGGTCTCTTCCAACCTAGAAATTCTGTGATTCTGTGATTCAACTCTTCCAAAAAAAAAAAAAAAAAAAAAAATATCTTAATGCTTAATATGACTTTCCCCTGAAAACAAGTATTTTCCAGCTCTAACATTACCCCTTTTCTGGCTCTACCGAGCACAAAAACCTCTTGCTCAGTCCTTCTGCAATTCTTCTTCCTTGTGGCAGTATGGACAAATCCCTCAGGCTCCTGGCTGAAATTCAAGTGGCAAATACATTGGCCTTTGAGGGGACAGGAGAAGCTATACTTTTCCTGTGCTGACAGTCTTTTTCTGCCCACCCACACTTTTCTGAGAAAGAATCAGAGTTGCTCTACTTTCCTCAATGCTACAGCCTCTGGGATATGACCTGAGAAGTCTTAATGCTTCAACTTACACAAGTATAGCCTGGTTCAGCAGCCAGGCATGTTTCCATGCAGAGCCACATGAAGCCATACTACATGCTTTGCAAGCTGTGCAATTGCAGTAGGATGTTTGTTTGCTTCTTTGTTTGTTTAATGTAAATGAGTTCCCTCAAGTAAAGCAATCCATATCTCTCCTTAAAACAGTAGAAATAGCTTACATACAGCAACACTAAATAGATATGTTCTAGACAATATTTACTCTGATTTTTCTTACTATCTCCATGTAAGCTAGCTGAAACTTCTCCTTCATCAACTATATCTTTATTCCTATGGATATGCAATATACACCCTTTGCAAAGAGTTCGGTTATGTTATCATTTTATTCATATATATTCATTCTCATTACTGACTGCCTCCATTCGATTTGTCACAAACAATATGCAACTAAGCAAATGCAAACCTCTAACATCCAGTCTGCATCACAAATTTCTACTCATGCAAGCAAGAATAATTCTGTACCCTGTGCACTAGTCAACTGGCTTTGTGGTTTGCAAAGGCTATAACATCACAGGCTGGTTAGAGAAGAAAGGAAGAACACAGAAAGTGTAGTGCAACTGCTATACCCACTGAGACAAGCACTTTCATTTGTCTCTGTAATCTGAAGGATCTTTCCTGAGCCCCAGGTAAATTAAGAAAGAATGTGTGCACAGGGGGTCCCTGCTGTGTGGTTACCCTAATGTTTCCAGGACTCTTCAGATATATCCTGCTGAATTAGATGCATAAAGGAAGAACTAATCCTGCTGAATCAGGAAATGAGACAATGGGGATATTCCATATCATTCCCATTACCTTTATATTATAGTCTGCAAAGGTTACCGCTCTGAATGTATATGGCTTGTCTAATTCCCACTGCAGTCAATGGGAGTTTGGGGTACATGTTCAAACAAACTACATGGGGAATGTGAAAGACCCTGGTGACATGAAAAGGAACATTTTCTTTATTATTCAAGCATTTAGAGTCCATATATCAATATTTTGAGTCTTCTCTATAAAATGAGATTATCTAGGCTTCAGAATAAAACTGAGAAACAATGCACAACCTTGTTCTTTAATATGCCTTAAGCTTCTGATGGTGTACCATTAAAATAAAGAAACATGGGAAAAAAAGTTACATTATAGAGCAAAAAAGTTCATTTTAACTCCAGAACATATGCTCTAATATCACCTATCTTTCCATATTGTTAACTAAACTACTGGCATCAACTTGATTTGTTGAATAAATAGATTAATTAATCTAAGTGAGACATGGTATGCATCCCCATTATCCTCCATTCTGTGCACAAAAATGAGCAATCATGATGTGCACTTGTATTAAATTTTGTCAGTAAAATATGCTTGCTTGATATTGCAGGCATTTGCATTTTATATACTTCAGTTACCATCTGCTAATTGTAATTTAATCATTCAATAAATAACACTAAAGAGAGCAACATTAATGAAGATTGGAGAATTTTTTAATATAATGAATAATTTTTGGTTTACTTCTGAGAACTGCAACTGCAGCCAGCAATAAAAAGGATAATCCATTTAAACTAGAGCACAATAATGAAAGCTGTTGTTATGGTTCTGGCATAGTGGACGACCAAAGCGGATTGTAAATTCCCTGAGTGATGACTTCCCCTACCCTTTACTGAGGAATAATGTGTGAATCATTATGTTATAGTCAGGTGGGTCTGCTCTAGAGAGGCTATGATTTCATGCTAGCCTAGCAGAAGTTTCAGGAGGAACTTGCAGTTCAGAAAACTGCAATATCTACTGCGGGGCAGAAGAAACCTGGGTAGAGATGAACCCTTTTAGAGAGTGCAGGAGTCAGATCCCAGCTCAAGAAAGAATGCCCTTAGGGAGGGCACTTCAAGGCCTGCTAAATAGTTGTCAATTTGACTCATACCCAAGTTTAAATATAATCATTTGTTCACAGGCTTTTCATAATAAATGTATGCTGAGATATAGATATTTCTTTGCTACCTAAGATTTTTATCCTATTTTAGTGGATTTCATTAAAGCATGAAAAATATTTTGCTCAGTTTTAAATGTACACTGAATTTGACGCTGTTTGTGGGTTAGAGTAGAGGTAGAGCCCAAACTTCTTTTTTACCAAAACTCCAAACTATTATCTTAGTAAGATGGAGACAAGCTTAACCCTAAAATATAGAGCTCTGATGTCTGCTAGTAAGTTCCAGTCCACTAGAGCCTGTACCTTCTTACATTTGCACTGAAAACCATCTGCAATGTTATGTGTGACAGGTTCATATTGTAGCTCTTTGGTTCATAGGTCCTCTTCCATTTCTGTATTGAAACAGCATATGCATAGCTTTCTAGCAGCTCTGTATCTGAGTACACCAATACCCAGGCAGAGGTCAATAGTGACATATCCCAGACAGTTTGGTGTGATGTCAGATGAGTCCAAAATCATCCTCAAGGTCACAACCAATACCATAATATTTCCAAGTCACTACAGGGGTCTGTAACTTGTAGTTATTTAATGCAAGGAGAAGCTGTTTAAAAATAATAATAATAATAAATGAAGCTTGAATATCATGAGACTAAAGACAGCACAGATTAATCCATCAGTTCTCAATTTTCTATGAGGAATTTCACTGAGTACTTCATGTAGTCAGACTTGACAGGCTTTTAAGGCACTTTGAGAAAACCAGAAGAGACTTAGAAAACAGTGAGATCAAAGGAGTTGAGACAGGTCATATGAGCAGCAGGACTGCTGTGGAGGATACAGGAAGTGTTAGAGTTACAGCAGCAGTAGTGTTACCACCAAGAAATTGGTTAAATAAGAAGAATAAATAACAAAAATAAATGCCCTATGGGATCAGACCAGTTATTCATTTCCCAGGTGTTTTCCCTTTGGCTATGTCAATATGAGGTGCTACTTAGGGAGATAGCATGAGCATTATTTTATCCATTATTCCCTTTGCCCATTCAGTATCCATGTTAGAAGGTACATCTTTGCCGTCTGTCTATGGACATGTTATCAATTAATTTATCCAATCCTCTTTTGATTCTGCTGATATGATCTGCATCCCTCAAGTCCCTTTAGAAGCAAATTCCAGAAGTGTGTATAATCACAAATTAATTCAGCTTGGTAGGGATCTCTGGAGGTCACCTAGTCCAATGACCAGCTCATTCATTGCAGTGTTAACTTTAATACTAGATCAGGTTGCTAAGGTTCTTGTCTCCGAGCTTTGTAAATCTCCAAGGATAGAGATTATGAAGCCTCTCTGAGCAACATATTCATGGATTTGACCATGCTTACTGTGATCTATATTTTCCTAACTGGAAAATCTCTTTCTTCTCTTCCCTCACTCCACTTCATCAACCTTCATCTAATATTTTCTATCCACTGTGTAAAAGCTGTTTTACTTGATTTAAAACAACCACTAGCTTCAGAGATTGCCCTCTAGTTATAGTGTGGTCTTGTGGTGAGAGCTGCCATTAGTCTTTTTTTTCATTGTGAGTGAATTTTCCACAAAAGTGAGAAGACTTTGCTCCTCTGTGAATATTAAATGCAGTGAAGTGGTCTATGTTTCTGTTGAGACAGAAATGTTACCGTACCTGAGCCCTTGGATTATTTATAATACAAGATGAACTATAATAATTATTTATAATCCAAGATGAACTATGACAGTACAATTAAATATGTAACCAATGATTTATTCTCAATTGCATGTGACTAATTGCTAAATAATTTATTCAAAGCCAAGTTTACAGATGGATCAATGTCTGCAGGTACAGGAGTATGTAACAGCACAAATTTTGTATAAATGTCCTTCTTTTGTGTAATTCCTCTTTAACAACCTATGGTTGAAACACATATAGAATACATGAAAAAGCCTTTGGCCCCGCTCAGTGTGTGATTCAGTACTGCTGGTCTGTTTTCCCAGACCAGGGTGGCTATGTCCATGACAGGTGAGTCTAGCTCAGCATCCATTGTATGCCAGCCCCATCTGCTTTATCTTGCCTGTAATGTTTTCATGCAGATAAGCATAAGAGGAATAAATTTCCCATTACCTTTTCTTACTCACTCTGAAAGTTTTTGTCTTTTAGTCAGAGTCCTGCAAAGTAATTGCTTTTCAATGAATTTTATTTTTGTTTTTCCATTGATTGATGTCATTCTATTATAAAACCAGAAAATGATCTATTATTCTTTCTGGAATCTTCAGAGAAAAATATTTTCCTGCATCAACTACTGCACTAAATAATTAATGGCTTATGAACTTCCCTTTCCTCTAGATTAAGGTGCCATTTCTTCAGTATAATTTCAAAATAAAACACAATAAAATATTTTATTATATTCTTGAGTAAATGATGACCTTTCAGGCAGGTGTTTCTGAGGCACAGCAGAGAACAGATGAAATACAGGCAATAAATATAGACAATTGTAGGAGGTTTAAAGTGCAACAATAATGTAAAATGTTGGTGAATATAAACTTGTCGTTCTTTTTAGTGACAAAGATTATTTTTTCATTGCCTTTGCAGCCTGAGTGAATCACTGTACTCCTGTCAGTATACTTACAGAGACAGAAGCTCTAGGCAGTGCTGGGGGGGAGAAAAGGAGCAAAATATTGCACGAAGTTTTCTCAGACTCCAGCTCATGTGTCAGACTAGAGATGGGTGAGGATGGAAAAAGAGGAGAACAAGACTGTAATGGCCAAGAACTTTTGTCTGGGTGTGTGTAGCACAATGCAGGTCCCTGGAGTCAGGATCTCTGTGTTCATGGTGGGTAGGAGGGGGGATCTGAGGGAGAGCTACTGTAGCAATTACAGCTCTCCAGGGGCCGGTAGTCTGCTGGGGACCAGCAGAGCTCCTCACTGCAGTCTGTGCTTGCAGCAAAGCCTGAGTCCATCCTGGACTGGACTGGGCAGATGCATGATGGCCATGGTGAGACTGTGACTCCTCAGGGCTCATTGGCATGATGTTCCTGCTTTCATCCACTGTAGCTGCAGTGCTGGCACCTCACTCAGTTCTAGAGCAGTAGCTTGGCTTCCCCTCAGTTTCAGGTGATGCCCAGCACATGACACATAAAGCCTGACTACTGGTCTGATCAGCCTCCTGACTACTGGTCAAGCCTCCTGATCAAGCCTCTTGACTACTGGTCCCTCTGAAAATGTGGACCTACATCCTAGTGCTGCAATCCACTCCTGTGCATGGCTCTCTTGTGCAGGAGGATTAGTCAAACCAGTACGCATGGAATGGAGAAATACATCTCCATTCAGTGTGTTTTGTGTGTTGTGCTAGCATCCAGGTAAGCCAAGAGGTCTGCGCTCAGGATATCCCTCATTTCCTTCTTCTCCTGAACCCATGCTAGAGGCATTTTGAGGACAAAAAGGGCTCCACTAGACAATACCTCCCTCTTATCATTTGTTAGCCCATTTCTCACTCCATCCTTTAGCTCCCAAAGCACTGCTTTGACAGGGAATGGCTCTGCAGTTCTCACTACTTCTTAACAAAAGTGATTTAAAGTTTTTCCCTGTAGCCTGAAGGGAAGATGACTGTTGCCCTCAACAGGTTAATATAGCCTGAATCTAGCTGAAGGGTGAAGCCAGCTATTCAGACACAAGTGAAAAGGAACTGAGCCCCCTGCTGTTTCTTACAATCCATTTTAGTGAATTTAGTTCCCATTGGAGGCATGGTGACAGCAGCTATAGACTGCTTTGTTCTGACTATTTCTGGCTTGCTCTAAAAGTAATTTACTGTAGAATAACCTATGTTAGAGGCTGTGGCTCTGCAATTTTACGTAATGCATGTATAACTTAGAATCCTTCCCACGTTGTCCTAACAAAGAGGAGTCATTTCCCACGTTGAAAGAGTGGTTTGCTCTTCATGCTCCTCCAGCACCTGGCCTGTCTGCTAGAGCAGCCAATAAGGTTTCCACTGGTAACAGTATTTTATTTGGCATACAGGATATTATTTTTTCTAAATCTAAAATCTGACATCCCTATTAATTGTGCCTGTTGAAGCAAGAAGTTGCAAAGAGATGAAGTTGTAACAATTTAAACGGAAATATTGCCTAAAAAAAATCATTCAGAAAAAAAAAAAAAAAAAAAAAAAAAAAAAAAAAACTTGAAATTTTAGTTTTATGTCTAGCACTAAAAACGTGCCTAGTTCTTTCATATCTCCTAGACTGAAAAAATGATGGACTGAGAAAATGCAATTCAAGGTAGAAGGTAATTATTGGAGAGTTTGTTACTTTGCTATTATTTTACAAAAAAGTAAAAGGGGCTTTGCCAGCTAAGGATGAGTTAAGAATTTGTCTCATTGCAATATTAGAATGTCAAGCCATAAACCAAGCAGGAAAATATTGATGCTGCTTGAGCTAACCAAATGGCCATATATGAAGTCTGAAGTGACCAGAAATGGTACAACAGGCTCACTTAGCCCTGCATGGATGCAGTGAGCCATCTCAAGAAGAATCCCAATGGTGCCAGAGAGCAAATCTATGCATAAGCTGTCCAAATCATGCATCAGGCAGAGAGAAGTACATATTGTGTTACACCTTCCTCAGAAGTTCATTTGGATGGTGAACAATCCTCAGAGAGTCAAGACCAAACAGGAAGTAAAAATAAATGCATAACCTGAACAACCTAAGGGACTATGTATTTTAAATTCTGAGGATAAGGTGCATACTGTCAGACAGATCACTCTTTGAATTAAACTCTGAGACATTTAACATTGGCAGATGCATTCCTAACAATCCCTAGGGAGGCAGAGAACATTTATTCCTTATGCCCTCTTCATTGCAAACTGTTCAAACAATTGTAGCAGGCCTCCACCACAGAGCCAACTGAACCAAAAGATCATAAAAAGCAATTTTTCTAGACAGCCATTCAGAGACCCAGGAGTTCTCCTGCTGGCAAAAACAGCAGTGTGTGGCATTTGGACTCTGCCAAGCTCGTGCCCCATGAAAGATGACAGGTGACAAACTCAGAGCTTGCGAACAATGAGGAAAAAAAAGGTAAGAAAATAGCACATACTGCCCTTCCCTAAAGCCAGGAAGTGCTGTCTTTATGATTTTTTTGCTGTCTGCACTTTATGCTGAGGTTTTGTTATTTTAGTAATATAAATGCAAGGTTATCCTATATGGGGAAAAATGTTAGACTAGCATTGCTGGCTCAGCCAGAGTAAATCAAATACTTGTTTTATGTTTAGAGAATAAAGGAAAGCGTATAGTAAGAAAGAAAAAAAAAAATGCTGCTTTTCTTAGTGCTGCAAAAAAATCACCAGCTCAGTCTGAGCCCTTTACATACATCTTTTACAAAGTGAAAGAATTCATGTATGATTGAATCGGGCTTATTACAAACCAGTGACATATTTCTGCTATGGAATTGACCAGTTACATATGTTCAGTAATTTATCCTGATGGTTCGAGGCTTGCCTTTAACAAAACTCAGTTCTCATGAGACCCAATGACATTTCATGCGAGATTATGTGAGCCATTGCATTTACGTTTTCCTGACTTTATCAAATGAACAGATATGTATTCTGGCATATACATTCTCAAGATCCATTCCAACCATACCTGAAAACCAAATGGGGGTCTTGAAATACCTCAGCCCTCTTTCTCCTCTCCCTATGGTTTTCATGGGGAAGAAACCCAGGCACCCAGATTTCCAGTATCCAGGATCACGCTGCCAACTGCAATGAGGGGAGATGTGCTAGCAGTCTGTGTCATGCACCCACTGCTCAGGTGAAACACAGTCACAGTGACCTCTCAGCTCCTAGTATCCCCTTACTAAATGCCTGAGCTATCTCTATTTCTCACTGAAATCACTGAGGTGAGCCTTTTGAAAAAATTATGTATGGGAATAAGGAATGCAGTCTTGACATTAGGTCAGAGAAATTGCTACAGACATAGCTCTGTGTAAGTGGGAACAGAAATTGGGGTTTAATAATGTGACAACATTTTGAAGGTATCATCTTCCCCAGGATTCCTTTACCAGTGTCTCTTCATGTGTCATTTATTCACCACACATTATACAGCAGTTTCCTGGCTGGAGTGTGACATTTTCCAACATTCAGCATTCAGCATTGTTGTCAAAATTGTCCAAAGTAAAGGCTAAAACTTTAAAATGATCAATTCTGCCAGTTTGTTTTAGTATTGCCTGTGCCTCTGGAATCTTTTCAAAATCCATAACAGACTGAAGTCACTCCAAATTGCCTTCTCTGAATTCCAAAAGAAAGGGAGAAGAAAATATAGGAAGCTTTTGGAAGAAAGTTTAGCAAGTCTGTTAAAAATACATACAGTTTTAAAAAGTGGTTGCATGGTGTGGGGGAAAAATTATCAGAGAAGTCTTATGGAACACACTGGCTTTAAAGTTGGAATTGACATTAAGGACAACAAAGGGAATAAAAAATAATGAAATGTTTGTTCCTCCTAATGAACTGGAAAGAAAGAGAGCATTTAGCATTTTCTTTTTTGAATGTTTGTGTGTTGTTGTTTTTTTTTTGTTTTGTTTTGTTTTGTTTTGTTTTTTATATGGCTTTTTTTTTTCTACGACATTAAAAAAAAAAAAAAAATGTTAAATTGTGTTGCCTAGTCATTAAAAAATGTCACTTATAATGCATGAGGCAGTGAAATAATACATACTCACAATGTGACTTTTCTCAAAGAAAACCAGCAAGGAGAGACTTTACACCTGCAAGGACCTTTATTTAGGCTTGGTTCTGTCTGTATTAAACAAAATGCCCTGTATTAGCACAGGAAGCCCAAAATGCAATCAACCTGTGTCTCTGCTAGTAAGTTAAGCCCAGGACAGCTCTGTGGCATTAAAGCCAACTGGAAGAGTACTAACCACTTCCATAACATAAAATTTCCTTACCCTTCAAAACAGCCTGGCTTCATCCAAACTGCTTACTGGAAACGGTCCATAACCATACTGAAACTCTTCCCCATACCCACGCCTATGTTTGGAAGATTGATGATCAGTCTGAGCCAAAATCAGCAACCACTGGCAGTTGTACAGCACAGACACTTCAGCTGCAGTGTTTGGGCACATCTCCTGGAGGTGTTTGGCTTATTGCTGAAGACACAGACATTGCAGATATTGATCCTCCACAAGCAGGCAGCTCAGCACCACATAGCCACTCACTCACTCCCCCCAAGAAGGACAGGGGAGAGAACTGGAAACGTAAAAGGGCCAGAACCCATGGGTTGAGACCAAGACATTTCTCTAGGCAAAGCAAAAGCCGTGCACAAGCACAGCAGAACAAGGAATCCATTCTCTGCTTCCCATGAGCACCAGGGGTTCAGCCACCTCCAAGAGATCAGGGCTCACTCCACGGCATGGCTCCTCCCTAGGAAGACAAATGCCATCGCCCCAATGTCCCCCCTGCCTCCTCCTTTCCCCCAGCTGCTATCACTGAGCACGGCACCACATGGTGTGGGACCTCCCCTTGGTCAGCTTGGGCCAGCTGTCCTGGTCGTGTCCCCTCCCAGCTCCTGGGGCACCTCCAGCCTCCTCACTGGCTGGGCAGCACCAGGAGCAGGAGAGGCCTTGGCTCTGTGCAAGCACTGCTCTGCAGCGACTGAAACTTCCGTGTGTATCAGCATTATTTTTCTCCTAAACATAAAACACAGCACCATACAATCTACTAGGAAGAAAATTAACTCTATCCCAACCCAAACCAGGACAACAAGAAACACAAAAGACTTGGTGACCCAGCACAGATTTTTGTTTGTTGGTTTGTTGGTTGTTTGTTTTTTCTTCTTGTTGTTGTTTTTTTAGTAATGGAAATAAGCAGTTTTTGTCTCTGATTGTTTGTCCATCAGTGCTTTCTGTCAGACCTAAGCTTTGTGATTTTTTCCAGGTCCTAGGAGAAGTGAAACTGAAAACAGATTTTGCAGCAGTCAGTCATAGTTGGTGCTGAGATGTGTCATGAGGTGCTAATCTCACTGGGAAGCCATAATTCATTGCATGTGGACAGGCAGAAAAATCTCTAAAGCCACCAAAAATTGCTGTAAAAAGTGTCTGGCTTAAATCCCGAGACATAAAACTTTTACCATGGAAAACACTTACACTGCTGTGTGACCAGTCCTGACATTAGTGAAATTGAGGGAGTTCTTGTGATACTAGAGGCCCCAGTAAGGGCAGGAAGTAAAATCCCATTCCTCATGAATCCTGATGGTCTTCTCACCCACAGTTACCTGCTTAGCAGTCAGCACGCAACAGCTGCTTGTTCCTCATGGAATTTTCTCCTCTCCCTTCCTCTTCACTCCTCCTCTGTCCCTTGTGTTCCTCCATCAACCTCTTCTCACACTACCTAGAGTATCCTGAGATGGAAGGGACTAACAAGGATCATCAAGTACCTGACCCTACTCCTCTCCCCATTCTCAAGCATGTGGCATGACAGCCATCTTGTGTGTCAGTGCTGGTGCACACAGGATATTCCCATGAGTGGACTCGACTCACAGGTCCAGTATAGAATTACCCACTGCCTTTGCAAGCTGGCATTTCTGCTAGGCAATTTGAACCAGCTTGTGGAGTTCAGTGACAGCTCAAGACAATCAGCACGTCTTGGGGCTGCGAGGAGGTGGCAGCAGCTGTGGGGCTTGGTAGCAGCGACCTGCTATGCCAGCTCAAGCTGTCTGTGAAACTGCACCTATAAGAAACAAAGGCTTCCTTCCTCTTCCTCAGGCATTCTCTCCCACATCTTCACAGCTACCAGAAGCCTACCTAAATTACAGATGCAGGAAGAGTCTGAAGGAGAGAAAAGCTACATTGTTTGAGTCCTTTGTTGCAGCTCTGCAGAAATGAACTCAGGATTTCCTGAACGTGACAGAGCAAGTGTAAGGAGGAGCCGTATGCTCTGGCTGTTCTTGGCTCTGCGGTCCAATCTCCCTTTTTTAGATCTAATTGCTTGTTATTTTGGTATGCATACCTTGCTTTAACTGAATTAACCAGGGAGCTATTGCTCAATGTGTCACTATGAAATAAGTGTTCCTTCCCCAGGCTCTCCTTTATCATTTGCCTATCCTCCTGACTCCTAACAGAGCTTCCTGGGGACTTTTATAACAGATTCCATAATATCTGGCACTTAAATAACCGTCTGTGAACACTGCTGGTTTAATTCCATTGGCTGCAACACAGAATTTATTCCATTGGGATTTACTATATCAATGATACAAGGGGGGAGGGGAAGAACTATTGAAAATCATTGCCTTGATAAATCAACATCACACACACACACACACACATAAAATGGTCAAATTGCTTCTAGAAAATAAATATCAAAGCACACATAACATTTCTTGTTATGAATGACCTATAGCTATTCAGTAATTGCAAACAATATTATGAACAAATGTTTTTTCATACTTAATCGTTTACTATTTTTTTCCTTTGCTATTCTCTTTGTGAAACTGGCCATACATACCATGTAAAGCATTTTATCTCTTATATTTCTCATGTAGAATAGCTATCTATTTCCTTAGTTTTTTAGGCCTCTCAGCCACAATGTTGTTAGCACATATATTTTCAGCCATTTACCCAAAGCGTATTAAAATACATTTTATCTTTCCTGCATCACATGCATTAATATTAAGAGTTGATACATGCACAGTATGGATTTAGTTAGGAAGCTGTAAGATATATTGGCACCTTTTAAATGCTATTTCTTTGTTCTCCAGATCCTAAAGGCCTGGAAGCTGAGGGGAAGTATCCATGTTTGTTGCTGTTTCCCTCAGAATGAAATCTCCAGATAATGTGGTTGGGGAGATGCACTCAAACACAGGAAGAGGTTGTAACAGATGTAGTGGCATCTGCTTGCACTTTTAGAACCTTAAAAAAAAATGTTCTGAGGAACGATTACCCGCATCTTTCTCTGTGAGAATCAACTTAGCTACCCATTGATAATACTTTAAATGTCAACACTCTTCTATCACTGCTTATCAAAGACAGAAAAGGAGTGACTGCAACACACCATCAAATTTCCCCAAGCCCTATCCACAAAAGAGCCTTAAAATACTACCAATGATATCACACTTTTGCAAGTTGAAGTTCAGCCAAGGACACACAAAGCTCAGACAGCAAGACTGAGCTGACTGAGCTCAGGAACCCCAACATTAATTTGGGACATATATTCTCAAGACCATGCATGCATCATTCAGCTGCCTAGACATCTGATCATCTGACACAGCAGTCAGGGGAAGATTTGTTTGTTTTTTTCTCTCTCTTTTTTTTTTTTTTTTTTTTTTTTTCTGATCTGCCCACTGAATAAGAAACTATTCATTATTATTTTCTTTTTTATGATATAAATAACAACTTCTATCAATTATTAACACAGCTACTTCTCATGGTAGACATACAACAAATATTTAGCACCTATTGTTCGGGGAGGGGGGGGGGGGGGAAAACTCCTGGGTTTTGTTGGTTTTTTTTTTGGTTGGTTTTTTTTTTTTTTTTTTTTTTACTTTATTTTTTTTTTTTTTTTTTTGAATTTGGGATATTGTCTACTTCCCCTTTTTTCTTTCTTCTTTCTCTCTTTCTCAGAAGAAATAGTAATCAAAAAGAATTTCCAACCTCAAGATTTGTAGAAAACACAAAGAGCAGTCCTTCATTTCTGCTCTGCACATCTGTGAACAACAAGACTACTGCCAGAAGTGTACTTTAGAGACTCTTTTGCAATAGCTTCTTTCAGAGCTTTTCCTTCCTACTCCAAGGACATTATGTAAATCAAGAAGATATATTAGACTGCAGTCTTAGAGAATTGTGGTAGTTAACCTAATGATAAATATAGCTCTGTAAAAGCTCCCTTACTAGTGTTTCAAGACTTATTATCTAACTTTTGGAAAATTATTTCAGAACATGGTTCCTCTTTGTTATTTGGAAGGAAATCTTGATGGTCACCTAATCCTCAGAGTGTTTCCAGAAACCCCTAGATATTTTCTGAAAGTGTAGTTTCCCTCTCCAGAAAGAGCCCGAATCCACCACTACACATCTCATAAGGCACTGTAGTGCAGTCACTACACCCTCACACTTGGCTCCACTGCAAGCATGAAGCATTGTATTTGAGGGAAAATAAATAAATAATTAAATAAAACAGTTCACTTTGTATTGAGCCACGTGTACTGGAAGTTTTCGTGTGCTGCTCAGACTAAGATGCTCCAACAAAAACCTCTTTCTAGAGAACTTGTGTAAGACACTAGTTTTGCCAAGATAGAGCTGAGTTGGTTTATTCCTGAGTACATTGATGTGCATGTCCCACATCTACACAAATGCTGAGGCAGTGCTCATGAAAGGAGAAAAAGGCTGTAATGAAACTAAAGACAAAAACAACTGCTCAGATTAAGGGGGCTTTCCTATTTCATATGAAGTGTTTCAGGAGATCCACAGGAGGAGGCAGTTTGTGCAGCATCTGAATGGGTGTGGGAGCAGGGAAAGACAAGGAAAAACTCAGTGATAAACTCTCAGCTGGGTAGCAGAGAAAATCATTTAGCATATCCCTAGCCACATCTTCAACCACAGAAACCCTAAGTATGGCAACAGGAAGCAAGTAGTCAGATATTTTCCTCAAATAATCTGATCCTCCAAGCTCTTCCCTGTGCGAGTCAGCAGTCAACAGTGTGCCTTTCCCCAAACCATATGCTACTACACATATTGTATCAGTGTGCTTGCTAGAAGACACTGATGCACTGAGATTGGAGAAGGTGCTGAGGAGCTGCAGAAGGGAATGGTGCTGAATAAAGGGGTCACAGTGTGTGCATGGTATAAGAACAACTGAGAGAATTCATGCCAGACACACTGATAGAGTTCCTATCCTGGGATAACTTGCACATTCTCTCAGGACACCCTGACTACCTAGTCACAAATGAATTGGTTTGTGTACATCCTTGCAGCTAGAGCATGGACACAAACAAGGTTTTATGGCCTGTAGGCCATAACAAGGCCTCTAATTTGGACACACCTTAAGAGCAATCTAGCAAAGTAGTCCAAATGTGTCAGCATTTTATCTGCTTATGATGCTATCTTATTGAACACAAAGTAAACATAATTTGTAGAGCCTCTTTCACAACCACTACTTTTTACTCATTAGAACAGTAAGGTAGGGATTTGATAAATGAATGATGTAGTTCATGCAATTCCTTGGACAAATTCTAACACAAAATAAATTTTTCCAGACTTCCTTAAATAGAAAGAAGAAGGTTACTAGAGTGGGTTATCTTCAGCAAACCCATTGGGGTTTCATCCTATCTTCCAACTCCGAGAAACTAATATTCTCTACAAGTGGTTTCCTTCTCTCTGCTTTTTCGTCTGCAAACTTAGCTAGGAACATCAGGCTTGGAGGATGGAATGAGCTATTGAACTTGGTTAGTAGCATCCAACTGATGACTGCATTTTCTTTCTTTTCTTTCAGAAAATGACTCAGCTAGTTCTCTGCATTGCTTTAAGAGTCATCAGGAACAGAAGTACAGTAAGATCTTCCTGTACTTCAGAACGCACAGTGAACACTGAAACAGACTTAGCCATGGCTAAAGCCAGCACAATAATTAAAAACAAACAACAAAACAACAAAAACTCTTTCCACTGATAAAATTTCAGTTGTTTATATCCACTTGATGTAGAATATATCCCTCTGATAACGTCACTTCAAAGCTCAGACTAAAAGCTTCAAATGAGACAGAACTTGCCTCCAGATGCAGAGGAAGTCATTATTTTTGCTTCTAAAGAAGCACAAGAAATGCGACTTGGTTTGTTTTTCTTCTCTTGAAAAATGTCATTGGAAACTACTTGAACATCAGACAATGCAGAAAATTTGCCTGTTGTCCAAAATGCAGCAATCACATTGGATGGATCCTCTTAAACAGTAAATTCATTATCACATCTTTTATTTAATTTACAAGTTTGAAAACATTTGTTTCCACATCTCCTTGCTAAACAAATATTTAGGTACTTCTTTCCCACCCCTGGAATAGATGGTAGGCTTTTGCAGTTTTATATGTTTATCCTATCATTCCAAAATAAGGCTCACAGCATTGTGAAGTCTGCACATTGACACCTCAGGATGTTTAATTGCTACCAGCTGAAAATCTGATTTGGGGACACTGTATGGACAACATTAAATTATGTCTTAATTCAGGACTCCATAAAAAGTAAAGCAGAGGAGAATTAGGCTATCAGGTTACATATGGGCAACCTCAAGTTTTCATACTGTCCATGACAGAGTATTAAACGTCTGAGTTGAGAAGATATGAGACTTAGTTCTGTTATTTGCTTTTCATGTCAGAACTAGAGCCTTTGCTATCTGCTATATTTTCCTTTCAAAACCCATGCCTCTTGTGAGACTGAAGATATCTTTAGAATTATTAAAACTTTTGACATAAAAACAGTAGTGGAAATAAGTACTCAGTTTCTCAAAATAGGTTTGGCTATTTAAGTTAACTGAAATGAAAGTAAGTAGTCTAGGACTCACTTGGAATGTTACTTGTCCAGATCCTCCTCCCCTGGTATAATTACCTTAGCTGCTAAAGCAGCCCTTTGCATAGACATTTAGGCTGAAGTAAATCACATTTGATGAATAGGAGAAAAAACATGCTTGATATAAGCTCACTAAAGCTTACATTTTAAATTCATTGTCAGTCCCCAGACCAGTTTTCTTCCTCTGCGTCTCTCATCAGAGCAGTGAACATTTCTTACTTGTGTCTTTCCCATCTCATCTCTTCAGGCAGGAAATATCACGGAAAACTGAAAGTACAAAAGTGAGGGACTACCAGAAGACTTTGGAATTCAGAACGCTGGGAAAAGAGTGAGAGATTCTATCTGGGGTTGGAAATATGAAAGAAGCATGTTAGATTTCGAGTCAGGCTGTATGTTACACAGCTAATCACTGCCTTTTTCTTGCTGATGATCTTGCTAAAGCAGACTGCTTCCTTGTCATTCTTTCTGGTCATATTAGAGGGCAATACTGCTATTATGCTGTCTTATGCCATTACTTTTCAAATTTCTCTTTTTCTTAGCTTTCAGGCTAATGGACACTATGTATTACTGTAATACTATATGAGCACTCAGCAGATCTGACTTAATTTACCTTAGTGCTCTTCCCCACTTCCCTGTGGTCCCCACAGTCTTCACACTGGTGAAGTACTGCAGCACTTCCCACACCCCTGCCTGATTTTGCCCAGAATGACATTGTGATGATACGTCAAGGTACCAATTAACCTGGACAGAAACCAAGGAAGGGACAGAGGAGATTAGGATGGTACGTGAATGAGACTTTCTTCTTGGTCAGTCTGCCTGCTGATGTGGGGAACACAGCCAAATCTGGAAAGAGGAAAGTAGTGTCGGGGTCAGTAAGGCATCTGTGTCCATGCCAGCCCTCAGACATGTCTGTTATTTAACACCTAAATCAAATATATTTGGGACTAAAAAGTATTAAAAAGCAAATAAAATGGCATGGGCAATTGAATGGGGAATAAAAATGCCATAGAAATTTCCACTTTTTTTTTTTTTTTTTTTTTTTTTTTTTTTTTTTTTTCTGCAGAACCTACAAACTCTGTTTTAATTTGCTCCATTTTCTCCTCAACCATTTCATTGCCAAGAAACATGTTTCAGCCTGCCCTTCAAATGCTTTGATCTCCCAGCCACCACCTGCATGAATGTGATATTCTTGAAGAAATCTGCTCATCAAGTGGGGTGAGGTGAGGAAACAGGAATCTTGGCAGAGAAGTAAGTGTATAGCCAGTATGTCAGCATCAGTGGCTCCAAGCAAAATGATGGCAGAAAGGAGTAGAGAACTTGTTTCCTTTTCTAAAGTGTACATCTTGAGAGTGCCACTAATAAACTGACAGTATATGCACTGTATATACAATACAATATATTTTCATCTGGGTACAATATGATACATTATTACAGCCAGCTACCAATAAATCACAGATTCTGAAACATGAAAATAATATCGTTTCTAAAATGTGATATTAAGCTGGGTTAGTGGGGTAGAATGGGCATTTTGGTATTTGAGAGAACAATTTTTTTTTTTTTTTTTTTTTTTTCCAGTGGGCTTCCAGAATAAAATCAGTTGCTTAAAAGAAAATCTAAATGACATTTTCAATTGGATTTATGAGAAGTAACAATAAAATCTGTCTTCAGGACACATTTTACAAAAATGTTTTTGTTCACCTTTGCTTCTGTTCTTTGACACTCGGGTTTGCTGTGCTGCAAAGAAATGCTGTGGTACATTGCACCTGTGATATATCCACACTAAGAACAGATGAGGAGAAAAGGAACATTCATGACTTTGCACTAATGAGGCTGCTGATCCACAGCTTGCTGATAATTCTGTCACAGTGGAAGTAAAGCAAAATAAAAATAAAAATAAATAAATAAATAAGGCTAAGGATCGCATTTGCATGCTGACAACTGCATGTCTCCTCAGACACATCCATTTTCAGGTTGCTGCTACTGGTTTTTAACCTTGCTCTGGTATGGCTAACTGAGTAGCTAGTAGTCTTGTCGTCCTAGCACTGAACTGTCCACAGGCTCCAGAATTCCATTTATTTTGTCTCTTCTTATTCATTGGCAATTTATTCAATGCCAAGACTCAATCAGATGAGAAATTCAAACTGATAGACTTTGGTTAAATGAGAAATTTGCCCCTGTTTACCTTAAATTGTTTTCTAATTGATACAAATGACTATGTGGATGCTGCTTTATATCAGATTGGTTTCTGAAGATTAGAATCAGTTTAAATTGAAGCCAACCTGTCACCGTTGAATTGAAATAGTGTTCACAAAGTGCCTCACTACTATTTAAATTGGTTCAAAAATTGATTTTAGGTTAAATTGGTAATTTTTTCTTGTACAGATACAACCTTATTTAATAACACTTTGCATGGTAGGCCAGACATACCAAAAAAAATAAATAAATAAAAAATAGCACTGGCAGGGTGTTTGCATAGATGGCCTGTGAGTCCCTATTTTTTGTTTGCTTGAGATATCAAGGGTTAATTGAGGAAGCAGGAGGGAAAGTGACTCATGCAGGGATGAAAATATTTTATCAGCTGTGACCTGTTCAGTCCCTGAAACAGAGAAGAAATAAGGAAGTGATTTATAGGTTATAGCAGTTCAGGATGCACTCTTTAAGAGTTGATGGAAAACAGTGGTACTCTGCACCTGCTCTCATGTCCTGATACGCTCACTGTGTGGGGACTTCATACTAACAGACTGCTTCCCACTACAGGGGAACAAGTTTCCCTCTACTTACTGAAAAGAAAAACTTAACCGGTGTTTGTCCAAACCAATTTACGTGTCAGACTGCTGCTAAGAACAGAAACATTTAACCCTAGCAAGCAGTAAGCACAGAGATCTATGAAAACACCAATTACAATTTAAGTAGACGTCTGTTACTTTACACAAGTTTATGTTCCACCCAACTTCAGTATTTAACTTATAGATAGGATAAAGCAAAGCAGACACGTCAGGAGCACTGTGCTTGACACAGACCTTCCACTAAAACAAACAAAAGTAAATTTTAAGAAGACAATAATTGAATATTGGCAATGTGCTTTTAAATCATTACATTGCCATTTTTAAGTGAAAGACAGTCATTAGAACTATTACATTATATCACACCACTTTGCATAAACACTGCATCTGTGTTTATGTGCTGTACACTGAACACAGATTTTCTTGGCTAGCAGTCTGCCAGCAACAGAACTGAACAGGGAACCAGCTTCAGGCAATTATAGAAGAGATTCAATGGGTGGGTACAACTGCCCCAGGCAGAATATACTGCTGATGTATTATGTTTACACACATCACAGAGATGAAGACACTAGGCAGAGAAATGATAGGTATGTAAGGGAATATACAGGTTATACTCCCACTTAAACTGAAATCACTGCCATTTTTTGCTTTTGTCATGAGAATTCAGGAGCAGTGCAAGTTCCCTCAGCTCTCAGATCTAGAGTACTACTATTGTATAGAGTTAATATAATGCCACTCAGAGAGCAACAATTAAGGCAAAATCAGCAGTCTATCCTCTTGAAATTCAAAAGCAATTAGTAGATGGTAATATTGATGGTGCTTATTGCACAAATAACCAAAAGAGAAGACCTGAACCTCACTGTTAGTTTTCTACTTAATTTTATTTATTTATTTGATCTTTAATAACCTTGATTTTCTGCATAAAGTGATTTCATTAGCCAGCTACCTGCATGACAAAACTTGTGATTACTTTTCAGGAAAGCAGCCCCAAAGCCCTATGTTTTATAGTTTTATGCTTTCTAGAACTCCCCCAAGATCTATGAATGCCTTGGGAATATATTTTTCCATGTTAACTGTCTTCTGTGCTGCCAGGGGATTGTTACTACTGCTGAATAATGGGACAGGTCAGTAGTATTCTTTCGTCTTTGACTTCCTTACATTAATATATGCCTGATTACAATTTTTTTGGCTGTGAATGCTGATATAGAGAAGTACCTGAAAATACTTTTCAGAGATAAAAAGGGGTAGGGTGGAGGATGAATATGAGCATGGCTGGGATTAAATGAGGATATGGCTGTTGTAGTATAATGATATAAGAAGTAAATACTTTTTGAGGAGGCAAAGCAATGAAAAGATTTTATGTTGTATCTCTGGGTTAAATTAGTTTGATATTTTTCAGAGGGTGTGGTTGGGAACACAGTAGTTTGAAGGACTGTTTTGTTGTTGTTAATTTGATTAGTTACTGAATTCTGCTGAAGTAAATCGAGGTAGCTGTATGCATATGGCTGTGCATGGACTTGCACAGTTTAGATAAGTAATGAGCTTGGGATCTGCAAATTTTGTAGCTATATCTTTCTGCTTCTGGAGTATGCAAGCAGAGAGATGGAAGCTGATCTGACTGTGATTTCTATAATATGAATAATGTTACTTCTCCAAGGCAAATGCTAAGAGGAAAAACAGTAGATGCTATAGAGCCTTCACTTAAGCTCTATGTTAAAAAATAAAATAAAATAAAATAAAATAAAGTCTTAGTCTGCTTTGCTTTTACTGTGGGGATCCTCTGGATTTGAGAACACCATCTTGACCACTTTTTCATAAGAAATAAAGGTTTAAACTCTTATGTACCTTGGATTTCTTCAATGTTTGCATAAGTATTCACTGAGCTCTCACAAGGGATGTGCTTTAGGAGAGGCATGTAAGAAACAGTAACATTTGCTATTGCAAAGCTGGCTACAAATGCTAAAGCTGAAAGTTATTTTTCTGTTTAAAAGCTCCTAATTTTTTTCTTTTTTTTTTTTTTTTTTTATACCACTTACTAAATAAAAACTGAGGTACAACACAAATACTGTGTGAAAGAACAAGCTAATCCTAGTACAATCACACACATAATAATAATAATAATAATACATTATATTGTAAATTCATGCCTGTAGGTAGCTGCATATCAAAATGGAATAGTCTTCTTTTCATATACTTCCCTGTACTTTGTTATAGACTCTCTTCTGTCTCAGAGCCTGAGACTCTAACAGCTGGCATTCATGTGTGGAGAGATTCTTCCATGTCATTAGCTCTTATGTGGCATCGTCACCATGCTGCTTCCTTAACAAGTATGTTTGAATTTATCTGATGAACTTGCATTTCTAGAAGTGACACTAGACTAGGAAATCATCATTGTATACATGCCACTGAAAATGGATAATTAAGCTTTTCTGACCCATAGTGTCCTTACTATAATACTGGATTATTACAAATGTAATCTCTTGGGCTAAAAGGTAACTTTGTATGCTTGTCTGTGCTTGATTGATTCAGATATGAGTTGCTATCCCAGAAGCTTCTCTAAATGAGAACTATCTTACATAAATTCAGGTTAGAAAAAACACGTATAGTCACTTTTACCCTGAAAGCAAAGCAGCTTCTTGATTTAGATAGTCACTTCTATTAAATTTAAACCAAAATAACCTATTTCTGTATGAAGTCAAGCATTCATCCAAAACTAATTATATAATTAATTAAATTAAGAACTTTTTCTTTACATGAAGTCTCTAAGAAAAACTTTTACTTCCACCATGCAAATAGTGATTTATTGTCTAAGTATTCCTTGTGGAGCCAGCTGACTTGTGCTATTACATTGTTTGGATACAAATTCTTATCAGGCAACTACAAAATGCTGAGTTAATTTCACAAATGTATGGAATTTCAATGGTTGCAAGTGTATGCTAACAACACAGTACACCAAGAAGCACGTATCAGCTGTATGACAAGCTGTAGGAATCAATTTTGTATCTTATTTTAAAGATAAAATGCCAAGTGGAATATGGTTAATGCTTCTTAACATATGCTACACCACCTGGCTACACAAGAGTATTCTTTTGTTAAAATGTGAAGGGGGCAAAAAATCCATAACACTTTTCAGTATGTCCTAGGTTTATCTTCAATAGGCTGTACATATACATGTATTTAATTGAAGTATTTTACAGTTGGTGTATGACAATATAAAGACATATTAAATGACTTTTTTATCAGCTCTGAGGGCCTAAGATTTTGCTGGATATCTCTAGGACTGAAAATGATCTGATTTTCAGAACACAGATCTAACCTCTGAGCATGCACTGGTTTTGATGGGTGACACTGATGTAGGCATTCATATAATCCATTATAAAAGCACCCATGGTGAGAATCAGGGTTACTAAGTACTCCTAGACTCAAATAAACCAAGGAATATTTGCAAACACTTAAAATCAGTGCAAGTCCCTAAATATTGTTTCTATGTCAGCTGAAGAAACTATTTTTTCTGACTGATGTAAATCCCCAAATGTGGATGTATCAGACCAAGTTCTACCAGCTGTAAACCCTTGAGTCAGCTTAAATACACTAAAGCTGTAGTTACTCTCTAAGCACAAATGTGATTATTGTAACTTTTTGTATTTCTTCCTCCCATTTGTAGCTGAAGTAGAGAAAACTGCTGTTACACACATCTGAAACTAAAACTTACTTCAGATGTCAAGCCCTGCATATAAAATCACAGCCACTTTGATCTTGCGTAGCATGTTTTAATTTTGGAAGAAGTAATTACTATGCACGCTGTAAAACATGCTTTGAACTTTTTCTAGAAGGGGGATAGGGGGCTGTAACAGCGTCAGTTCAGTGCTCGCACTGTCGGTGGGGGGGTTTAATTGTGCGTCTGCCCGTTAGCTCTCCGCATTTTGGGAGGACCTGTTGCCCCAGTTCCTAGGGGCCTAGCAGGCTTTCAGGTGAAGGAGGGTGAGTAAAACGGCCGTGCTTCGGTACCCCTCACCACTTTTACTATTTAATACGAGAACCTGTACGCAACCCCAGTGCTGGCGCACGTTCCCACCACCCTCACGCCGCCGGGTAACTGTCCCAGCAGCTTACGGACACCGGCAGCGCGCCCCGCTCCCCTAAGGGCCGGGCCGGGGCTGTGCCCGTCCCCAGCAGGGGCCTTTCTCCTCCCTCAGGAGGGGAGGCGCCGCGCCTGGCCCCGGCGCTGAGAAGGGGACGGGGCCGTCGGTGTGCGGGCGGGGGCAACGGGAAACTCCCCCCAGGCCGTTGGCCGCCATGCGGCACGGGGTCTGCCCTGGGCCGCCCCGCGCATGCGCCAAGTGGCACCGCTGAGGGGCGGGGACAAGCCTCGCAGCTCGCTCCCTCCCGCCGGCGGGCCATACCATTGCGCAGGGAAGGAACGGGGAAAGCCCTTCCTCCCAGAGCCCGCTGGTGAGAGCTCCGCGCTGCCTCCTCCCTTAATTTCTCGTGAAAAACATCGATAAAGACAGCGGCGAGCGGGCGAGTGCCCTCACTCACTCTTCCACCTCCTCTCCGCCTTCTCCTCTCCCCCTCTTCCCCCATCAGCGGGGTTTGGTCACGACCCGATCCCCTCCCCCGCGCTGCCCATGGTGGGGTCCGCCCGCAGCCCGGCGTCGAGAGTTCCCGCTCTCCCGCCCCCTCTCTCCTCCCTCCTCCTCCTCCCTCCTCCTCCTCCTCCCCTTGGTGCCGGCTCGGCGCTCGCCTCGGCCTCCCGCTCCCTCCCCCTGCCCCGGCTGGGCCCCGGCGCGGCGGCCCTATGGCGTACAGTCAGGGCGGCGGCAAGAAGAAAGTCTGCTACTACTACGATGGTGAGCGGGGGGGGAGGGCTGCGGGGAGGGAGCGGGGCAGCGCTGTTAGCCGCCGTTAACGGCTGTTAACCGCCGCGCCGGGCGCCGTGCCCCGCCATTACGGGCGCCCCCTACCCCGCGTAGCCCTCTGAGGGGCCGGGGTCCCGTCCACCTGCAGCCGGCGGGGCCCCGAGGATCGCTGAGGGGAAGGGAAGGGAAAAGAGGGTGGGAGCCAGGAGGCCGCCGGGCTCACGGCGGTGAGCGCGGTGTTTATTGTTACACCCCGCCGCCCCCCCCCCCCCCCCCCCCCCCCGCAAATCGGTGCGGAGAAAAAAGGGGGGGGGGGGGAGAGAAAAGTTGGGACACTCCCCTTCATCCGCTAAACGTGAGGGCGGTGGAGTCGCTGCCGCGTCTGGCTCCTCCCCCGCAAAAAAAAAAAAAAAAAGGGGGGGGGGGGGGGCGCCCGCGGCCCGGGGGGGGGGCGCCCCGGGGGGCCCCCGGCCCCCCCCCCCCCCCCCCGCCCCCCCCCCCCCCCGGGGCCGGGGGGGGGGGGGGGGGGGTGAGGGGCTCCCTGCCGGCGGAGCGCAGCGCTGCGGCTGCGGGCTGGTAGCTGCGGGCCCCAGGTGCTCGCAGCCCCGCCTGGGGTTCCCGCTTCCTTCGGGGGGCCGCAGCGACTGGGGGGTTGCACTGTCAGTCGCAGGGGAGAAGTGGGTAAAGCTCCTACTGGGCTTCAGATGTGTGCAGCAACTTGGCGGTGGTGCTGGCCACGGCAGGGAGAACTTTTCTTTTTGTTCTGTTGACTTGGAGGTTCTATTCTTTTTTTTTTCATACCCAGAAGGTAAACTCGGTGGTCGCTTCACTTACAGATCAAATTTTTTAAATTGCCTCCAGGTGTAACAATTCCATTTAAGTTGATGGATGAGGCTGGTGCCTTCGTACTTAGAGAACAGAGGCTGAGGTTGTTTCGCCTCCACGTTTTGATAGTTTCACCATTTTGGAAACGAGGAGGAATGAACTAAATCCACTGAGCTATCAAAGGTGCCTGCTGCTGCAGCAAATCCGCCATTCTTTAGAAATGGCAGATCTTGTGGGGCCTGTCTTGGTCTTTCACCACACTAAAGGAGACAGAGTGGTGGTTGCCGCCCCCTTCTCTTTGTTGCTGGCTCTGGTTCTTTGTTCAGCCTAAAGGGGAAAGGAGGCCCCTGTTAGGGATAATTTTGGTGAGGCTGGGATCTTACTACCAGGCAAGAGGAGGAATCAGATCTTGCCTTGTAGAAAGGAAGATTGTAGCAATAGATGAGAACCTTTCTGTCTGCAAATGTCTGCATGCTTTGTTTTTTTTTTAAGCTTTTTTTTTTTTTTTATGTTAGGTGCTTATACTTTACTACGCAAAGATATCTTTAGTTTTGCTGTGATTCCTGAATTTTGATTCTTGGTACTAGTGTCAGGATCCCTAAAACAGCTAGGAAAGAGGTAGGAGAAAGTAGGGAAGAGAAATTTTGAGGTGGCAGTGTAATGGTGACTTACAAGCAGTTGTAGCTAGTATCTGGCTTAAATGTCTAGACTACAACATGTGCAATTAAAAATAGTGTAGAGAAAGGAGGAATATGTGTTGTAAAAGTCATAAAATTATTTTCTCTGTAACAAATGAATGGCATTGCAACATTTTTATTGTCCTCTTAGTTTTTTGTTTTTTTTTTATTTCCAAAACCAACAGTTGTTTTAAACTTCTTTTGGAAGTTCAGTTGTTAGCAGAGCTTCTAGAGTTAATACCTGTGGTAAATATTTCCAATGCTAATTTGTGGTTAATCTGGTAATTCTTATATTTTGTAACATGTTGAACCAGCAAATCCTTGAATCAAAGTGGGGGGAGTGTTCAAAGCCTTAAATAACCCAAACCCAAAAAGTACAAATACTGCAAGTGCACAACTGAGGTAGCAGAATATCTCTAAGGATATTCTCACAGAAGTAAATGACCATTTTTTTTTATCATAATTGTCCTTCCACACAGACTTTCATTCTTTTTCTATAAAAATAACAAAAAGTGTTGAAGAGTACTAGAAGCATATGTGCGTATTTTTTTTTAAGATGCAATAAATTTCTACGTGTTTTTTGTGGTAACTCAGTACGTCTTTTAGAGTTGCTTTTTCAAATTAGCCTGTCATGTAACAAGTCTCCATGAGTGTGTTGCTGTTAATATTTGTTGTTAATTAACAGTTTCAGCAGCCTTCAGTCTGTATCTGCAACCAGTAAACTTGTGGAAAAAGGAGTTTGATTTCATTTTCTATAGCTTGTTTGTAGCAGTGTGCCAGCTACATCCCGTTTGCAGAGTTTGTTGTTCGTGGTCATGCTTGTCAGGAATTTTATTAAATTTGATGCAGTATATCATGGGGAAATGTGCAAACTAAAGTGTTTTAGTTCTGTTGTCTAAAATGTTTTGAGCAAATGTTTCTAGGCACCTTAATATTTGTTATCGTAACTTAATGAAGTCTGTTGCTCACATCGCCAAGAACCGTCCTAGATAGGGAAGGATATTATAGTCCTTTCTGTATATGTCTTCGAGTCATTGCTGTGATCTTGAAGCATGTGGCTCAGATGGTTCAGTGGCCAGTTTCAAAACAGGTAGGTGATGTACCATTGCCCACAGCAACAGGCAGGATCCGGTATGGTCTTTCCAACTCTGCGTCCTGTACAGCAAAGCACAATTCTGTGGAATTACAGTAGCTAGCTCAGTTTCAGTTAATAAGTGGGTTGGTTCAGTGCCAGTGCACTAGCAGTATTGTTTAGATTACTTGTCTTGCATAATTCAATGTGGGTGTTCAAAAAGCTCAACCTTTGTGAAAAATTTCAGAGATCTGCATCAGAATGTGGTTGGTTCCACCCATAAAGATGAGACTAACACTGTGTTAGCACAGTAGGCTAGTATATTCAGGCAGTGTTTAAGTGCATTAGTACTTTGTGTTTAAGTTGTTTATCTGCAGGTGTAAATCCTAACCAAAGAGTATTTCACTGAAATTTGCTGATTTGCACTGTAGTTTCCAAAACTGCAGTGGTACCTGACTTCTGCTCAGGACTCAAAAGTCAGAACTTTACCTGCTTAACTTTAAAAAACAGAACAAAAACCCTTCGAGTCCTCATATGCTAATATAGCAGTTTCAGGTCTCTGTAAGTAGCTTTTTGTTGGATTGATCAGGAGCCAGTGATTACTTTCTAGATTCATCTTTGTTTCACCCTTTCATACTGTAGAAGTCAATCCAAATATAACTACCTCTGTTAAGACTTTTTTTTGTGTGATTTCCACTGTAGTAGTGGTTAGGTTTCTGTCCTTCAGTTCTGAAATATCTAGTGAATTCATGGTAACTGTATTTAAAATGAGCAGAGTTATGGTCGGTATATATAAGAAATTATTTTAGTAACCAGAGTTACAAACTAAAATGGTACATAAATATCATATCTCCCATCCTTCTTCAGGCTGTTAAGGCAGTTTTGTAATCGGTTAATTTAAAGGTGTAATTTCTCTGTAAATTTTAGTAAGAGGAGACAGTCTCACATGCATTTCTGGGGACATAGCTGCTTTCCTTAGCTTGTTGTTAGTCTGTCAAATGTAACCGAAGTTCCTTTAAAAATAATGGTGTGGATTTATTTTTGTTTGATAGCTTTACTCAGAATTTAATGGTGTAGCTTCTCTGAATCGATGAGTTATTAGTGTATTATTAACATATTTGAACCTGAGATGTGACAGCATGTGTAACAAAGTTAATTTTTAGGTAGGTCTTCTGGCCCTCTATTGGTATCACAGTTTGAATCACATGGTGAGCAAAAAGCTGGTGCTAGCATTGTATTGGCATTTGGTTTGTCTCCTTCCACTCAGTGTTTCAAGATTATATCGTTACTTCTCAATAGCTGAAGTTTTTGGTGGTATAGTACAGTAAATTAGACTCTTTGAAACCTTGGTGTGGAGAATTAATAGATGTTGACGTTTTGCGTGTGCTACTTTGCATTTTTTCCCCTCTGCTTCCTGTTTCACTCATGTTGTGTTTTTTTTTCCACTTACCGTGTACATCCTCGCTGGTGAGTGGTGTGTGTTATGAGTATGCTCATAACACTTGTGTATTTTTACTCTTGTATTGACAACTTTTGCATCAAGTACTCTCATGCTATCCTCAATAGTAGTCTTTCATACTTGGCTCTGCTGTGTTCACTTCTCTCATATATATATATATGTATGTATGCATACTCTCACTAGAATTAATCTAGCACAAAGTGCACATCTTTCTGGTTCCATCAGTGGGGAGGTATCGCTTTGCCCTGCACACAGGGGATCTTGGTACCCCTTGCTTTTCTACCCAGAATATTCCAGTAAGGCTGTGGTTGATGTTAAACATCTGAAGAAGGTTAGCATATACATATGCTCAGGTTTCAGGATCAGTGGATGAAGAAGTTCCAGGAGGGGCACCTTATCCTTCATGGATTGAAGGAGAAACTTCTAGGCAGACCTTTGTAGGCCTAGAAGATGGTGTCTCCAAGATGGTGGTAATACAGGCCGCAAATCAAGGCAGAAATGCAAAAAGAAATCTATTCCTTACCCCTATGCACCCCTGAGGACATGCACATCATAACAGTTCCTTGAAACTCAATGAGCTTTTTGTCCATATATATATATATTTTAAGAGACTAATGCCCAAACCCTCTTTTGCTGGTGATGCTAAGACCTGAAAAGATGCAAATGGTATTGCTGGTTGCTGAAGTGTATTATATAAATATCTATTATTAATCATTGTAGCTGACCTCTAATGTGAAAGGATTGATATCCCTCTTCCAGCTACTCACCAACAGATCTTCTCTTTTATCAAATAAGGTCCCATTAAATTTGCCAAATTACCAATACTTTTAAAAGTTCTTCTTCCTCATTAAAAAAAAAAAAAGTTTAATTTATTGTTGACTGATTGTTTTGTTATTTTTTAAGAATGTTTTCTGCAGTGTATAGGGTGTAGAAGATTATTAATTTTGAATGTATAATTGATGTTCTTATCAAAGGATGTGTCCCAAATATACTTGGGGAATGGGTAAGAGTACCTTCTTTTATGTAAGGCAAAGTCTCACCTTTTTCACAAGATAGGAAATCATTTCTAATTATCCTTTAACATTTTGAGTAAAATGTCAGTGATGATGACTATACATGGTGTGTAATTGAAACTGAAATGACGTGTTTAAAAAAAAAAGTGCAACATACATTCTTTGTCACAAATGTGTTTTGGAAAGAAGTTTCTTCAAAAGTTTCATGTTGTTTTAAGCCATTATTATGGAATTACTTATAAGTTTCAAAATTTTAAGCTTTCACTCGCTTAAAGTTTTGTGAACCTGGGACTTAACTTCATTAAAAAAGGTAGGGCTGGTAAATGGTCAGTTTCCATCTCACAGTCATTAGTTTCAAAGAGTTGTGCAAGTTCTTTCCTGAATCCCAAATATTTTATATATGCTGTTGTATGGAATTTCATAAAATGTTAGGTGATGTTCTTTCTATGTGGGAGGTCAGAGTGTCCTCTGTTGTAATAATACCTTCTGCTCTTGACCTGCGTGTGATGAAAGTGCAGGGTTGCTATATCAGCAAGATTCAGATACCAGGTAACTGACAATAAAAGTTTAAAAAAAATCAAGAAGGTAAAACCACTAATCTTACCAGGAAATTTCCTCAAAATAGAAGATATATTGCAAACAGCTGTTACGGAATTGGCAAGCTGAAAGCCCTTGACAACTGAGCATACCTTTCGGGCTTGACCATGTTTCTAGAAACGTGTGGAGCACTGGTTCTTTTTAAAATGGTTTGTGCCTTGGGAATGTTAGTATTTAAAGGAGAGGCAGGTGTATTCTTACAAACTGAAGGAGAACTTAATAGCCAGTGAAAGTAGCCATTCTCCTTTTCTTGGAAATGTGTTAAATTTATTATGATGATCATGTGTCTAGTCACTCTCCAATTTGACAGAGTTGTGTTCATTTGGATTACAAATCTATGTAAAACTACTCTGGATCCCTAGCAGCAGGTGGCTCGGGAATCCTTACGTGTGTTGGTTACAGGAGTGGATTTGAAGCTAACTGCTGGAATGTAACTGTTACGGTTAGCAGTTCAGGGCAGGTTGAGGATGGTATCTTCTTAAAATCAGTTCTTGCAAAATAGTCGGCTTTACCACAGCCTCTTGTTGTGGTATAACGTCACTGTCATTGGTAGTTTTTGCTCCCCTCTTCATTCCAGTTTTGTATTCCATTTTCCAGCTCCATCCCACTAGTTTCTTTGCTCTTGATTTTGAAACCTCTTAGATGCATATTCACTCTCCCAGTGCTGTATGCTTTTAGTAAAGGTCGTAGTTTTGGCCTTTTTTTTTTGCCATCTGCTTCCTATGTATAGCCTTTTATGGGCTATTCATTTTCCTCATGGACTGTTTGAAATAGTATTCCCTTTACCATCTCTTTCTGGAATCGTATTTATCTTGTGGGGATGATTCTTTTAGGTAGCAATTAAAAGTTGTTTTGTAATACAAATTCATTTGTGTAATATTGACAGGTGATATTGGAAACTACTACTATGGACAGGGACATCCAATGAAGCCTCATAGGATCCGAATGACCCACAACTTGCTGCTAAATTATGGCTTATACAGAAAAATGGAAATTTACGTGAGTATAAGCAAAGCATTATACTGAAACATTTTCATTGTTTATAAAGGCTTTATTACTCGCACAAACAAATGGAGAGAAGTGGGAGTGGAAATAGAAAATAATTAGTGTATATAGAACTGTCCTACTTTAAAGTGAAGCACTGTTTTATAACTGGTGTCAACTGGTGTCGGCTGCGGATTGCTGTCCATCTCTGAAAGAAGTGAAATACAGCCTCAGTAGAAACTTTTATGAAACTTTTCATTTTTATGGTTGGGGCGTGGGGATAGAGTAACCAAACAAAGAATTTAGCAGACTCTACAGTAATCCTTGCATTATGCAAAACAATACTACTAGCAGTTTCACTATTTCCCTGTCAGACTCGATTTCTTTTGGGTTGTCTGTTTTAGTCGATTGTTAATCAGGGTACTGCTGCAAAAACAGTTATTGAAATAACTTGTTCTGTTATCAGCGACCCCACAAAGCAACTGCTGAGGAAATGACCAAGTACCATAGTGATGAATACATCAAATTTCTCCGATCAATAAGGCCTGACAATATGTCTGAGTACAGCAAGCAGATGCAGAGATGTAAGTGTCAATATTAGGCTAAATACTCATTTGTGTATGTGCTTTGATGGTTAATGTTATTTAAAGCTAAATATTCACTGGTACAAAGGTAGAAACAGTAGCCTAATGATGTAGGTGGGTTAGAGAAATGCAGTAAGAGTAACATGCCTTTCTTTAGCTACACTAGTTTGGGGAATTTTCTATTTAAAAGCAGGTATACTCACAAAAATGTTCTTTAAAGCTTATGAAAGAATTTACACATGTGCCTGTTCAGAGTGTGTGCTGGATGTGGAATAATACTTCTGTAGGCTTAGTGCACCAAGTTAAACTTTGTTAGCTGTTTTCAAAAATGTCTTAAATACATTCTAATGTAAAATCTTGCTAAAGAAGAATGGTTTATAGGGGAACAGAGAAATAAAAATAAATCTGAAAATGTGCTCAGGTAAAGAAATAAAGTTGACTCATTCCTGTTAGAGGTGGTAAAAATGTGATGCTATTCAGTTCTCACCTTTTCCATTAATTTATTGCTTGGATTTTAGAAATAAGCTCAAAGTACTATTAGAAATGCAGTTTGACACTATTATATCAATTTAAAAGTGAAATATTCGTACCTTTTTGCAGTGCCTCTTTATCCGCATATTATTCTTCCAAGCAGTTGTACATTTCTTAATATGATGTTAATCAGCATGTCTTCTAAAACATAAAAATGGTCTAATTTCTTGTTGATTCTTCGTTTAAAAAAAAAAAAAAAAGCTTCTCATGGAAACAAAATAAATTTAAAACAGAACATTGTGGAGTCATCTTAGATGATAAAGACCTTACCAATTGAGTTTGATTTTTATAAGCTGTATTTGTGTTTCAGTGTTTAAAATTTAGCCTATCAAAAAAAGAAATGGTTGTTGAAATGCAAAATGTGTTATGCATCTGTATACATCAATGCTTACAGCAATACTGCCGGAATTATGTTTTTGAAAAGTAATGCATTTCTTACACAGTTAACGTTGGAGAAGATTGTCCTGTGTTTGATGGCCTGTTTGAGTTTTGTCAACTATCTACTGGAGGCTCTGTTGGTAAGTATGAGTTGTTTGCCAGATGTTTTATAGCTTTACTATGTTTATGTCAGCAACTTGAAACTTTGATAGTATATTAGAACCTGAAGTAATTACGAGTTTGTTTTATGTAGAAACTTGCAGATCAATAGTTAGTTATTCTGTCTGATATTTGATAATCTGTATCTCAGTATTGGTAAATGATTAGATCTATGATTAACTGTGAGATTTAATCATATTAAAAAAAAAATAAACCATTTCCTGTAACAAATTTAAAGGCTTTCAGATGTTTCTGACTGCATTTCCTTTCAATTCTGCATGTCTTTTTACAGCTGGGGCGGTAAAATTGAACAGACAACAGACAGACATGGCTGTTAACTGGGCTGGAGGTCTTCACCATGCCAAGAAGTCAGAGGCATCTGGTTTCTGTTATGTTAATGATATCGTGCTTGCCATCCTTGAATTACTGAAGTAAGTTTATGATGAGGAATAAAGATAAAATTATAGTGTCAAATTTGCGTATTTGAATGTTTGAAGATGTGGGTTGTAATTATTTCATTGAGTTTTCATAGCCTATGGTGAACTTGTACAATGTCAGTTAAGAAAACTCCAAATTGTCCATTTTGGTTCCTGTGAGAAGCCTAAACTAAAATACAGGCAAGCTGAAAAGATAGCTATTTGGAGATAGTTTTGAAACCCATACTTAGAAGTACTTCTTTACACAGAAGACAGTAAACTTCTAGATCTTGCTAGTATAGGAATGAGACCAAAAATGACAACAGATTAAAAAGAAAAAGAAGCCATAATCGTGGACAAGAGTTGTGTAAATGAGAGTTAAAGAACCAAGAACAAGTGCACACTCTGAAACACCATATGCTGTAACTGTAGATGGCAAGGAAGTACTAGGGTAGCAGATTTCAGAAAATGGATAGGCTTGCTTGGTCTCTGTAAAAGTTACCTCCGGTTGCTACTCATGGGGACAGTGGGCTAGATGATTGCTGGCCTGACCCTTTACGGTAGTTATTATGTACTTAAATGTCACGTGTAGTGCTTGCAATTGTATACCTATTTGATTTTTCAGTATGTCTGTTTATTTCTTATGTTACAAGCCATTGTTACTAAACCAAACAAATATATTCAAGGAAGATCATATGCTGAGCTTCCTTGGATTGTTACATGACTTAATGTGGCTATTAAAAAAATAATGAAATAACAGCTGTGCTGCTGTGGCTGCAAAATAAAAAATTGTGAGAGGAGTAATGAAAAAGCTATCATAAAATAACCTTCAAGCATCACTAAAACTTCAAATCACTAATATTATTGTACTGGTTTAATGGGACTGTATCCCATCTGATAACAAATTTTATTATTTTTTTTAACAAAATATACTCTGGGCATCTGACTGCTTGGGAATGGAGCGTCTGAGTCTGTTGGTGAGGGGGTGGGGGGAAATATCTGTAACCTGGAAGTTATTCGAAACACTGAAGAAATTGCTAAAGGCACACACAACAAAATAAATATTAACTTACTAAAACATTCCTTTTAACCTGCATGTATTCGGGATATGTCCCTACAGTCTAACAAAACCAGTATAATTTTGTGTTCAACTCTTGATTTTTATTTTTTTTTTACCTTGACATGTATGTGAAGGAGGAAAACTTTCAAATAGATGTGGGTTAAATGGCCATGGGAAACTTTTTTTGAAATCTTTCTGACACCTTATTAAGAGAAAAATCTTACAATGCCTAAATTAAGGCTGCTCAGACTCAGTCTATAGCATTATGCAAAGCATGATGAAAATGTCTTCTGATGCTGACACTTTGTGCTTTACTGAACAGCATGGTATTTAAGGGATGTTTATCGTTGTTTCCAAAGCTCTGGGGCTTCAAACAACTGGTTTCTTTATCCCTCTCAAATAAAATGATCTGAAACTTGCCGTATGTAAGGAAATGTTAAGCAGTAACATAATTTAATGCTAATAGTAAGTGCAGTACAATTGTAAATAAGAACATAGAATATCCCAAGTTGGAAGGGACCTACAAGGATCACCAAGTCCAACTCCTGGCTTCACACAGGACCACCCAAAAATCAGACCCTGTGTCTGAGAGCCTTGTCCAAACACTTCTCGAACTCCTTCAGGCCCAGAGCTGTAATCACTGCCCAGGAGAGCCTCTTGGTGAAGAACCTTTCCCTCACCCCCAGCCTGACCCTCCCCTGTTCAGCTCCATGCCGTTCCCTTGGGTCCTGTTGCTGTTCCCAGAGAGCAGAGCTCAGCACCTGCCCCTCTGCTCCCTTTGTGATTAAGCTGCAGGCTGCCATGAGGCCTCCCTTCATTCTACTCTTCTCTGGGATGAACAAACCAAGGGGCCTCAGTTTTTCCTCATAATTTTACTTTCTTCATAATCTTCCCTTTGAGACCCTTTACCATCTCTGTCGGTCTCCCTTGGACAGTCTTTGTAGTTACGTCCTACTTAAACTGTGATACCCAAAACTGCATGCATCGCTTGAGTTGAGGCCATACCAGAGCAGAGAGGGACAATTCGTTCCCTTAACTGGCTAGCAGTGCTCTGCTTGATGCACCCCAGGGTATAGATCACCATTTTGGCTTCAAGGGAAGGGCACACTGTTGACTCCTATTCACCTCGGTGTTGACCAGAACTCCCAGATATCCTTCTGTAGGGCTGCTGTCTTAATTTTTGTCCACTGGTCTAAGCGTATAGCTGTGGGGTTCCATATCCCTGGTGCAGAATCTGGTGCTTGTTCTTATTAAACTTCGTATTGTTGGTGATTATCCACCCTTCTAATTTGTCAAGATCTCTCTGTGAGGCCTCTGTATTCTGAAAGGAGTCAGTGGCTCCTCCCAGTTTAGTACTGTCAGCAAGCTTACTTAGTATACCTTTGAGTCCTGCATCTAAGTCGTTTATGAAACTAGTAAACAGAACATAACTATCTTTACAAGTTGCAGAGATGAGGAAGGCAAGTTGATGGAAAGTAGGTATTGAAGTATTTTTTGTGGGCTTACAGGACATGGATTATGCATGCTCATAGTACTGTACTTCTTGGAAAATTCTGGAGAAACATCTAACATAAGGTGTTTTAGTGCAGAATGTGTTTGTAATCATTGGGAAAGCAGATTAATTTGCCACTTTCATGTGGTGTTGAACATATTTGAACAACAGAAAGCGGTGCGAACAGAAACAATGTGTAATACTGAGTAGGACAACTCAGGTGAACATTGTGTACATTACATACTTAATTACTTAGTTTTGATGAAGATAAACTTACTTTTACCATTATCGAAACTGTACTGATAATTCTGAGTGGTTATGGTAACTTCAACCAGAATCATCAAAATTAATAATCTGGGATGTGAGCGTTCTTTGGCTTGTTTGTTTGTTTTTTTTTTTTTTTTTCTTTTGGTTATGTTTTTCCTCATTTAGTTATCAATATATTATGAACATAATGGATGATGGTGATTTCTCATACATGATTTTCTTTCTAGGTATCACCAAAGAGTGTTGTATATTGATATTGATATCCATCATGGTGATGGTGTTGAAGAAGCATTTTATACCACAGATCGTGTCATGACAGTATCATTCCATAAGTATGGTGAATATTTTCCGGGCACAGGGGACCTTAGGGTAAGGTTGAACCTGAAATTTCGTTAGGTGATAAATTCCTTCTTGTTCACTTCCTTGTAGATACTGTTTTAGTACTAGGTTACATTAATAATGTTCAGTAATAATATATACTAGTATATTTTCAGAAAAGACATCAGTCTGGAGGGATAGGTTTGTTAAGGAACGGGGGGGGCGTGTTATTGGGAAGTAAATTCCTTGCTTCTATATTAGCTTAATCAACCCCATGACTTTTAGATAAATTGCCTGGACGGACAATGTGTCATACTTGTAATTACAGTCTGTGCATTTCAGTTCTCCACATATAGTGGAAAGTAGCAGTTCAGAGACCACAAGTTTTAAAATCTTATTTCAAATCTTAGAATAACTTCATGCTGGAGCTTTAATAGTCACAAAGCTTCACTCGCGTTGTGGAATTAAGTTTTATTTATAAAATGTGTTCATTTCAGTTTGGTTATTGGAGCTGAATGTTATTACGGTTGTTAGATTTCATTAAACTGCTTTCTAAATTGATTTAGGTAGTAATCAGATCAAGTGTTGTTCTTGAAACTGAAATGAACACATTGATAAATGAACACACGTTTCTTATGTTATAAACTATGCTTTGAATTTTCACAATGCTCATTGCTGAAGAAGTGTAGCATGCTTCACAGATGATTATTTACTAAGCATTATGGCCAGCTTGATATAGGGAACAATGGCCCATGAAGCATTATCATTTAATCTGCTGGAGAGAACCTCTGATAAACTGAGTTAAAACAAGTTCACCTAGTGTTTAAGGTTAATTTTAAGTAAGTTTTTCCTTGCATTAAACTAGCCCATTAGAACAGGAAGTTGTTCCAGTTTGCCACTTGAGAAAGTATTTCAGGTATTAGGACTAATATGTTCCTAGCTTCATACTTTTACGTTCAACCTTTCCTTATTACAGCATTCCAAGGATAAGTCCATAAACAGGTACTAGCAACTTTCTTACATTAGTTTGTGCATACAGTTAGTAGTTTTTTAGGAAAGGTATTAAAAACTTCTAAAGAGTGGATCTACAACAGAACCGTGAGAATGTGTTAACTGTTTTCCTACTATCTTCACATTGATTCAAGTGATGCAGGTGTGTGTTTATAGTAATATTCCCAGAATGTGTGCTCCACAGTGTGCTTATGATACCCAGAGGACACGGCAGTAAAAGAAAGTTGAGCTTTAAGTCAGTGGGGTGCTTTGTGTTCATTTCAGTTTGGTTGTTGGAGCTGAATGTTATTACGGTTGTTAGATTTCATTAAACTGCTTTCTAAATTGATTTAGGTAGTAATCAGATCGTGTTGTTCTTATGAATGTCATTTAACTTGACTGGCCACAAGGTGGTAGTGGTGCTTCAAACAAAAAGCAGATCAGACAAGGATGTTTATAATGACAAGCTGTTGTTGCTGAATTTGGCAGGATTTTTTTTTAAGGGTTAGATATCTTGGATTTTTAGAAACAGTACTTCCCGTTGACAGATGAGTTTATGGAATCTTCACCTCACCACACCCACGACAAAGAATTACAAGATATGCATTTGAAATAAAATAATACAAGATGGGATAAAAATCCCAATGTTACTGGGGATAACAGTCACAGTGTCAGTGACAAACAAGTATCTCAGGCGTGGTTACTTTGTGTTCTACGCTGCTAGCTAGTATTTTGAAATGAGCATTGTCTGCATACAGACTTCAGCAGGATTTATTGCGATGATAGCATCCTCACAGGAGAAGAAAAAAATTAGCTTTCTTTTTTTTTTTCCCCTCGCCAGAGCATGCAAAACTAACTGAGCTAAAGGAGACTAATTTTCTGGAAGGAGTAAATGTTCATTCTGGAGACCAGTATTATACTACTTGTTTCTGCTCAGCTTGATCTGTCTTAGCTGGTTATTTACATAAATTTTTAACAACTAAATCTTATCTTTGTTGTCCGTGGGCTCCGTTTAGACTTGTTTCTGTAATTCTGGTTTGTTGATCAGTTTATGCTTATTCAGTGCAGAAACAAATAATGCATGAATTGGTAATTCTGTGGTTGCAGATCCCTGTAAATCAGATACATTGATGGAGGGTGCATTCATGCATTCTAGTTCAGCTGGGTTTATTCCTTTTTTAGTAAAGGTGTTGTGCAGAACTTTCAGTGTCTGTAGTAAGTTATTTGACTTTCCACATGTCTTAGATGTAGGTAAGACAAGATTTGTGGTACCTTTATGTCATAGGTTGGTAGTGCTAGATGGAGGCATGGATTCTGTAGTGCAATTTAATTCATTAATGAATGGGACAACTACCAATATGCTATATTGTTTCTTTAGTGTTTCTATCCAATATAACTAATATCAGTTACAAAAAAACCATCTATTGTGTAGCTCTATCTGGAGAGCAGTTACTCTGTTTAACGGGAATTAGTGTGAACGTTCTTATTTACTCTTAGATTAAGGTGGACTTCATTAATTTTGTATCTGGAAAGCAAGGTGATCACTGTCACTTCAGAAACATTAACATCTGAAGGCCTAGATGTAATTCTGGATTACTGTTACACTCCAAAGCAGTCAGAGATGTGTTTATCAGAGGGTCTTCAGTGTCGCTTGCAGTACTATTAAATGCTGTTGCTCTGCTGCATTGGGCAACCCACCCCCCAATGATGGTTACTGGAAGTGGTTCATTACTGCTGCATTTCCTGCTAAAGAGGCTTTGTTCAGGAAGAAAAAGTCCGTGACCATTTCAATTCATATTATTGAGAAATTTAGTATTTGTACTGCTGGGCTACCCTAATAGGGACTTAGAGTTTTTTCAAGGACATGGGGCCTCTTTCTACACGGTTACTCTTTGATAATAGTTTACAGCCCAACTAAATATGTTGGATTTTGCTGTCTTTCCCACTGTACCTCGATTAGTGGCAGAGAGCTGCACTGTGTAAAATGGATCAGTTTCTGTCTTGTTTGGTGATGATTAAAGGGAAGAAATGGGAATGTGTGGCAGGCAAAGATCTTCAGGGATTAAGCTGATTGTCAAAACAGAAGTGGAAAGATTCGGGGTTGATTCACTTTTTATCTATTTGCAAAGAATTTTCTTTTAATGCATTTGTTGTCCAGGAAAGCCAGTAAGATAGACTGCTGCAGTTCCTGCATTTGCAACTAATGGAACTGAAAATAATCTGCAAGGTTGTTTTGTTTGCTTGTTTTCTTTTTATTTAAAAAGGCTCCATTTCTTGAAGGGAACCTGTAATTAGCCTCTGATTTTTTTCTCTCATTTTTGCTCCAGCCAGTTCTTCATCCTATGTTTGGAGCAGAGGATAGTTTCAAACACCCCACCAAACCTAAATCTGATGTATAGCATAAAAAATGTGTATCTCACCTTGCTCTTCTCAGTTTTCTTGTTTTTGTTGAACTATTTTTACTGGGTTAATTTGATTATTTTCAACTTTTTGTCTTAAGTCTTTGAATTAAAAATCAAGTGTACTTCCTGCAAACTTGGTGTACAATTCTTACATCCCAAAATGATTGTATGGGAGAATGGGAATCGAGTAAGGTACTTTGCCTCTTTTTTCCCCCCAGTGGACATGAATAATGGAACAAAATAGTTCAACATACTTGTATAGGCTTTTTTTCATGTTACCATTATATGTTTCTGTATTTGTAATTAAACTATTTTTTGTCTTTGCTTACAGGACATTGGTGCTGGAAAAGGCAAATACTATGCTGTCAACTTTCCAATGAGGGATGGTATAGATGATGAGTCGTATGGACAGATATTCAAACCAGTGAGTTTTTTTAAGCTCTTTGGAAGGATATTTGTTTCATTTTGTGGATTTATTTTCAGAATATGAATTAACATCTTTGTGTTTTATACTGATTATAGATTATATCCAAAGTAATGGAGATGTATCAGCCCAGTGCTGTGGTATTACAGTGTGGAGCGGATTCATTGTCTGGTGACAGGCTGGGATGTTTTAATCTTACTGTTAAAGGTAAGCATAAAATTGTGTGTTTGTAACTTATTTCTTAAGAAAAACGTGTTTTTCATACTATTTTTCAACAAATTTGCATGATGAAGACTGGAGTCAGAAATCATTACTGTGATTAATCACCTCTTTCTTTACTATACAGAGATGGCCAAAAGAAACACAGAAGTTGACTCTTTCTTTCTATCCATCTAAAAAAAGTTAAGAACCGTGGTTTTCCATGTTCTTTCTAGCCACTCAGCTGATTCTCTTTCTTCTATGCTCAGGCTTTCTGTAGCTTTTAAGCAATGTCCTGAAATGACAGGATGATAACAGTAGTCCTACTGCAATACTTACTGTGACAGGCAACTAACAAAACTAGTGGGTCACTTAGTAGGACTACTAAACGTAAAAAAAAATCTTGTTAGGCATAAAATAGGTGTTAGTGAAATGAGAATACTGATTGCATTGTTAAACTGATACTGTTTTACATTTATATTGTTTTATACCAAGCCTTAGGGTAACACTTATTTTTATTAACTTTTGTAGAATTAATTGATTTTTAGTATTACTTACTTTTCTATCCAAAGACATGATTCTCAAAATTGGGATGAGGCATTAATTTAACAAACAAAATAAATATTAGTATTAATTATTTAAGTGATAAAATGTTAAGTATGTGTTGAACTGTCACTAAGCTTTGAATATACCCTGTTTGAATCATTGATTTTCAGGATTTTGTTTTTGTTAATGAGGCAATTAGAGTTTTATAGGCAACAAATGCAGTACAGTGTCTGTTGGGTCTGCAGTGTTTCAGGGTTCTTTTCTTGATTTGCACCAGGTGGCAAAGCTACTTCAGTTGCCCATACAGCTCAGATTTTTTTTCATCTTACATATCTTGGAAATCAAGAGAGCTGCTGCCTCCTACAGATGCCTTTCAGTATGCTGTATCTACCTGGACTGTGTACTGTCTTGGCACCAGTTCACTCTGTAAGCAAGACTTAGCAACCTCTAATACAGGTTCAAATTTAGAAGTAGAAAGGACCAAGTACTGATTTGCTTTTCTTCTTCCAACTTTGCTTTTAACTGGGAAATTGTCCCTAGATTTATCACTGTGTCTTTTCATAACTGATGTCAATGCAAAACATTCAAAGAGCATTTCAAAACTGCAGCAATAGGAGACCATCAAACAAAGTCTCTGAAGACTGGGGTGGGTAATGTTCAATATATTTTGTACAATTTTTACATGTATATCTTGACTTTTTGTGAGGTTGTGCTTAAATATAGGGGGAGACAGTTCTGTTTTACTTGAATCAATTCAATTCTCAATAAGTATGACTGCATATGTCTGATTAAATAACTCTTTACATAGAAATCACATTTTTTCTTTAATAGGTATTTTGCATATGTTGTCAAATCCTTTTTCTTTGTGACAGGTCATGCTAAATGTGTGGAAGTTGTCAAGACTTTTAACTTGCCGTTGCTGATGTTAGGAGGAGGTGGATATACTATTCGCAACGTTGCTCGATGCTGGACATATGAAACTGCTGTTGCCTTAGATTGTGAGATTCCTAATGGTAAATATTAATCCCCCAAATAATGTTTTATTAAGAAGGTCTTAAGGTCCAACATGGGAAGGTCTAAGTGAACAGATAGTTTATTCTAAACTGATGTATTGCACTTATAGAAATATTTACTATGTAGAAAGTTATTGTTAGGATTTAGCCAATAACTTTAGTAGCATGTGTATTAAACAAACTTAAGGGTTTGGTGCTTTTTCATACTTCAAAAGCTTTAAATGATTGCATCACTTCATCATCTGTGTGATTGAATATATGCTCGTTTTGATTGTGACAGCACTGGCCTATGTAAGTTGGGTACCACAGACATGGTGTTCATAAGAAATGATTGAGTATGCAAGTCTCCATTTTACCTAGTAAAACATAGCTGCGTCTTCATTGTCTTTGACTTAAAAGTAACTACGAAAGTATATTGACTTCACCTCTTCATTTGTATTGATTTTTGCTACTCAAGCTCTCCTAAAAGTTTGAAAGCCAAAAGAGCAATTGTAGGCTTCTTCTGAAGACCTTAATAGTGAAGTAATTTCTCTGAAGAAGATCCCCAAAGCTCCTGTGCTCCCTTCATTTCTGGCCAAATACGCTTCTGGACATGTTTTTCGAACTTCTTCTATAAAATCAATATTTAGACTGGTTTGTTGCATCAGCCATTGGCAGTGTTCATGTGGGACTGAAGCTTTTGCTGATAACCTTTTGATATACATGTATCTCTTGCTGGATTCATATCCTTTCCGTCTGAACAATGCTGCTGGAATGCGGCTGTCAGTGAGAAAATATGTAAACAACCCATTTCAAGATGTACATTTTACATCCTGTATTTCAATGTATATTCTACATCAACAAAAGGATTTGAAGGGATGCTACTTCCTTATCTTGGAACTTGTAAAATTCATATGTCCCTGTCAATGGATAGATACATAGGATTTTTTATTTTTTTTTAACGTTCCTCTAAACTTTATGGATTTTAGTCATCTTTAATCTGTTCTGAGAATGAACAGTGAATTTCTAAACGTTATAATAACAAATCTTCCCATCTTCTTTCTAACAAGTTTCCTTATCCTGGAATAGTTATAAATGAAGAAGCAGGACAAATGGTACATTAAGAAGTGGGTTTTGGTGTCTTACTTCTTAAATGTTCTGGCTTTTTGCTGTTTTTGTCTAGTTATTTGGGAAAATATGGTCATTTTTAATATAAAAATCTACTAATTTCCTAGTACGAAGTCTTTAACTAGTTCATTTTCGGAACTTAGATGTTTCAGTCAGGGGACAGGTTATCTGTGAAAATACTAAAAAGGTACTGGGGCTGTAGACAGACAGGACAGGCATCTCTGAACTGCTGTACAAAAGTTAATGTGGGTATTGGAACTAGCTGTGATGTTCAACCTAATAATTCATATCACATTTTACTAAAGGAATGTTCTGACTTATTCACATATACCTTTTAAACTGGACTAACTTGACGGCTATAAATAATCATCAGTTATTTTTCTTACTCTCCAGAGGTAGCATTTTTAATTATACCATCAAATGCATTTAAACATTGTCCCACCATGTTTTCTAACATAATTACAGTTGCACTTTATTTTGTTCAAAAAAATTTTGCCAAAAAAAATTGCCAAAAAATGTTAAGTTCATGTATTGAATAATTTAGAGGAAAAACGCTAAGCAGCGTGAGCAGTACTTAGAAGTATAATTGCTCACCTGAATACTTCAGATTTGGTAGTTCTCTAACTAAAATCCTGACATAACTACTGTTGTATTTAAAATGTTTAAAATGGGTCACAAATTGATCTTTTGTGTTTTGTTTTATAGAGTTGCCATACAATGATTACTTTGAGTATTTTGGACCAGACTTTAAGCTTCATATTAGTCCATCAAATATGACTAATCAGAATACACCAGAATATATGGAGAAGATCAAGTAAGTAATGATTACCTTATTTACCAAGTAGGTTGTATGAATCACATTTCTCCAGAAGTTTTAATTTTTACACAGGTTTTAAAGCTATACACCTTTCTCTATTACACATTGAAAAAGTACAGAGCAGAAATGGCATTTTTCCCTTTTATCAGAAGAGGGACTTTAAATTAAAAGTCTGTGCCTATAACATCATGTATGCTTATGAAATTCTATGAATATAAATATGAAACTTGAGACCCACTTCGGATTTTTATTTTTTTACTTCTTTCAGCAACTAAAGAGATGACTGTTTTACTTGGCTCACTGTTATAATTTTGTAGAAAGTTTATCCTGTCAGGAAAGAAACTGGTGTGCACTGATGATTGGGATTTCAAATTCTCAGCTCCCTTGTCTAAACATGAACTGATTGTCATTCTTTGTAGCTGTCAGCTGTAAAAATAAAAAAGTCACATGTGAGCTCAGACATCCAAAACCGTGGAAAGATAGTGATGTGTGCAAGCAATTGAGGGACTGTGGTTCAACAAGTCTACAAGGTTTGAGAAATACTCACTGCCAAGCTATGGAGGGGAGGGGGTGTCTTTAGCCTTTGCCACTTCTGGTACTTAGTTTATTTCTCACATAATGAAGATTTGATTGTAAACTAATATTTTACTTAAGGGATGTAGTAATACAAACATACAATCAATTCTGTACTCAACTGCTAAGAGAGAATTTGTTAACCTGAAGTACTCAGTTTACCGTGGATTGCCCTTGCTCCGAGTTTAAGAGGAAGAGCACCTCCAGAGTTTAACACACTGTTGATAAGGCACAGTATTAGCTTTTGGTTAGTAAAAATAGATGAATAAAGATGAAAAACTAACTGTTTAAGTTTGTCAAATTGCAGAATTCACCAAAGCGGTTAAAACACTAATTTTTGAAACGATTGGTGTATAGACTGTTGTTCATAATACAAATATATACATCACAAATTAAAAATTGAAACCCTTTTGATATGTACATTGGGGGAGGGGAGACATACCTCTGTTCTGTTGATTTGATTCTATAAAATTTCTCTACAGTAAGAGTGCTCCATCTGCCAGGATGCTTGCTGTATGTTGTGTATTGTTGAGGTTTCATGAAGTAAGCTGCAAAAATGTGCTTGCTCTTTAACACATCCCAAGCCTCAGATTGTGCGTTTTTTTCCATAAAGAGATAATCTCACATCCTTGTGAGAGTACTCACAAGACAACCAAGGACCCATCGTTTTAGAGGACCATCTTTCAATTAGTTATATACTTTTCCAGAGATATAGCTTTAAAGGGTTTCAATTTTGCCTGGATTGGCAAAACTGTTTTGCCAGGTCACATCTTTTGAACAGAAAGAGACTGTAAGGATTCCATAAATGCCCAGTTACCATTTCTCTCTTCTAATTGTGCAAAGGGATATTGAGATAGTTGTTGCAAATGCTTCTACTTATAATCTGCCATTTTTTTTTCTCTCTACTTGAATTCTTTGGAATGGTAGTTTCAAGTCCCAAGAGAAGTCCATTGTCCTTTCTGTTCCTGCACATGGCTATTCAGAGTGCGAGGTCCATTGCATCAGGTGGCTTAGATGGGGAAGAACAACTTTCTGTTCTCTCTGCAATATCCAATAAGTAATCTTATCCAGATGGATCGCTTTTGACCCTGATGTCATTACTGCACACAGTTTGGAAGAATTCATGCTTTAAGTCTCCAGCTTTCTTCAGAGGCTAGTTTATTATCCAACTTGATACTCTAGCCTATTAAACAGAGTAATACTGTCACTGGGGTCCTCCCAGGTCAGAAGGACAATGGACTGATCTAGTAGAGACTAAGATTGATGTTGATTGCAACATATGTTTAAATAGTTCAAAGAAAACGATGAAAAGAAAACTGGATACTGATGATTTGTTAGGGATAGAAAGTCTTCTGAAAGAGTGAATTTAAGCAAAGCAGGTTAACATTGATTGGTGCAGATTTTCAGAATTAAATACAACATCCAAGGAAATGCTTACTGATAACTTTCCTTGTCCCTTACTTGCAGGCAACGCTTGTTTGAAAACTTGCGCATGTTACCTCATGCACCTGGTGTACAGATGCAGGCCATTCCTGAAGATGCTGTTCATGAAGATAGTGGAGATGAGGATGGAGAAGATCCAGACAAACGCATTTCTAGTAAGAAATGTCATTACTCATAATAGGATAAGTCCAAATAGTCATAGATTTGATTGTTCAAAACCTTAGTCCCAGTAGTGCAATACTGGAAGATTGGCAGTTGGAGAACTTTTTTCCCGGGAGTAAAAACATTTGCCGTTGATCTGCCAGTTTTTTTGTTGTTGTTGTTGTTAAACTGTATCTGTGTCCGAATGTGAACCTGTTAAGGGAGTCTAAAGAAGTGATTAAAGTGTTCAGGGTTTTGTATCTTAAGAAACAAGCTATTGTAAATCTAAAATAGATACTCGAGAAGTCTTAGATGGATTATAACTGAAGGATTTAGCCTCTAACTTTTGCTATTTCATGAAAAAAGGAAAGTGAGATAATGTGTTTTCAAAAGTAAATTTTTCTATTTCCTTTATGTATTGTGTGTGAGAAGTTTTCTGTACTTGCAGAACTACCTTTTATTTTATTAACATTATCTTTATGTAGAAAATAAGTTGTTCTTGTGCTATAGCTCTGAGCTTCCTGCTACATTTAACCTTTTAAGAAAGTGATTGGAGTAATTCTATAATCTTTTACTGATGCATTATCAGTTTTCTGAACTGTTGAAGATACTTTTTCAACCGTGATTTAGTTTCCAGCATTTGAAATTCATTTGATATGTTAAAATTATCTTCCCGATGTTTCTAAAGTTACTTTCAGAAGTCATAATCTCCCAAAGAATATGCAAAGGTGGTATTTTTATCCTTAACTTATTTCATCACTGTTAGATGGTTATAGTATATTTTTACTGGTGCTTCTTCTAGGTCTGTTCTATTGTAATCGGACTTCAGGCTGTTCTTTTTGTTTAATTAACTTCATAACTCTTGAATCCTAGTTCGAGCATCTGATAAGCGCATAGCCTGTGACGAAGAGTTTTCAGATTCTGAAGATGAAGGGGAAGGTGGACGACGAAATGTTGCAGATCATAAAAAAGGAGCAAAGAAAGCCAGGATAGAAGAAGACAAAAAAGAGACAGAGGACAAAAAAGCAGGTAGGATATCATTGTGATTTTATCCTATATTTTTTTTAGAACTGCAAATGGCAGCTCTGCTAGGAGAAGATGCATTCTCAATTAACAGTTAAATAGATGTTGAAATTTTTTTTTCCCCATTGTATTTAAAGCATCTCTTTTAAATTTCCATCAGTTTAAGGGTGCAGCTGTTCACACAGAAATAGTACTTTCAGTCAAGAATTATTGTTGCTTCCACACAAGCTTGAAGTTTTAGAATCGGGGGGTTGTGTAGCTTAATGAAAACAGGAATAAAAAAGGTTGTCTTGCTTTATGTTAGACAAATTGTTTGTTTCTATTTGCTTTCATAGAGTGAGCCAGCTAGTTTTCTGCAACAAAAGCTGGATAGGTTTCTGGGGATGGTGTATTCCAAGAGCCTTCTGACATTTCCAGGAAAAGGCTGTATCTTAAGGCTACAAGACAACCAACGATGCTCAGGGGCAAATCCAGGCCTAATTACTGCATAATATTGTTATGGCCAGTCGAGAGAGACTTATCCTGGAGTATTTTGGATCGCTTGGCACCGTGCTCAGCTCATCCCCTTAGATACGTTTAATATTGTAGGTCAATGTGTAACCAGTTGTTTTTTTCCCCAAAGTTACAGGTATATTTAAAATGTATAACTTCGTCATTCTTTTTTTCTAAATGTTTAAAGTTTTCTTGCATCTTTTTATATGTTTCAAATCATATAATTTTTATTTTTAGATGTTAAGGAGGAGGATAAATCCAAGGACAGCAGTGGTGAAAAGACAGACACCAAAGGGTAAACTCTAATGATGAATGTCATCTTTTGAGAGCATTTAGTAACTTAAATTTTAAAATATTTTTAAAGTATTTATTTATTGTTTACTTTCATTTCCTCATTACACTAAAGATTTTAGACTTGTAACAGTAGTAACTCAAAATGGCATTTCTAAAATAGTTAATCTAAAATTGCACAACTTAACAGTTTGTTTTTGCTTTTATGCAGAGCAAAATCAGAACAGCTCAGCAATCCTTGAACAAATGATAGCCTCACATCAGTTGCAGAACATAATACTAGAATTGGAGAATACCTAAAAGAAGAAAAGTTTTCGTATTGAGAGAGACTGCTGATTTCATTTTGTACTATTTGGCATGGACCGTATTTATTTTCAAACGGCTTTGTTCTGGTTTTTGGCAAGTTGTATTGTGAGTTTTCTAATTATGAGGCAGAAATTCCTTTCTTCACCATGCTTTATGTAATAGTATTTAAAAATGGATGTGAGTTATTATGTTAAATGTCTAAACTGATCTATTAAAGTAATTTGCCTTTCCTGAGCTGATTTTACCTTTTTTGTAATTTTATCTTTATTAAAAAAAAATTGTACTTCGTTGTCTTTTGTCTGTCATTAAATCCACTAGCTACTCAAGGGTAAATGTAAATCTGCTTATTTTATATGGAGTTTCTCTCTTATTAGTTTAAGTAGTCAGCTGGTGAACATTCACTGCACTGCACTGCTTTCATTTACTCCATGCATTTCAATGGCTCCTGCCTTGGGTGCCAACAAATGTACTAGAAGAGATGTTAGAATAATATGATTGTGAACTTGCATTTTAGTATAGAAATTTAAAACTACTATCAGATGCCTTGTACTGTTCAAGAACCTTTCCCAACCATAAGAATCTACTCAAAAGACTGGTTCATTTGCTATTCATAAAACTTATAACTCATTCTGATTTTTATTTATTTTTTTACAGTCATGAGCATCATAAAACTTTGTCCCTGCTAGAATGTTTATACTTTTTCATTTTTTGGTTGATTGATTACCTGGTTCTGGTGCTTAAATTGAAATTGAGACCTGAGTGCATGCATTTGTTGTCTTTTGTTCCTCTCTATCCACTGTAAGCTTTGTTTTCTAGATTACAGAACAGTGAGCTCAGAAGCTTGCAGAGTTGTTTTTAATTTCTAGTAGCTCTTGGATTAGTTGCTGGTCCTGTTGGAATGAAGGTTAAATGTGTGTGAACTGGTGGACTGAAGTGCAGTATTTAAGGAGAGAAAGTACTTTTTATGAATTAGATTATAGCTGTCAGGAGATTCTTTTTTGCTAGATTGAGAACTTTACCCTGACAGTACTAGTGTTGTGAAATGCATTATTTTTCTTTGAGGATAGTTAAGGTATAAATGCTCTAAGATCGTGCTCTTGATAAATGATGTATTTGCCTTTCTAACCTTACAGTTTCTCTCTAATCCCTCCCAGAATTGGATTAGATCACTTTTTTTCTTATTAATATCAGGTGAAACAGCTTTTTTTATCAACAGTAATTAAGGGCAGTCCCTCTGCACCTTTTGTGGGCTGTAAAAAAAAACAAAAAAACAAAAAACAAACAAACAAAAAAACTTGGTCTGCAGCTGACTTTTCCTGTGAGGATGGAGAGTGTTTGGGTGGGGGATGTTGCTGGGAAACCTAGTCTACTTGAGCTTCCAGTAGGTTGTACATACTCTCTAGATGCTTCTTAGAGCATCTGGAACTTTGGAGATGCTTTCTGAACCTGAAGAGGCTTATGGAGTACTTGTATTTTTCTCTTCTTGATTGAGCCCTGGATTTGTCCACGTGGGAGCAAATGTGTAGTTTCTTACGTGTATCTAATGCCTGCTAACTCTAGGTTAAAGAGGATAAAAGTTGAATTTTGGGGGACTGTAGAGAGGTCACAGGATTGTACCAAGAGGGTGGGAAGAGACCCAGGACACCATAAGCATGCCCCAAAGTGTTGACTGATGTTTATAAGGAGCTTGACACTCAGTTTTGCTACAGTCATTTTTTTGAGTTGATACAAGCCTTCTTCATGTCTGTTACAGGATTCTTGTTCAAGTAACCTGTAGTCTTTGCCATTGTTATAAGTAGATCAAGAGCAATTCTTCATTAGCTGGATTTTCCATATTTTTATTGAAAAGGTCAAAGCTTCTGGCTTCGGCTCACTTCAGCACAAAGCAGCAAGATATAGTGACCTCAAGATATGAATGAAATACAAGAACAAGTGGTAATAACCTTCAACTAACTTAAAAAAAAAAAAAAAAAAAAAAAAAAGTTAACATCTGCCTCATCCTCCATCATTTATGGAAAATGGTAATGCTACTAGGGTTGATGGATGCTACTATATCCAGTTGATAACTGGTCAGTCTCTATTATTAAAGGGAGATAAAATACTAAAGTATAAAATTTTCTCTTTATGTAGCCCCACTACTTAGACAATATTCCTTGAATTAACTATGCAAATTCTCTGAACACAGGCATTTGATTTTATTTTCTCCTTAAAAAAAGCTGTTGCTCACACTTCTACAACTTGCAGACATACTCTGCAAGACTTGACTAGTACTCGGTGTTTATGACTGGAGGAGGGAAGCTTTCTTCCCTTGCCCTTAAAGAACTGGTACATAATTCAAGTATAATTTGCTTTCAGCTTTACTCATCTAAGAAATAATTTTGATTATTCTGAACAGTGACAGTCATCATACAATTTTTAAAAAACCCGAAAGAGCAAAAATAGATTTCTTTCATCATGCTGGCTCTTCATGCTGGTGATTTTTTTTTTTCTAGTATTTCATTTATTACTGATATCTCTATTCTTCTACATAGGATCTTGTAAAGCATTTGATATTGTCACTTCATAAGGAGTTTGTGAATGGCTTATCTTAAAAAGAGTTCAAGATACTTGAGAGTATTTCTAAAAAGCAGCATTCAGATATTTTACTGGCTCTTTTCTGTAAATAACTACTTTCTGCTTGGGCAAAGGTGAGATTCAAGTCATTCTTTGAAACACTTGTACAGACTAGAAATAGATTTTTGTGTTGTTAATTTATTTGGTCAACAGCAATATAAATATAAATGAATGACAGTAGGAACGAACTGGGTTATTCTTGCTTCCAAGGCTTTTCTTTCGGTTGTTTTGCAGGACTTAAAAATGAAAATACCACTTCTTTCACATCTTGCATTTGTAACCTATCTTAAGACAAAGTACAGCAAAGAAATTGAAACCCACTTTGTAGGGTGAGCAGCCAGTTTTAATAGTACATTATGGCTAATGCATTCTGAAAATAGCAAATATTTGAGGAACGCAGGAAGTCAAAATTTAAGGAAGCTTCTCAAACTGATCTGTTTAAATGGAACAGAGCAAAAATTCTGACATAAGAGTGGTAACGCAGAGGTACTACATAAACTAGAAGCATTATGTAGTGTTGTAAACCCATTTTATTATTAAGTACAATACTTAGTACAATACTTTCATATAAGCTGTCACCAGCCCTTAGACAAGCATCTGTCCCTCAGAGTCAGTGGAAATACAGGAGGTTATGTGACAAACTAAATCAGAGAGACAATATGAACTAAAAAGCTATTTCTTGGTATGGATGGAGGAAAGGTTGGGATTTTTTTTTTTTTTTTTTTAATTTGGATTCCTTCTTCAGTTCTGTTCCCCAAGTGACTCTGCAGGTGTTAGGCTGGCCCTTCATGGAGGACCAGAGCAGAGCATTCCTTTCCATTTAGCAGAAGTGTTATTCAAAATGGGCTTGAAGTTGTGGCCAGAGCATTGTATTTCTTTAACGCTTTGCATATATGTATTTGCAAGCCTCACTGAAAATACACTTCATATATTTGCAGCTTCCCATTCTTTCAGTTACATTCCAAGAACCTGAGTTTGTGCATGGGCTTAAAACAAATCTGAACAGGAGGGTGTTCAGAGTCATTAATTTCCTTTGCTCAGTACCTAGCTAACATGTACGTAAAAGCTAGTGGTTTAAGATGCGTATGGATGATGTTGCTCTTTTTAAACAAATTTGCAGTGGTGGTTAGAAATCTGTAAATTGAACTGTATTGCAAAGGATTGATATACATAATGTAGATGTTGCAAACATCAGATACTATTCAGAATATGGCAGCAAAGAAGGTGTATATCAATCGTTACTAATATTTTATTCTAGTAATTTGTAATAATTACCTGTTTGTAAGGTTAAGACATGAAAATGGAAACTAATGGGTGGTCATATTTGGTTATATTATAATTCACTTTAGGTGACTGAAGGTTGACTTCAATAAATATAACTGTAAATGCAAACATAAGCATCTGTTCTTGGGTATGGTAAGTACAACCTAGAACAGTGTATTTGCACAGGGAGATCAGGTATGCTACAGCCATCACCATTGTTCCTCATCCCACAGCAAGGAAGTACAGTCTCTCCCTCTCAGGTTGTATCTTGATTTGACCAGCTCTCCTTCACTCTCTTTAAGTGACTTGGTTTTACACCTGGAAGTGGTGCTTCAGTTTAGTAGGACTGAATGGATGCAGCCATTTGAAAACATTGTCTTCTAAGTGGCAGTTTTGCTACTTCTGTAGTAAAAGAATTCTTGGAATTCTTTACTACTTTTCTTCCTGGTGGTTTGTATCATTTAGTCATCACTTCTGTGAGAGGATGTGACAATCGCACAGGTAATACATGAACTTATATATCTACCATACTTACCAGTTAAATTTAGTGAAGTGTTTAATGTTTTTCAATCTACCTCAGAGAATCCCGTATCCTTTTGAAATGACACTTACTGTAAATAGGTGACCTGGCAAAACTAGATACCAAAGCTGGATGACAGCAGGCAGAAATAAAGAACAACTTCCGAGGTTTAAAACTTATTTTAATAATAGTCTAGGCCTAATGTTTTCCAAGATTGTGCTGCCAGAAGAAAGGCGGGGGGGAAGGCTGTGTGGGCAAGCTTTAAGTGATTCCATGTTGCAGTTGCCAAACCAGCTTCACATGGATAATGCATATGCTGGATTGCTCTTTGTCTTTTAAATCTATTTTAAAAACTTTCTTGATGTGATGCTGCTTGTAACAAGACTTGATTCTATAAAGTGCCCCAGAGATTTAACTATTGGAAGGAAAATTTCTATATCATTGCAGATTGTATCATGATGCTGAATTAAGCCTCGCACAAAATTGACTCAATATTTTAAAAGCAGTTACTTTTTTCTTTTTCTCTAGGCTAGCAAGCAATTGAAGACAGACAAATCAGCATTCTGGCTTGAAGTGAAGATCACAGTGAGTGAAAAGGGTTATGAGTCAGAATACCATTCTGTCGGGTGGCTGACAGAGACCCTGTTCAGTCTGGAAGGTTTTTAGCAAAGTTCTTTTAAAGTTTCTGCCTTAATACCTTTCTGAGGAGACCAAGATTGAGGGAAATTTCTGACAGCTCCGATAGGAAGAAAGACTTAAATATTTTGGATTTTTAAATGAAATCTTTGTGTTAACAGTCTTCGCTTTAACCTTTTCATACTACGAATGTATGGAGGCATGCTTCCCTAATTGCATGACTGTGCACATTTTTTTGGTTTGTTTCCTTTTCCTCCCTTTTATTCTACTCTTTGGCAGTGTTTTTTTCATTCCGTGGTCAGTGACTGGTAACAGTCTACAGGAATAGACAGCACTGCTGTAACTGTGATGCACATATGCAAGTTACCTGTCTGAAAGAATGTGCTGTGGACCTGAACATCAAGAACCTAGACACTCTCCTTTAAAATAAATAACAAAAATAATAAAGTAGGTATATCTTGAATTAAACTGCAGAATCTTATATTCTTCTTCCACCTAAAGGCAAACATTAAAACGAAACTAGTAGAGGTATCGCAAAGTAGACAGTCACATTCTCATCAGACCAGGCGTTGGTCTAAGACACTGGCAATACAGGGATAAAATGTAAGTGCCTCTTAGTAACCACAAACATTAGGAGCCCACTGCTGTGTGTATGCATGGAGCATGAGAAAAGCAGTGCCTTAGTAGCTTGTGCTGAGATGACAGTTTTGTGTTCTGCAGAAGTAAGGACCTGTTGTGTGTTTGACTTACGGGATAAGGAAGAAGCTCCATTAAAAGACTGCTGCCTTGTACAGTAAAGATCTCTTGTACATGGTACCTTCCAAACAGCTTGTTTGGCTTTCAGTAGCAGTCTAAAGGGGACAGTAAGGGGTCTCTGTTTTAGCCTCATTTGAAATTTATCTCAAAAGCCCTTGCTTATCCCTCACAGGCTGGTGTTTCTTAGTGTGGACTGCGCACAGGGGGCAATTCTAAGATGTCCATAAGCACCTGAACCGATTTTGTTTAGAATTCCTCTTTGTTCATCACATATGAGAACAGCCCATGCCTAAAGCTATGTGTATTAGAGAGAAGAGGAAGAAGAATTGTAACTGGAGTAGGTTTGGATGGGAGGGGAAAAAAATCCCTGATTCTTGTAAAGTTTGACAAAGGCATTTTTCTCTTGTTTACCTTAACAGATGTTTTCTATTCCCAGATGAATGGTGTCCTCAGCCTTAAAATGGTAGGTCACATTTAAGTGATGAATTTAAGTGCCTAATCTGAAAGACCCATTTGGGATTTGATGTTCAGAGGCAGATAAACAGCAGTTCTGCAAATCAGCACCTCCAAAGGAAAACTGCTGTGGAGAGCCTGAACATCTTGTGGTTTTAAAAGTGATGAACTGAAATTTTGGAGCATGAGTTAAGCCCTTATGTGCAAGCAACAGTGATTAATTACTGTATATATGCCTCTTTTGGGTTCTCCATGCTGCAGAAAGGCATGTAAAATTTCTTTACAAGCCTGTATTTTAATATTAAAAATATTTCCAATACTTTTACAAATCCACTTCAGCCATGGGAGTTAGGGCTTGGTTTGTTTTCTCAGTTTGCTAAACTGTTTTCTGAGCGCGACCTGGGAGACCCATAATGCAGGTCTTGGCATGTCCCTGTGGCATTTGTTGTACTGTGTGTGTGCCTGGGCACGCTACTGAGGAGCAGCAGAGCATGATACCATGACTGGTTTGGCTTTTTTATCCCAAGGGATACAACCCTGAGCAAATGGTGAGGGTAGCTCCTGCAGGGTGAAGTGTTGAGAGAGACCCCAGTGAAAGGTCTTGTAAGGAGCTAGATTGAAATGACGTTGCTTAGCTTTCAGTAGCAATCTTGCCAGGACAGAGTTCAGCTCAGGTTCATTTAAAATTAGGTCTTGGGTAGGCTGAGTTTGTGTGACTAAAACAATGCTTTTCAGGTGCTGGCCTAATGTATCCCAGCAGCTAGGAGGTGAACTCAAGCTTTAAGACTGAATCTAATGTAGGGGAACGGCAGGAGTTGGATGCTAGGGAAACTTGCTGTTGCTGTACACATCACACCAATAGCACTCTTGCTGTTAGTCCTGGAGATCTTGCTTCACCAGAGCCTCCTTCTCCCTCATGCAACTCATCTGTGTTTGTTTGAAAACAAGCAGGTCTTGCCTGTGTAGTCCCAACCATGGTGTCTCCTACTTGAGACCTCCATCAAGAGGATATGGGAGTTGCCAGGAGTACTGAATCCTGCAAGAAGGGGCTTTAAGCAAGGTATTCACAGTTTCAGATGTTGCAAGATTTGCTGGGGTATGCTCTTCTATTTTCCTTCTTTCAGTTTACCGCTTCTGTTTGTGGGGAGCGCCCAGCTTAATTCTTTGTGCGCCCTTTCCTGTGCCAGCCATTGGGCACTACCAGCTTTCTGTGCCTAAGCAGAGCTGGGAAGCAGTTCTGGGAAACAGGCATCCTTGCTTCTGAGGGGGTGAGAGCCAGCGAAAGGGAAACTGGGGGCTCCACCTCTTCCCTTATTCCTGTGCCAAAAGCGATGTGGGAGTTTGTTACACTGTCACCCTTGCAGGGACGTGGCCTCCAGGATAAACAGAAGAGGTATGACCTCACTCAGCTGTACTCCCTCGCAATGAAATACCATAAACAAGGACTGCCTGTACATGATACTTCTCATTAATCTAAACATAGCTAATAAAAAAGATGTGCAAGGCCCTCTAGAAACTGTTCGGCAAAACATCAGAGCCAAAAGCCTCATTAGCAAGCTCTTAACTAACATGTTTCTGATTTTGAAAAGCTCAGAAAATACTCAGTGAAGAAGTCATGCAGCCTTTTTCCTTAACTCCCGAATGGTCATTAAAATCACAGTTGCCCTGTTTAAAGAATTGGAAGTGTATTTCTCAAGGTGACTAAGCAAAAATGCATTCACAGCATCCCTATGCCACTCCCGTCAAGTAATACCAGCTGCAGAGAGTGAGCACAGAATGAGTTGTGCTGTCAATAGTGTCAGCTCAAGCACTGCTTTCTCTGCTTATTTTTCGCTTGACCTCACACCTATTCACTTGTGCCTGTAACCCAGTCAAAAGTTAACAGTTAAAAGTAACAGGCTTGATTGCTCTGGGACTCGGAATAACTCAGCAAAGAGGTTTGCAATCTCATTCACTTGTGAGGTGGCACAGCATCAGTGGGAAGAAACAGAGATCACAGTGCTGAGAGAAGGGCTTTTCAGTTTTTCTTTAGTGTTGTTTCACATTGTTTCTTATAGGGCTTATTTTTCAGTGTACAAATATGGTCAGTTAAAAGCAGTATTATGAAGGTATTCTACGTTGAATGTGCCTGGTCTAGTCAGTGTTAATGTTCAAGCAGTGAATAAATTAGTCCTTGCTTGATGAGACAACTGCACAATATTATCTAAGTCTTAAAAGGAGAAGAGTTCCCAATTAATAGAAGCCTCAAGACTTTGATGCTTAACTCCTGCTGAGATCCTAAGCTGCTGCTCTAGCAAGGACATCTTTTTAGGAGAGTGATAAAAATTTGACTGCGTTTCATGGTAAAATCTTACAACATTTAATAAAAATATATTTCTATCTACAAAATACTTTGTCTTGTTTGATTTCTTCCCTATTTTACCTCTTTTTCTTTCTGTCCACATTCTCCAAACCTAGGAAGTGAGGCTAGTGAATGCTGGTGCATGTTACCCATGCTCACTGATGAACTTGGCATGGGAACAGCTGTTACAAACTGCTGTTGTGGTCCTGCTACCATGTCTAGTCCTATTTATTGTTTCACTTTTGTCTGAAGTTTTGTTACAGACAGAGGGTTTGTTTGTGAATTCCTTATTGAGATCTGTAGGGGGTGGGGGCTCAGCATATTATTTATCTGCCAGAAATACTTGGAGAAATCCTTCAAATGTTCTATTGTCTTAGGCTTCTTGCAGCTGCTTTGTGATTTTTTTTCCTACCCCTACTTTCACTATTTACTATGTTGTGTTTTTCTTTCTTTCTGATTCATTATGGAATGTCAATTTAACACTCATGTAGACCACGTGGATTTACTAATGAATGTCTAAGAAAGGGGCTTACAAGGTGCTGCTTTATAAAACTTGATGGGATGACCTGGAAATTTGTGTACGTCTCCCAGTGCTCGTGTGAGTTAGGTAAATTCAATTCCTTTCTTTTATTGATAGAAACAAGGAGACACCAGTTACCAAGTCCTAATCCAGTGCAAATTAAAAACAGTATTTCATTGATGTTATTTTCCACCTCCTATCTATTTTTTTTTTATACCACTGCTGGGTCTCCTTTTTATGGTCTGAAGCAGACAATGGATAAATATCCTAATGAAGATATCTATCAACATGACAAATGCCAAATATTAACAGAGCAGGAGTAGTAGAGGGTAAAAAATATTAGCAACTCATATGTTCAAGTTGACCACTGTCCTTTAATCCCAGTATGCTCTGTGCTACTTGAAAGCAGCATATTGAGAAATAAATCACTTCTATTAACCCCACTGTCGCCAAACAAACTCACAGTTATACTACAGTGTTACTGAAATGGAAGAAAAACACCTTGGTTTATACCTTGTTAGAAATGCATTTTGGAAATTTAAAAAAGCCTGCTTTAGACTATATGAACCCTTCCCCCTTCCTCCCCCCAAGCCCTTAAAATCACTAATCATCTGAAAAAGTCCTAGTCAAATAACAGGACAAATAACTTTGTGGAATAATGATCCATATATGTGTTCTGGATCCATTAATTGGAATACTGGAGTGAACATGTAATTCCCTTAAAATCACACAGATGCAGCAAAAATACATTAAAAAAATGCGCTTTCAACTATGCAAACTTTTATCAGGTAAACTTTTCATTTTTGCTCAGCAGCCAAGCAATTGTGTTCTGCATAGGATATCTGAGGGTTGTGTGGGTAAAATTGGCCTAAATGTTGTGAATTTTAGCATCACTGCACCTAAATTTTGATTGCCTGGAAGAATCCAGATCTTTAGTGTTGTTCCTAAATTTTCTGTGGCATGAGTGGGGCAATTATACTGGAAACCTACTGAACAGACAGTTACTTAAAGTAGGCCGTAATAAAAGTTGATGTGTTTTTTAAACTACTTTTCATGCATCTTTTGGCAGATGCACACTGAGAGGTGCTCCATTTCCCTATTTCCCTCCAATTTCTTTACTTTGAACCTGCCAAAAATAGGTACCCAAGTCTTGATTATTTTATTTTTTTTTAAAAAAAAAAAAAAGCAAAACTTTTCTTTCATTTTTGCAGTCACAGCTAGCTATATGACAGAAGCTACGGGTTTGAGTTCTCCTAGGAAGAAGATAAAGAAATAGTTTGATGTATTTGGGGTGAATTACCTAATTGCTGATCCATAAAAGGAAAAATGCCCTGTGGGTGTCCACGTGGTATACATAAGGCTAAAGGCACTAATAAAACAAGCAGAGGAACACTTGGCAGGCTCTTGGGTATTCACCGTCCCTGAATATGCTCCACAAACTTGAATTCTGAAACCCATCGTGCTTCTGTGCAGTAGTGTTTGCAAGACCAGATAGTATGTTATCATGGACTTTGATAGAATAGCAACAGTGTATGACAAAACGTTTCATATATTTTGTGTCTGTATTGTTGCCACTGCCTCCCTCCTCAGTATATTATGTAGTATTTTATGTAATGGAGCTATCTCATCACAGAAGTTCATAGGTGAAGCTCCTATGGTGGTGGTATATGGACAACGTGGAACGTGAATAGGTGCTCATGGTGTTCTCCAGTATCTTCAGGCATCACCTGTGATGAATATGCTGGCCACGCTCCATATAAGACTGTAAATCTGTCTGGAAGGGATAGGACAGGAGACATGGAAATTGTTGAAGGGCTCTAAGTATGTAGGCATCACATCCTGGAGTGAAGACAAGGACATTCCTGAGCTGTCCTTGGAAATAGATGCAGCATAATTGTGTTGGATTGTTTTCCCCTGAGTGAAATTCTGCTGAAGGACAGGATTTGTTCAGTGAAGATATATATGAAGAACCATATAGACGTAACTAATCTGTATTTAGCTGTAAAAGTACCATTTCCATGTATCCACGCATCTTTGTTGGCACTCCATTGCACAGTTGATGTGATCTTTCAGCTCATTTTGTGTACCAGAAAGAGAAGGCTTAGTTGTTTAACATGCTTAAACTGACATTTTTTAAAAAAAATAATCTGTTTCTATACATTATCCTACATTATCCTAGTAGTTCTGTCAATAAAATCCATAATCCCCCCCCTTTTCTCATCATAGGAATGACTGTGATGAAGGAAACACATTATTTCAAGACTTTTAACTTAGTGTTGGAGCAAGGCAGAGCAACCAGTTAATTAAATTATCTGTGCCATCTGACTCAGTAGGTTAAATCCACATGAAGGGCACATGTATAAGTTTAACATACCGGATGTTCTGCATTAACCCATCACAGTGTTTCCATGTAACTATCCATTAAAAATAAATAAATAAATAAATAAATAAATAAATAATCATTCAAAATTAAGTAGCTGGGTAATACAGAATCTACAGCAAAACATTTTGTAAAAGGTCAGGCAAAGATGCTGAGGAAGTGCCTCATTCACGAAGCACTGGTAAAAGCACATTGAAAAAAAGTCACTGGGAAAATGTCATGGTTGATATATAAAAGCCCAGCTATAACGCTATCAGTCCTATTGAATCCTTGTTGTCACCATACAGCGTTCTGTACAGCATTCACAAGAGAAGAAAGTATACAAACACATTTTCTCACTGTGTAATTGTTTACTTTTGTATATATAGACCTTTACCACTTTGATAGCAGAGCTAGTATTCATTCTTCTCCAAAGAAGATAGCAAAGCTGTATTGGTCAAGATTTTAAATGGGCAGAGAATATTCTGCCACATGCATGCTTCAACTTTAGGTCAAACCCACCCTCTCTACACCCGTGGTGCATTATGCACTAATTGTGTGCCATCAGTCAGCAAATGCGTTTGATTCAGGTATCAGGTCTGCCTCCTAAACATACAATAGTCTTTTTTTTTTTTTTTTTTTTTTTTTTTTTTTTTAGTGAGCTATTTTCAACAAACGTACACACTTATAAGGCCACTAGCAGGCCATGTTTTTATAATAAATGATATTTCTTAATATAAGTCTGTATTTGGATGCAGATAAATTCTGAGATACTTTCAGAATGTTTTAGCCCTCGTGGAATTAATGTTTTGTCCAAGAAACACTCAGTACCTGTATGTGTAGATAACGTTTTCCTGTTATACTAAAGTAAGGCCACGAATGTGTGTATATGTGTTGGTCATGCTGCATATCTCACAATTACCTTTAGTCCGTTTTACACACAAGCTTGAGTTACGTAGATTTTGAACAAATATTCACCTGTCTACGTAAGGTGTATATCCTCTATTTTATGGAAGAATGACCTGTATATGTTGTTAGGCTATGGGTTAACACTAAATTCACCAGATGTGTGGGCAGCATCATTCTTTCAATCAGTGGTGGCGCTAGTGGGTTTCTTTCTCTCTGTAGGAATCTTTGCAAATAACTCAGAGCTCTGAAAATGTCAAAGCCTCTAACTGTCCCCTGCATCTGCAACATGCGTTTCTCCCTCTTCAAAACCAATTTACGTTAGTAAATCTTAAAGTCTTGGCACAATCCTGAAAAACATCACTTGTACTTGTCTATATATTTTTTTTTCTTTGGCTGGTGGTTATAATACTTTAAACCTTTGGCATTCAGGGCTTTGCCAGTCTATCTGAGGCTCTCTCTTGTTCCCTGCCAAACAAAATACAATATCCTTCTTTATAGCCTGCTGACTTAGCACATGCTGGATATTACCTTCTGCAGCCTTGCATGGGAAATGAGGATTTTTGGAAGACCCAAGTTTTCTTTAACTTCATACATATATACCCAGTTCCTGATAATTGTTCTGTAGTGTTACAGAAATAGCACATCCTCAATCAAGTTCATTCACTGAGCTTAAAAGCAGAGAGTCCGTGGAGAAGTTGCATGGTTCCATATGTATTATGCTATATTAGCAGGAAGAAACTTGGTTCTATGGAATTTTAAGGTGGGGTTCTTAAGATGGTGACTTTGTTTTTTTGGCCAATTGAACATCTCCACCACTTGATTTCTTTTTGTTAGTGTTCTAGAAAGAAGAAACATTAGTGCTATGAAACTGTTTGGCGCATTAAAACATGACCTATATTTGATGTTTTCTGTGTAATATTTGATTTATTTTCAGGGCACATCACACACTGCAGTCACAGCAAAAAAAGTAATCTTCAACACAGCTCTGCTGCCAGTGCTGGTGTGGAAGGCTGTAGACTTGTCTCCATTTTCCCTCCAGGTCTGAGGTCATTCCTGGTTCTCTTCTCTTAATTAAGATTAGGACAGGTCTCTGTTCGAATCAGTCGTATGGGGATATTTATAAGGGTAAGTATAATGGAATATTTTATTCAAGATATGAATAGATGGATAGTGAGTATATGGTAATCCAAGAGGTTTAGGTGTATGGGAATATCTATGCAGCCACTCCTGCATTTTGAGATGGTGTTGAGCTGGCCTGCTTCTCATATGAAGGGCAGACGTGAATAAATATTACATGGTTTTGACATAGTATGTATTCTGTTGATTTGACAACTGAAAATCTGTGTCCATATCCACAGCAGGATCTTCCCGTGAAGAGAGAAAGGAATGTTTGTATGGCTATGTACATAATCTTACAGTTGTGTTAGCAATTAGCCACCTTTAAGAAAAATAAGTGAATCTCACAGGGGTGAGATAAAAATAAGCACTTAAAACAAGCTCTGTGAAAGAAACCTGTATAGTCCACTGAGATCTGTTTAAAGTGCGTTTATCCTGAGGATAATTCACTGGATGGATTTAATATTTCCAAGTGCAGTGAGACTGAGTTTTATAATGCTGAAGTAGATGATATTATTTTTTCTAGCAAAAGAAAGGGGAAAAGGCTGAATGTAAATCTCAGCCTTGCCTTGAATATTAAAAAGCACATCTGGAAAATAGTGAATACAGAAGAAATATTTGGTTATCATGCTCTTCAAGAGAGTGTAATTTGTAAATCTGTACTTCTGAAAGTATGCTGTCTTTGGGGGATGGGAAGGTAAAAGATACTAAGAGTAAGGGATGTTTCAGTAATGCAAGTATCAAAAATAGTATGGGCAGCAATCTGAACATCCCTTCTTGATGAAAATACCAACAGAACACAGGCCTAAGAACTGGAAATAGTTTAACAGCTTAAAGAAAGGTACCCAGAAAGATATACTTGAACAGGTGTCAGGAAACATGTAAATAACCATAACTGCAGTAGCTTTCACGAATAACTAAGGCCAAATGAAAATGTGCTATATCAGTCTGTTCTGAGGACTTAGTCCCTGAACATGCAGCGATGCACTGCTGCCCATGGTGGCCACAGTCATCTTCATAGCATGCTCAGTGAAATTCAGAATGCTGGAGATGACCTTTATCAGCACATCTCTTCACTGAGTTCTCAAAAAGTTTCATGATGCTGCAGCAGGTCAAGAGGCAGATCTGAATCTTGATGACATACTGTGGTGCCAACCAGTGTTGTAGTGCTGGTTGGCACCTGCTTTTTTTGAGATCAGATGTGATGGAAATAGTTCTAGGCCTTTCGGTTCCAAGCTGACTCCTGTGGATGCCAAGTAGTGCAGTGGCTGGGTCTGTGATTTCCTACCTGATCAATGGTTTGTTGAGTCTTTCCTGGTGTAGATTCATCCCATGTATACTTGCTATATCACCATCTTCCCCTTGACATGCAGACAGATCAGTAACATTATTCTTGGAAAAGTCATGCAAACACTATGTCCCTGTTGTTGCAAAATATGTCCCAAAATTATGTGCCTGTTATTTGAAAAAGCAGTAACTTTCTGAACTTGATCTGTTTCTGTCACTTGAAGTAATAGTGAAGTTGTAAACAAGTTCTCTCACACATCAGTGTGTGAGAGAACACATGGGAAAAGCACATGAACATGTTTCCCATTAATTAAAACATACCCCAAATTCCAGAAAACAATAAACTAATAAAAATGAAATGATAGTTTGATAGTCCTTTACAAACAAATCATGAGTCTGAAATGTGAAGAGTAAAAAATGAACTTAGAAAAAATAATATTTTCAACCTGATGTATCTGTTGGAAAGGAGAATTATAATAATTGTGCAGAATTTTTATAAAATACTGAATGCATTTACTTCCTCTGCTTGTTTAAATGGATCAACTTTACTACAGAGACACCTTTGTCCACCTGATCATTGCTTGGGATAGGCCTTGTGAGACAAGCACTCCTAAATTCAGGTATACATCTGTGCCATAGTATTAGAGTTGGAAAGGAGATGACACACAAATGTAAATGTTTGCAAAAATTCCCATTGTGCTTCTTTGTATATAAGCAGATGGTTTAAGTCTCTTAATTACTACATTTCTTCTGGGAGAAATATTCCCTTTCTGCTGGATGCAAAACTGCCTAGCATTCAGCACTGCTGAGTAGCTTAATGCTAACCATACACCTATGCTTTAGATGAGCCATTACCTTATCTGGCTTCTAATTTCTAGGAGTGCTCAGAGTAAAGATATTCTCACAGAAAGTAGTGAGAAATGTGTGACATCCTGCAAATAATTAGATGTTTCAGGCCTGTAAATTGGGCACAATGCATACTGAAGTTTGCTCTCCTGCTGGAACTGGAGTATGTTTATTTTCTTCTTTTGACATTAGTCTACTTTATGCAGAGCACTTAAGTACTCTTTGGAACAAGGCTGAAATCCAAGTTGCCCTGAGGTGTTCAGTAACCAGCAGGCTCTCTCTGAGCTGCTGAAGTTCATTTACGCATCTGGGCACATGCACTGTAATTGCTTCACCCTCAAAACAGGGACCATATTGGTTAGACATATACAGTGAGAATGCTTGTTATTTAATGTCTACATGAAAAGGCTTTCATACCTCATAATTGCTAAAGCAGTGATAAAATTATTCATAAAGTTCTTTAAGCATAAAAGAAGAATATACATATGACACTGAATGAGAAATTACAGATAAATCAATATTAAAATTAATGAGCCCAATTGGTTTCTTATACTGATTAAAATCTAGAAAAACTACTTGAAAATCCAATGACACTATTATTTGGCATTGTAATATGCCAGGCCACATAGCTGCAAGGAAACTGAATTGTTACCATTGACTGGCTGTCAAACTGTCTCAAAGGGGTGACAGAATTGATTCATTATTTTCTTTTTAAAAGCATAAAATATAATTGATTATTACAGATTTCCCCCCCCCCCCCAGGCACTAACCTCAGTGTTTATGGAATAACATAGAGTTTGTAGAAAAGCTTACAGCATCAATAGTTCTTTATAATTTCCCAAGAGTTTACAATATTCACACTTTAAAGAGCTTTTCACTGTTCTTCTTTTATTTATGTAAGGAGAAACAAACATTTAAACTGTATACACATACTCTGTTATAGGCATTCTCCAGCAGATAATTTCTTTTATTTTTTTTTCCCCCACATAAAGGCTGTCTACATGTAGGTGACAAGAAATGTTCCCTATCTCTGCAAAGCATCAGAGGACCATTTCAAAGATGTCAGTAACTATGAAGGTTGTCTTACTTTTGCCTTTCAAATTATGTGTGAAAATGAAGAGGACTGAGCCAGACTATAAGGAGCTTTTCCATCCCCTTTTCCCTCCCCACGCCACTCACACACATTCATTCTGTTTTCTCATGGAAATAGAGGAAAGTGGTGTTACACTAAAATAAGAACAGGGAATCCCTGTTCCCCTGAGCCCCAGGAACTCCAAATGGCAGTTAAGCATCAGGAAACTCTGAAGAGAATCACGAGTTAATGTACATACAAACATTCTATATATATATATATATATATACACATGTAGTAGTTATCATTCAATAGCAAAGGCTTGGGTTTCAGGGTAAAAAACCTCAATGTCGGTCCTGGAGAAAGATGGAATTCCAAGCAGCTGAGGTAGACAGAGCTAGAAGAAATTAATTTAGCTAAACCTAGTTATGTTTGAAGGCAGGTACTTCCCTGCGATGATATTCAACTTCCTGAGGGAAACAAACAAACAAACAAACAAACAAAAAAAAACAGCTCCAAAACTTCCAGAGCTTTAAAATTCACTGCTGAGGACAAACCACGTTTGCAGGCAAGGATGGAGAGACTGAAGGAAAACACCACATGGCTTCGTTTACATTATTCAATGGTCTAGTGGGAGTTTGAAGATTCTTACTAGTCCTGTCAGAGGAATAGAAAAAATACAGTATTAGGGATGAGATTTTAGTCATCCATATAAATGCGTGTGTGTGTGTGCATGCTGCTCTCCCAGCACAATAAAGTTGGAAATGGTTATTTCAGTCAGGACTTCATTGTTGTAGGAAAGCTTTTTAGGTGGACAATTTCACAGTTGTATTTTTTATAAAGCTTGTAAAAGAACTGAGAGAGAAAGCACACAACAGGAAAAAGAAAGCTGAAATGGAGTAAGGCTGTTGACCCGCTTCTTTCCAGCAGCACCTGACAGGCAAATCAGGTACCGACTGACATTTGAAGAGGTATGAACCTTCCCAACATTGTCAGCATTGGCATTTTATCCAGCTATCTAACAACTATCAAAATAGTAAAGCTGGAACTCCGGGAATACAGTATTTCTTGCAAATGGTGCGAAACCATGTTCATACATTGTGTGAGTCTATTGAGCCTGTGCTACCAGGATTGATGTTTTTGCTGGCATTTGCCCATTTAAATGAATAATGTGGCTTTAGTGTTTATGAAATTATAGTTTTTGTTCTCCACCTAGAACACTAGGAGGTATTTGGAAAAAAAAAAAATAATAATAATAAAAAAATAATAAAAATGACAGAAATTAATCTATACTGTGTCATCAGTATACTTGCACTCTGATCTGAAGACATTGCATCAGTCTATTTCATGAGGCTGCTGCTCCTCTCTATGTGTTTGTATGTGAGAGGTCAGCCCCTGTGCAGGGTGAGAATGGGATTGTCCACCCATCAAATCTCCCTACACAGATCACAGCTGGAAGCAAAATCTTATAGAAGGGATCCCCTGTCCCAGGAAGCTGCCCATCTGTGTTGAAGGAGGCGGTGCAAAGGAGCATGTGTTTCTCCAGTAGACATCTCTCCTGGGCCCAGCACATCCCACATATTTTACATAAGTGGCTGAAGAGTCATCACTTAGTTAAGAGCTCTGAGTTGCTTGCAGGAGGGTAGAACCTAATTAGCATGGATGTAGGAGGACATCATACCCCATTGTATCTCCCTGATCTTCACCCAATCATCCAGACAGTCACTTTTAAATGTGTGTAAAGTAGTGTCCTAAATTGGATTAGGGGGTGTATCTTCAGAGGGTAATACATAAAGACTGAAAGTAAAAAGAAAAGCACAGGGAATATCCAAAACCTGCTATCCAAACTGAAGAATCTCCTCCAAGTCCACCATCGACAGTTTTCAACAAAAATATAAATGCAGAAAATAAACAATGATCACAAATATGTTCTGTGCTTTTTAATAAAAAAAAAAAATAAAAAAATAAATAAAAAAAGAAAAAAAAAAAAAAAAAAAAAAAAAAAAAAAAAAAAAAAAAAAAAGTAATACTTCTAAGAAAGTAAACTAATTTTATAAATGACCTAAACACTTTCCAAAAAAACAGAATCTTGCAGCTGGAGAAAGAGAATGACACAACATTTCTGTGTAATTATTAAGAATTAAGCTAAACAGTTTGGTAGAGAGAAAATATCATTTTCCTGAAGGAAAAAAAATCTAAAGAAAGAACTCTCAACTTTTAGAAACAAGATCAAGTGGTCTAGATGTATCTGATAAGACTAATTTCAAATGTTCTCAGTTATGACCTGTTCAGCTTCATGGAGTTCAGCAAAAGCCAGTGTGTCAAAAGAGAGACTTCTACATGTCATTGGTATCTCCATTTCAAGCCTAATAATAGGTTCACTGAAATCAAGGAAACCTCTCCTCATTTCCCAGTGTGATTGAGTTAGTTGGGAGATTTTATCCAACCAGAAACAATGGCCAAGAATAAAGCAAAGGATTGTTGTGGATTGCTTAGGGGAAAAAAAAAAAAAAAAAAAAAGAAAAAAAAAAGCACCATACAGGATTACCATTACTAAGTTGCAACACCTTTTAAAAATACAGATATATATATATATATATGTATATATATATATTTACCTTCTTTACCTTACCATTAACTACCCTAAGTTTTTTATCCCACTGATGTTATCACCCAGCCCAGTCGTTGGAGTGATGCGATCATGTTCTCTTTTCGCTTCATTTCCCTTGCAAGGGACAGAGGAAGAACAGAGATAGCAGCAGAAAGTAAATAACATAAAATGATAATATTAGTAAACATATTTGTTTCCTGTGAATCTCAATGCAAACTGGAGAGAGGCGATAAGAAGAACCACTGCTCCCGTCTCCAGATGCAGCCCTTGCTCCAGTTGAGGCAGACGGAGGCAGAGCAAATGCATTCACAGGTACAACAGAGATGGGTAGCCATCAGTTGCTTCTTCTTACAATGCACTTCATTGTAAACAGAGGTTACTTTCTTTTACAAAGTAAGTTGCCTTAATATTTTTTTTTTTTTTTTCTGACACAGAATTTTCCTGCTCAGATTTGCCATGATTCTCTCTTCCCTGCTTTGTAACTACAGTCAAACACCCAAGTCAACAGAGGCTTAAGGCAGTCTAGCTTTCAGATCCTACAGATCTTGTTAGTGAATCCCATGAGGAATCAGAGAAAACTTCCTTTAAGTGAACCCTTGTTTGCTGACTGAGCACATTGAATTAATTCTATTGGAATATACTCCTCTCTGAAAAAAAAGGCTGGACAGAGAGACATTTGGACAGACGTATCTGTCCCTATAGTTTCAGGATGATTAATTTTAGTTTATTGCTTGCTCAACTCTTCTTGAAAATGAAAAGTTGTTCAAGAAAGGTTTTTATTCTGCATTTATTATGGAGCAGACTTTGACATGCAGAGTATCAGCTACTAAAACAGTCCAAGTGTAATCTGTTTCAGGCAAGAATAATGATGGGTTATACACATATTTTAAATGCATAGTCACATTACATGGCATATCCTTTCAAAGGAAAAGACTATTAGGCTATGATGGATAGACCAGCCACACTAGATTTTCTGTTAACAAAATGTAGCAGTGAAATAGTTAACAAGTCTGGCTTTTACGTTTTCATAAGCAGACTTCATTGCTAGCATCCCACTGAGATGAATGAAGGCAGCTTATGTCTAGTGTTATTGTTTCCATGTGTTTGGCTCCAGACTCAAGCCAGCATTCCCTCAGTTTATACTTGAAAGGTTATCTTCACAACCAGAAGAGACAGAAACTTTCTGTAAATATATGTATGTCTAAAGAGAAGGGCAAATACAGGTTAAGTCCACTTTTTCAGTTTCAGTTTTCCTGAATTAATGTTTTGATAGTTATAGAGAAAATAACTTTGTTTAGAGAAGCTTCTGATTATGAGTGGCTGAGATGGCCTGTACAACACACTTGCCCTGTCTTAAACATATAGGGAAATCTGATCAATATTAACATATATATATTCTATTTTATTTTGTTTTATTTTTTATTTTAGAATAGACAAGAACAGAGAAGAATCAACAAAGAATACATCAAAGTGTACAAGAAGGAATTGCAAATGAGAGAAATAAAGTCTGATTATAATTTTGAGAGGGAAAGGGAAACACTCTGCATTTAGGTAATTGAATATAGGCCACTTGCAGCAATATTGTTTCAAAAAGAAAGTGTGCATAAAGAGTGGAATTATTTCAGTCAGATTGAATCTCACTGACATGTGATTCTCTCCAAAGCCTGGGTTTATTTCCCTTTCTACATCAGCACTCTACCACTGAAGTTTCTGCATGGAAGAATACAACTTATACGGCATTACCTGTGCTTCCCTGGAGACAAGAAAAATTCAGAAACAGCTTATGCAGATCGTTATTTTTACTCTACGTCTAAAATTACCCTTCTCTGAGTGACAGGTTTCAGGTAAAGGATAATTATTGAAGTATTTCTCCTAGAAAATAATAAAAATGCTAAACACAGTGTCTCCAGCAATACCAATTTTTGCTGAATCTGCTAGCTTCTTCTAATACAAAGTCACATACATAGTTCCTAGCTACACCAGTGTGTGGCTCTTATTTTCTGTACTACTGAAGGCTAAGGATTTTTCCTCTTTAAGACACAATTGTTATTTTATTTTAAAGCTGATCTAGGAAGAAGACATTTCACAACCTATTTTGCTAGACATCCAGCAGGAAAGGAGTCAATGAACTGATAAAGGTGATGTAGAACTGACATTGCAATGTTTAGCGTCAAGGCACCTCCTTCTCTTAAGGAAGTAAGACCCTCATGCAATCAGAGTCATATTCAGATGGCATCAACTTCAGCCTTGTCCTGAACCCACTGTTTCTTATTAGCAATATGTCTCCAAGAGTTTAGCACCACCCTGAGGAAACATGGACATGAGTGGCATTTAAGATGTCTGAATACGGTCCTAGGGATCTCAGAATCATACCCCCAAAAGATAGTCTGCAGGGTGGGATGTAGACCTGTAAATCAATAGGAAATGTGAAAGAGAGGGTTATGCCTTAAGCTTGGTCTTTTTCAGGAACAGATCCAGAACAGGACTTTAACACTTCTGTTCTGTAGAAGGTCCTTCCTTAGGCACTTCCATCCAAATCTGAGTTCAAGAGCCTTTTGTGCCCAACAACAGAAGCATAGGCTCCCTGAGGGATTCTATTGTTAAAATAAAATAAAATAAAATAAAATAAAATAAAAATAATATTTCTTATGTAAGTTAGGGGTGGGTAGTTTTTTTGAGAATTTAAACTCTTGATGTAGACATCAAATGATCACAAAGGAAGACATAAATCTATTTAACAAACAAAAATGTGTTAAAATATAAACACAAAATAGTATTAATACTGTTTTTGTTTGTTTGTTTGTTTTTCTTGTGAAATTCTCCTTTTTTCATGGATTTCCAGTTTTCATTAATGAATTTGCTGAATTTCAAATAGCTGTTCCTCTATTCAGCTTAATCTCGTTGAATTTTACTAACATTAACCACCATAACTACTCAGGTCCCTCAGCAATTTTAATCCTATGGCATAATAGGCTTAAGCAATAGCCATTCAATAAAACTCAAAGTTGTGCATGACTAACATTCAAAACTTTACCAGTTCAACATTATAGCCAGTTCAAAAAATGCCATTTATTCAGAATCATTATGTTAAGTTTGAAAGGTGTTGCAGAAAACCATTGAGGGCTGATAAGCAGATGCAGATGTGGTGTTCCAGAGAAGATATTCCAAATATATATATATATATACACACATATGGGGACAGAGTGACCTGGAAAGATCCATCCTTTCAGTTGTTACTATGGTCTCATATTGCTTCAACAAACTTAATTGCTTCTTAATTAAGGTTTATTTTGATGGGGAAGGTAGAAGTGAACAGGATTACTGATTTTTTTTTATTATTATTATTTTTTAAGAGACACTGAAAGAACAGGCCACAAGCAAATTCCTCTCATTAGTTAATGACAACAGAACAGAAATAATGAGGTCAAAGAAACAGCAGAGAAAAATTAGCCTAAGTGCAGAACTCTTCATTGGTAGAGGTATATGGAGGCGGATTTTGTCATAGCAAGTTGTGTAAATGCTTTCACCAGAAATATAGAGGCTTACATTAGATATCTCTACAGTGAAGATTGTTCCCAGGATAATAGGTTTGAGATGTGAGATGGACTAAATGCCCTCCTTCTTTCTGATCGGTCTCAATCCCTTGTTCTTTATGTACATCATCCCCCTGTCCTTGACTGACTCAAGAAAAAAATACAAAAATTATCTGGTCTACTTTATGGCCCAGCTTTTACACTTTTGTTTACATGACTATGCCCTCTTGATCCTCTGGGACCAGAAACTTGTTCTCCCTTAGCTGCAGAAATTTAATAAGAACCAAATTTTGATCTTGGTTGCATCTATTCAGCAACAGTATAATAAATAGCATTATGTGAGTGAAACTGCTATTAGCAAATACAGCTAAGGTTAACTGTGAGGGGAATCACTCAGCGTCTCTCACACTCTTAGGGCTCAGGTTCTCCTTTATGGACACATACCAAGCAATATTATGTTCCCAGTGAGAATGCAGTAATCTTGTCTTGGGACACAGTTGTGGAGCTCGTTTGGCTCCCAGGCATGGAATGCAGTGGCTTGGCATTGTGGAGCCAGCGGAGCAGCAATTTCAGCCTGGATCATCCTCCCAAGTTCCATGAATATCAGCAATTCTAGTCCTTCATCTCCCAGATTTGAAAACATCTATTGCAGCAAAAACAAATAGACAACAGAAGCGGGTGCAGAAATAGAAATAGTATCAGGAGGGAAGAGAAGGGAATATGAGCAGGTAACATTGCCTGAATGTGTGAGACTCTTTAAATACGATAATTAGTATCTGATCCTGCACAGGGCTTACCTGAGAGGTGAACAGGTTGCCCAGAGAAGTTGTGGATGCCCCATCCCTGGAGGTGTTCAAGACCAGGTTAGATGAGGTCCTGAGCAACCTGATCTAGTGGGTGGCATCCCTGCCTATGGCAGGGGGGTTGGAACTAGATGATCTTTGAGGTCCCTTCCAACCCAAGCCATTCTACGATTCTATGAAAGACAAGGCGCAGTCACTGAAATCAAGGGAATTAATGTGCTCCCTAACATTACCTCCAAAGGGACATCCACATCTACAGTGTAAAGTACAACAAAAGACAGAAAATTGGGTTGTCGGGACTCTGCAGAGTGAGAAGGATGGGCTGTCCATACTGATTATATGGATATGGGCTTTACTTGTGAGCAGGCTTTGTTCCATCTGGAGGTGTTAAACAGTTCACAGAGCCACCAGCAGGAAGCCAGTCCAGCATATGCACCATTGTGGGGACAAGAGACTGCTTTCAGCTGCAAGGGATGGTGCAGGCATTGGGGAGGCCATTTATCACCTGCATGTGACAGTAAGCTCTGCAGAAATACCCCAAAAGCAGTTCTATATCCACTTGGGCCTGGCAAATTGCTACAATATGCCAGTGTTTTCTTCTTTAACCATGGAAGTTATAAGTTATTACATCTTATCTTCAAAATCTCCCTCAGACAGCTCCATGTGCGATGGCTTTCACAGGGATCACAAGCACTCCATACTGACAGTGCTACAGTCCTCTGAATTCTTATACTACAGATGAACACAGACAGTTATTTTTCAGGTTTTCTTGTCTGTTAAGAAGACTTGAGCAGCTGTCATAAAAGTCTAGTCCTCTTCTTCCTGGAAAAGCAGATTTAATTAATGTTTCTCTTCAGTTTGGAGGACAGTGACGGGATCCTCTTGACAGCTGGAAATAAATGCTGACAGATTTTATCACCTTCCCCACCTCTAACCAAATGGCTACTTAGAAAATAGCCACAAGAGAAGCAGTCTAATGGCAGCACAATGCTTTGAGGAGACTTAGGTTAAGAAAAGATGTGTAAATTAATAAGGAGAAAACTACTAACAACCTGTGAAGTCAGAAAATGGGAATATATGGGATCTGTAGTGGAACTATTGCATCTCCAGCAAAACCTGGAAAGTCCCTTTAGGTAGAATTTAAGATCTCTAGCTTGTTATTTGGGGATTTATGGATATCTCTATCCAGTTTTCCTAGACAAATAAATCACTGCTATGAATTGTGGTGTTTCTGATATGCAGAATTCAGTAGACAATGTGTTTGGGGCGTGTCTCTGTGGACTGAACTCCCTCTGCTAGTACTACACTGAGAAATTCTGTGCAATTTTGTATGCAAAATTCTGACTGAAAGCACAGGGGTGCCTACCTGAAAGAAAATAAATGCTTGGATCACTCTAATTTGACTCCCTAGAAAATGATGGGGGAGAGGCAGATCTGTACGCAAAATTGCTAAGGACTACTAAATGTGGCTGGAGGGCAGGCAGAACCGGGCACACAGCCCTTTGGGTGGTGATTTGGCGGTTTCTGTTTTGTTTGAGACTTTAGGTTTTCTGTTGGAAGGGGAGTGAGCAATGCCAGATGTGGATGCAGGAGACATTGAATGGCCTGGACATCAATGGAGCGCTTGGACAGTTCAGCACAAGGGCGTTCCTCCTTCTGGGCCAGCTCCTCACCTCCAGCACCACACTTCATCACCTCTGAAGTACCCCAGCTTGGCAGCTCCCATGCTTGGCAGGCATGAACTGGCTCGCCACTGCCTTCTACCTCCTCTTAACTTTAACACAAATTTGGTTCCATTTCTCATTAGTGAGGCTGATGAAATTTAAGAAGTAGCAGACGGTCTGTCAGCACACAGTACAGATGCAGTGCTATTGACATCTTCCGTTATTTTACCGACAGAAGAAAGGGCAGGAGGGATCCTAGCTGTTGGGAGGACCACGGTGACTTCACAATCCACTCTCCCATGTTAATTCTTGCTAGTTCGGGGGAGAAATATAGGGTAATTCTTCAGGAACAAAAGAGGAGCTTGATCACATGGGCCTTTGGCACAGGGCAAAGAGCACTGACTTTGTATAGTGAGGCAGGAAGGGTTTCCCTGGTAGGCATGCTTTTCATTAGGAAAATGAAGATTACAGGTCCTTGCATGGTCAATAAGAAAAGGTCTGTTGTAAAGCCTGTCATGCTGTTAATGTAGCCCAAATACTAAAAGGAGAGGGCTTTGGGAGGATGGAAAGGAATCTGTGTGTTTCTCAAGCTGTGAAAGTACAACACCATCAAGATATTTGTTTGACTGAAAATGTTTTCAATTGCTAGAATGCAGCCCCCTTTTTCAAAAGCCATTTTGCCTTACAAGGCGAGCAGCATGCAAGAGGATTTTGTGACTGCCTTATGACTTTTCTACACTGTTTTGGAAAAAAAAAATAATAAATCTGCAATCCCATTATTTTTATACAGAAATACTTAGAGTGTTGACAACTGTTGGAGTCTTCCCTCATTGAAAATCATTGCAGATTTTCATTTTCTGTAGGCTGAACTGGATGAGACCCACTAACATGACTTGTGTAAATGGAGCAATGCAGGAAAAGAAAAGAAAAGAAAAGAAAAGAAAAGAAAAGAAAAGAAAAGA
>CM021767.1:68549164-68622993 GCA_011076525.1 Nettapus auritus
TCTTTCTTTCTTTCTTTCTTTCTTTCTTTCTTTCTTTCTTTCTTTCTTTCTTTCTTTCTTTCTTTCAACAAAGTACTCAAGATGGCTGCAGCTCTATTAAAAATCCATTCTAATGACTGTTTACATATAGTTTGGTGCCAACTTTCATTTTAGCTTCAGCTTAGCACCTCTCATTAATTTCTTACATTCTTCTGGGCTGAGGATTTCCATATTTGGTTTTACTTTTGGATTATGTCAGAAAAGTTTGAACAAAATAGCTTCAGCTAAATGAATGTGAATATATATATATCTTCCATATGTTCTTAATGAAATCTTCTGCATCTGTTTAAGTCAAAAATGGCCAGCCAGAAATCTTTATGTTGGCTTATGATACAACCCCTTCAAGAAAAGACTCTTGGGTTGAAGAAAATTAGTTAAGTAGTTTTAAATCAACTTGTCATTTTTGTGCAAACGATGTAGACCTCTTTCATTTTTCCTTTCTCTCATTGTCTTAATTTAGTTTTAAACCCTTTTTCAAAATGAATTTGCCAGGGATGCATTTACTAAGAATATCTTTAATGACATCTCAGTTATGGATACATTTCTCAAGAAGTCCAGCTGTTAAGGCCAATTGACTTAAGAAGGCCTGGGTGGATGTCAGTTCTTCAGAAGAAGTTTAATGTGTCCTGTCAGCTCTCTTCCCCGGTTCATATCTCTTTAAGCTTAAACCTGAGGACCTTAATTAAATCAGCATAAGGACATCATTTTGCATGCCTACAAAATCACATCCTTTTTCTTTTACCTAAAAAAGAGAAGTAACATACAGAAACCAGACTGAACATTGGAAAAGTTGACAAATACCAATTTAAAGCCAGACTATCACAAAGGCTGAGGTTGCTATGACAGTGCTAAGACTTCACACCTTTTTGTTATTCTTACAGAGTTTACAACCCACGTTGACCAACGTCCATGTTCAGAAAAAGAGCAAGCCTTTAAACACAACTATTTAAGTAATGGAAAAAAATTAAGGTAGAACATTCTTTGATCTAATAAGTAATGAACAGTTTTGGAGTCCAATGGGCTGGCTTCAACAAGACAGATATCGAATGCTCCCTTTCCTGCTCCTGCTATTACCAGAATTAACATATTGGGGGGTGAGGACTTTTTTGTCAGATTGGTATTCAGATCTCTTCAGCCAGAAGTGTAAGCACACCAGTAGTTCCCAAGAGCACTCTAACTTTCAGCTATTGTAAAAATAAGTACATAAAAACATGTGCAGACCCCTATATCCTTCCTTTTCCCTCTTTACTGTGTTTCCTACCAGCTAAATAGAGCAGCTGGGAGCAGAGCACTGAAAATGTGTTTCCCAGGTAGCTCACTTTCTCCAGATATTTTAAAGGGTGCCTAGACATTGAATCCATTTGTGAAGTCAGGGAGCATTATTATTCTTCCTTACACAGAGAGAACTAGAGCAATAAGTGATTAAAAACAAAAATTCCAAATTGTCTACAACTTCTGCATTCCTCATTCTTGTGGAGAAAACCTTAAATACCAGAGGACTGACTGTTCCTATTTTGCTAGACAGGTGTGGGAAATACCCAGATAATCTGGAAAACAAAACAAACAAAAAAGCAAACCAAAACAAAATTCTACGATATTGAACTAATCATTTGCCCAAGATTGTACCGTAAATCAGTGAGTTCCAGAACACATTTCTCTGGGACTCTGGTTCAGTGCTTTAAGCATGAGTCTTTTCAATTTTTCATTACTACTTTGTTACCTGGATTATAGGGATATAAGATGTAAGAGATATCAACCTCATTTTGTTCTGTTTTGAGGAACACTGCATTACTGTTTTATTTTCTGATCTACTGCATAAATAACTACATCCTAGATGATTATAGGTATGTGAAGGATAGGTACTACTGAAACCCATCTGCTGACTGAGGCAGGCACATTTCAAAAAATACTTCATATTTATGATGACATTATTAAAGTTTCTATTAAAAATGTGCTTGCTAAAAGGAGCTAAATTAAGTTTTCATGTATAACTAATTTTGACAGCTGCTGAACCTTGGCTTTGTACTTTGTTTGTATCTCCTTGTTTTAAGAGGAAATTGAGCTCATTACAGAAATCTAAAAGTGCTGTTCCTGTATGTACTCAGGTTGTTTTAGTGGGTAATTTAGAAACATCAATAATTTAAAAAGTAAAAGAGGGGAAAAAAAATGTTGTTCTGAAGTGCTCAGAATGACAGCAGTCTGAGATCAGGGGATCTCTATCTCCACCATGATCAGACCATGGCAATTACTGCTCATGGAGGGATGGAAATTCAGGACACTCCCCACCAGGCTGGGTGCAACTTCAGCATTTGGGTGATTAATGACATGTACAGAAGCAAAGAGCTGAATTTCCCTAGAAAGAAGGCCAGTTACACTCACAGAAGAGTGTTAAAACTAAGAGAAAACACTAAGAGAAAACAACCAAGAGAGTAGTGTGTGTGATGGAAATTGTGATGGAGCACCTAACACAATGTTCCCTGAAACCCATAAGCTGATCAAATGTGGTCAATATGGTGAGCTGAACAAGATCAACACTACTGTTCTTTGTAAACTATCTCTCTCTATATATGTATATCTCTGTGTATATAATATATATATATACTAAAAAAAAAAAAAAAAAAAAAAAAAAAAAAGAGTTATGGACTATGCCAAAGGAAGATTGATTTTCTAGTGGCTGAAGATCAGTTCAAAAGGGAGACCTCAGTGAAGAATTATAAGCATTTCTCTTTCTATTTGTCTAAAAATATTCTGGTTTATCTCTGATATAGAATGTTACAGACATGCTTGCTGTTGTGTACAGCTGTACCCCAAAACAATATATAGGTATATAATGCAAGTGCTGCAGGTCTTTCATATACTATAATCTATAGCTATATTTGTAGCTATCTTACTGAGGTATGCAAATTGTTGTTTAGCAGATAAAATGACAAAAGACTGGGAGATGCCTATTCGAAAACTCGCTCCTCCCTGTGAAACTAGAAGAGCAATACTTGGACACTTTTTTTGCTTACAGCTCTTCCATACAGACTACAGATCTTGATGGAACCTCATTTTATGAGAGTATAATACCTAACTCAATAGGGCCTGCCCCTTGGACTGAAGAGTTAACACATAATGGAATATTGTATGATTATTTTATAAAATACATGTTAAAAACAATTGATTTATTTCCTAAATCTGTTTCAGTTTAGAGCTCTCACTGATAACCATTTAAGAATAATATGCAGCTCTGTTAGTACATGTGTATTTTTATTTAGTTGGATGTTTATACATATGTATCTCATGAGGTAAATTCTGGACAACTGTTATTGTACCCTCCCTTTCCTGTACACCAGCTTAACTTTTACTGAAACATGAGACAAAGATTTTCCTGGTCTCTCAGTACCTTTTGAGAATTGCTACATAGAATTAAAATTCTAAAGCAAAGATATATAGGTAATGAAATGATCTGAGCTATATTTTCGTCCACCACTGGTATTAAGGTAGCATAAAGACAGACTGTCCATTTCAGATTATCTGTTCTAACCTCAACCTCCACAGGAAAGAGGGTTTTCCACAACTTTCCTGTTGTGTAATCTGTTAGACTATTGAATTATGCTTGTAGTTAGAAATCTTTTCCTAAAACTTAAGCAATATCCTCTTTCTTACAAACTATACTAATTACTTTTGGTCCTGTCTCCAGCTGACACAAAGGACAATTGATCTCTCTTTATTATAACCTTTCACTAAACTTCTAGCCCTCCAAACCTTTCCTTAGTCAGGCCAATTTTTAATTTGCAAAGCCTTCCTTTGCAATTTCCATACTGCCTAAGATTGCTTTCGAAGCACATCTTTCTTAATATGATGTGCTTGGTATGACAATGTTAAGCCCTTGCCAATGCACTGTGAAGAGGATCAGAGCTTGGCTGACACTGTGAGCCACCTTGACCCCAGCCTCCTTTTCTGTTGCCTGGGTAGTTGCCATTTTCTGTTTCAGAATTGTATTTCCTCTCTTTCCTGAAGCATAATCCTTTGCTGAACTTGTGGATGATTGGGATCGTATCTCCAGTTTATTATCATGCGAAGTCCAATAGCATTCTGAATTCCCTTATATGTGCACTTCCAGTCCTCCCCAGTATGGAATCACACGTTTTGATATTATACCTTGAAGTTACATTTTTCAGCTGACTGCTCAGGACCTATTTTCCTAGTTCTTATTTCCCTGGCTGGACATGGGACAACATCAAAAGTGTTAGAGAAGTCAAGATCTGTGACAGCTCTCGAGTCCCACTTAAATACTAGACTAGATGTACTATTAAAGGATAAATTTTCATTGGCTTGACATGTTTTGCTCCTGAGAAGCTGATGACTGTTTCCCTGTACATGCCTCTGCTCTAGTGCATTTTCAGTTATCTTGGCTGCTTTGTCTGTAATTTCCTTCATCTTTGCTTCATAATATTGTGGTTCCACATAATATCCATGTCTCATCGTCCTTCTGCCAGTCCCTCTTTTTTTTTTTAAATATCCAACCACTTCGCCTGCCTCTATTTTTTTTTTCCAGTTCTTTAGGAAACCATACCTAAAATTGGTATCACATTTGCTTTTCTACAGTTAGTTCTCTAGACTATCCCTTTTCTTCTTGTTGTTAAAAGCGCTCGCTAAAGGCCCAGAAATTGTTTGGCTAATTTCCTAATGTGTGAAATAATTTGACTACTATTTTCTTAATTATTCTCTTAAAGTAGTCTTTCCCTCACTTGGCTTGCTGTAGATGACAGAGTTTTCCAAGTTTAACACTCTTGGTAGCAACAAGTGCTAGATGTCTCAGTGGTTACATTGGATATAACAATTTTAGGGAAATTCCCTCCCATAGCTCTCCCATGCTGCTAGCAATACAGAGACTATAAATAAAGCCAAACCACAAGCATTTTTACCACTTTAGCTGATTTATGCAACATGATGGCGAACATGTCATCAAGTAATGCCTGTACTACCAGTCCTGTCTACGTTAGACGAATAGTTGGAAAAGTTTTTAAAGTTGCGATTTGTAGGTAAGTGCCTCTGATAAATGTGGCACAGTGTGCAAGAACTGATAGTGAAGACAATTAATTTTACAAACTAGTAAGACCATTTTCTTTCAATGTCATGTGAAAATACATATGAAAAAAACAACTGTAATAGATATGTTGTTTTCTTTTTTATTATTTAATGCACAACATACACATGCATTTCAGCTCACCCAACTGCTGGTTCAGAAGAACTATGGTGTTTCAGACAATGGGTCCCAGTAGTTCTTTTCTCTTGTTTTTATACAGTAAGTCAGCTGACATACAAACTTCTTCTTCTGATATCTCTAGTATTCAAATATAGTTTGGACTGAGCAAATTTCTTATTAATCCACCCAATAATCACAAATCATAATTGGAGAATTCAGAGATTTAAGACACCTTCTTAACAGAAAAGAAAATCCACAAAGAATCTTCATTTCTGCACTTTGTCAATATTTAATAAAGGTGAAGACATTATTTTGATAACAATGAACACTACCAGCCAGCCCCCAAAGTAAAAGCGTGTATCTAGATACAAAAAGTCTCTCTAAATTAGGTACCGCCCTTCCCTCTTTCCCAAAACGCCAAACTATTCCCAGAGTAGGCACTGCTGTCAGTGAACGAAGCAGCCACCCGGAGTAAATTTATTTTACTTTCAGTACATGAAAATGGCCTCAAAGCGTCACTAGAGAGCTATCAATAGTTTGGTCCTAGTTTAGTTTTAAGGTTTTTGCTATCTTTCACTCTTGAACCACTTCTAATTTAATCCTTTTTATTGCTTAAAATGCCCATTACTATTTGTGTCTATGAAAAGGTCCTGGCCATTGAGATGTGGATGGCAGTGTTTTTGTAACACAGCTTATGAAGGTGGTGAGCATGAACTGAGAAAAGAAAGCAGCAAATAACACAGATTTTTTATTTTTTATTTTATTTATTTATTTATTTATTTTTTTTAAAGGAAGTTGGTAATTAATTCCCTCCCTCTTCATAATCTTGACCAAGACAAATAGAAATGTGATTTTAACAATGGTAGGAAGTGAAACAGCCTAACCTTTCTGCATTTAGCCTGGATGCTTTTTTCAGAGCAGAGACTGTCTCTCCTAGATGTTTACACAGTGCCTGGCACAAGCAAGACTCATATTTAATTTGGGCCTTTTAAACCAGCGTCACAATATAAATATTTCCTAATAGTAGTTCTTATGGGAACGCGCTTTTGTTTGTGCTGCTGTTCAAAAATGGTCCCCAGCCACACTTCTCCTTCAGGATTCATTCCCAGCTGGACACTTAATTGTCATTTGCTGTTAGATTGCCTTTAATGCAGCAGATTCATGCAAAATGAAGCCCATAGTATGATCGTGGAACATTTAAAAATGTCCAGTCTTTCCTGCAAATGGTGCATTTCTACACATATGTTGCTCATTCAGCTGCTACTGAGAACATCCTGTGTTTAGCTCCCCTTTACAGTGTTCGTCATTTGAATTTGTGTGGCTTTCCTGAAGAATTACAATATGCATGCTCCTCATTTTACCTTTGTCACAAAAGAGAAGGAGTATATTACTTTTCCTAAAATCCTTAGGAACGTTTTAGCACTTCCATGTTCTGCAGCTCTAAATGACAGAGCCACGGGGACTGTTTCCAGTGCAGGGATTGTATCGTGCTGTTACACCTAGTGTGTCTTCTGAAAACATTTAGGAGACAAACTTCAGAACTGTTTTTCTTCTTCTTCCGTATATCTGCAGATTATGAAACTAATGACTATCGTAACGTGTATGCCACAACAACAAGAAGCAAAACAAAGCCCTAAAGCCTCTTTAGATTAGATTAGATCAGATTAGATTAGATTAGCACTGGGATTTAAGTAGAGAACAGTTGGATTTGAATCTCTCTTCATGGTTTATTCAAGCTGATGGTCCTATTCTAACATCAATGGGAAGATACTTTTCCCTTCTTTCTCACCTTTGGCCTAATTTACAATAACATCAGAAGCTTCACAATCTTGAAATGACAACTTTCTATGTAGGCAACACAAAGGCAAAAAAAAAAAAAAAAATTTACTAGATAAAACAGAGTTCAGTGGTGTACTGGGTCTGGCTGGGATGTTAACTTTCCCTGCAGCCCATACGGTGCCGCGCTCTGCACTTGTAGCTAGAACAGCAGTGTTATCATACTAGTGTTGTGTCTGCTGCTGAGAAGTGCCGGCACAGAATCAGGACTTTCTCCAACCCTCCTGGGGGGTGGGCAAAAAAAGTGAGAAAAAAAAACATCACCAGGGCAGCTGACCTAAACCAACCAAAGAGATATTCCATACCATATGATGTCACACTCATCAAACAGAATTCAAATAAATCTAAATAAAACATTCAGGGAAATAGGTTCAGAGCAATCTTTCCTTTGTTTTCTTCTTCTTGCTGGATGTGTATTAGAAACTAAATACGTATGAAAGATAAGCAAAAATAAAGCCCTGAGGGAAAAAAAAAATCACGTTCCTTCACATATTTGGAGTATCAGCCCATGATTTCTGCCTTTTTTTTTTTTTTTTTTTTTTTTTTTTTTTTTAAATTATCAAGATGGAAAAATATTTGCTGCCCAGTCTCCTCACAGGTAAAGTGTCTAGTAAACTTGCTTTAACAGGCTCCCAAACTGCAGTGTAACGCTTGGGACTGGTCTAATGATTCATTCCTCAAAAATGTTACTTTAATCAGTTTTGGATTCTGTTTCCTCAGTGGTTTTCAAGAGAGGTTTGGCTTTGCACTCCAGTATCTCTTGTAATTAAATTATGTTTTTATGTTTTTTAACGACAGAAGATGGACTACTTTATGCCTATGATAGCCTTGCTCCAGGTGTTTAGGAAAAAAAAAAAATTTTCCTTTAGTTCATAAGGTTTTTGCCTTTTTTCTTTTTTTCTTTTTTTCTTTTTTTTCTTTTTTTCTTTTTTCTTCTCTTTTCTTCTTTTTCTTTTTGTTCCCTAGCTCTCCTTTTGTAAAGGACCTGTAATGCAGGTCTTCACTTACTGGTCCAGAAGGGCTCTTCTCCAATGAGGAGCCTGTAAGCAACAGCTCTGCAATGGAGTATGTCTCCTTTGAACAGCAGGTCACCCTTTTTATCAAATTAGTTTAAAATATTCAGATGGATCTATGTAACAAGTTTCAGAGAGAGAACTAATCCAGCAGAGGCTAGCAAGTCACTTCTTGCAACTATTGCATCTACTCAGTGGGGATGATTTTTGTAAACAATAGATTTGTAGCTATCTTTTCTATATATATTTTGGAAACTAACCTGTGAGCTTCAGGAGATGACTTCTATTTGTACTGCACCTAAAAAGAAATCTCTAGTCACAGTGGTCTCTGCTAAGAGCAACTATCAAATAGCTTATTGCAGCATCAGCTATCTTGTTTGGGTCTTTCTAACTGTAAGTAGTAATGTCCTCTTTCATTGGACGTGTTTGTAGTTCTGGTCTGGACAGACAAGTCATCCTGAAACAAAGACTTAGGACAAAGATGTATAAATAATACCTGTGGCCCAGCTTAAGACTCCAAAACATTCTGCACACATTAACCAAAGCTTTACATCATCTCCGTCAGATAACATCCATATGCTGAAATAGAGGCATTTAAAAGTTGTGTGTCCTGTTTTGACACAGAAAGTGTACTTAACAACATTGTTAGTCCAGACTTACAAATCCCTAACTCTTGGCTTTATCCACTGAACAACACTGTGGTCACTCATCTGTTCAGCTGTACCCATCATTTCACTGTCACTGCTGATACTCCTCTGACTGTCCCGATATGCAATGTTCCCACTCTGGAGCCATCTCATCCGTAAAGTTGTCTCAGCAAACATATGTGAAACACACTGCTACAGCTTCCCTTTCTGCATCTCCAAACAGGCATCATGCCTTAAAAGCACACTACACACTGGCTCTCCCAAGGCCAAACTAACACATACTTTTAGCAACGGGGTACTTTACTGAAGCAGCACCACTTACACTATTTTATTCACGTAACAGCAGGTTGCCCAGCCTGTTTTCCTCTGCCCTGTTGGATTTGGTTGCAATTGCAACAGTTCCCATTGTCAATTAGCTGAGGTCCTCTGCATTGTAAAGAGGGCAAATTAACCCCAGTGTCTACAGTATGTTATAAACGCAATATACTACTTGCACTCGCTGTTTACTTCAGGAAGAAAACTACTTGCTTTATTCTACCCCAGTGACCTGAGCATGGTAAAAAGCTGTCGTAGCCTCAAAACAGGCTGCTTGCTGCCAAGCTGCACCATCATGGAAAACACATCTTACCTTAGCTCCTTAAAACCTAATACACACTGAAATAAGTTGCGTATCACAAATATCGACCTTTTACCACTCTTTTACTATACAAATAGCATGAATACTAAATTCACAGGAATGATTTTGCAGAAAGCCATCCATTGGTATTAGAGTTTCAGACTAGAACGTGTATTATTTTCAGTTTTGCTTTAAAAGCCAAACAAAAGGACTTGCAACTTAGAAAAACCCAAACAAAGAAAGCAGATGAAAACCTTTGACCTTCACCTAATTGTCTGTAAGTGCAGTTCAAGAGTTAGCTGTTTGGAACAGTATTAGATAACAAAAAATGTTCCTGAAACGCCAACAGTATACTTCTCCTAACAGAACGAAAGAGCAAACCACTCCTGTGTAAAACATCACATTGAGCACAGCCAACAGGAGCTCTTAGGGACGTCACAAGTTGGTATATGGGCACTTGATTTTCACACAGCAGTTGTGCACACAAGCAGGAAGGCGAGCATTCTCCAGCAGAAGCCAAAGCCCACACTTGACATCCCTCACGCACCTTGATTTTTTTTTTCCTCCCTCTCTTCTTGCCTTGTTTCCTTGCCTGAAGGCAAGGTTTCTACCATTTCATATTAGAAACTATCAGGCCCAGACACAGAACTCAAGTACTTGAGGTCAGATGCCGCGATTTGGAGAGTCTGAAATCAAGCATGGATATTAGTAAGATTGGCATGAAATCTGAAAGGACTTTTGTACACCCAAGTTTTGACCTCAGACAAGGAAGATGACTGTCTCCGTCTAAGGAAATAAATATAAAAGAAGCAAATCTCTCGAGTCCTTATTCAAACAAAATTAGATTTCAGCCTAAATTTTACCTAAAATTTTGACAATTTTCCAGCACAACCTTGTTCACAGAAATCACAACATTCCACCTAAAAAGAACCCCAACAACCCATAAGACAGACAAATCAGCTTGAAGCCACACATTTTAAAGTCACATGCATTTGAATTTTGAGAAAATTTGTTGAAATTACAATACTTATTATGATTAGCATTTTCACCAAGGCATAACATCAAGCGATGCAGTAAAAAATAAATAAATAAATAAATAAAAATAAAGGTTTCTTGGTAATAAGATTAACCATCTCACCAGTCATGAACACCCAACCCCTCAATTTTCCTCATCCAAAAATGAGGATATTCTACAATCGCATGGGAGCGACCAGCCAGCCCCTCGGGGACGAAGTGGGTATGGATGCTGTGGCACAATCCTTTTGCAGGAGGAAGCAGCTCAAAGCTCCATTTCCACCATTCCAAACCCAGGCAGATTCCCGTCTTAAACCGCATGGTTGAAAAGTGGCATTGTTGGAACCACGTTCCAGCACACACTGGACTGCTGCAAGCAGAACAGCAGGCCACGTAACTGATCTTCTTCAGAGTTATTTTTGAAACTGTACTGGTATTAGGCTTGGAAAGCAACTCCAAGCCAAGCCAAGTTATGGAATTACAAAGTTCCAGCCAAGGATCCTGGCTGCTGTGGTAGAAGTGATTCTGCACCACCAGGAACTGGAAGTGTTTCAGGAAACAAGACCAGCTGAGCAAGGAACAAACACAACAGTTTCAGCCGAGCAGGTTGAGAAAAAATGGGAGAACTTTACTGGCGATTATTTTCTTCATATGTACACATATAGTTCAACAAAGGGAAAAAAATCAAAGAAATTCAGACTTCTCTTTAAGAATCCTTGAATTTAAATATATATATATTTATTAAAAAGAGACATTGACTCTATGGCCAAGACATCATGCGTCTTAGAACAGGTTTTTACAGCCATGTTATAAAAACCCCTTAGCAAAGCAGTTATGCACTAGACTTCAAACACATGTACTCCAAGAATGACACTGGTGTGGAGGATCTTGTTTTACATCCATTTATTTTTGTCCCTCAGCAATTATAGCATAGTTTCAATACATTTCTAAAGCTATAGAGAAATACCAGGGCAACTAGAGTACATACAAGCCAAAGTTAAAATGGTAGACAGCTGAATTAAAAAAAAAAAAAAAAAAAAAAAAAGGGAAAAGAAAAAAAAAAGAGGAAAAAAAGTACGCATTCAGCAGGAAATCTACTATACTTCATTCAGTTTAGGCTTTGTTCTTTAGGGAACAAGGTGCTAACGTGCCATTTTCTCATAAAATGAATCATAATTGCTTCCAAAGAGTTTCTGCTGAAAATTTAGGTGGAAGCAAATAAGTGTAACACTAAACTTTCTCCTATAAACTTAGAAGCAACACTTTCTTGAATCAATTTCCACCCTCCAAATACCACTACTGCTTTTCTTACATGAGCCCACTGTTTTATTAAGGCATAATATGCCCTGAGCAATATGCTGGAAATTAGCCAAAGAGCCTAACAATTAAAGGCAAGCACCAAGTAATTATTTTTATAGACAAATTTCGAAATCTGTTCTGTAACTCACCTGCAGTTGGGAGTAGCACTTGAGGAAAAAAAGAGAAAATATTGCTTTTAATTACTTCGAGCAGAATGGCAGTGTTAATACCCTCTTTATCCCTCCACGCTAAAGGTTTCGAGCTAATTGTCTAGGAACCTAAGCAGGGACAGCATACTAAGACACAAATGGGACGTCTGTTCAAGAGCTTAACTTTTAGGCAACTCGGCACAAAAAAAATTCAGCGCCCCATCCTAAGAAATTCAAATTATATCTCATTTTCCTCAAGAGGCAAGAATCTCATATGCTGGATACCTCTGGTCTTAAAGCAAGATGGAGCCTGGACAACAGAATCGCACACTGTACATGCTCAGACTGCCTCCCAGCTTTCTTTTTAAAGCCAGGAAACCTGCAAGTTACCTGGCTCGCTGCTCAATTTCTCTACAATAAGTGCAGCATTACATAGTCTGGGATCTAGGAAGGCAGCTTGCAAAGCCAGTGCTAACAGCGCACATCATCACTTTATACAAATTTAGGCTCGTACATTAATGGCTGGCCCATTTAAGTTACCAGAGTATCCATGAAAGAAACACAACCAAATTATACATTTTATTCACATTTATTTTTCGCTTTTAGTGTGCTCACAGAAAATTAGAACACCTTAAGCAGGAGTTTAATAGCAATTTTTGTAAGCAAAGTTACATTCCATCTCTAAGTCAAATTGGTCAAAGCTTCTCCAGTATTTACAAAAACATGATAGACAAGATGCTACACCAAAAAAAAAAAAATAAAAACATTGCATCTGAAGAGTTTTCCTTTATTTTCAAAGACAACTGGAAAAGAAAGCAGTCTGCTGTAATCAAAAACATACCACAGTATAAACAGTAACCATTCCACTTATCACAGCTTGGTTGAGTTTAAAATTTGTGTTTAAAAGGTCCAAGATGACTGCAGTTTTACAAAAATGGGCAGGGTGGAAAGAGTTGCAAACTTCATGTGCTTCTGGATATCAAGATTTGTTTTTATACAATAGTCACAGTTAAAAACACCCTGCTGGTAATACATAATTACACTTTATTAAGGTCATAAACCAGCAATAAACAATAAAGCCTATACAACTTGTATTTCTACTTAATCACTGACTGATACAGCTAACATGAGATAAGTGAAAAGTTCCTATGGTTTAAATGAATTCCTAAGACTATGATCTCTTTATCTGGGTATTGATTTTTTTTTTCCTTTCCTTCTTAATCAAGACTTGTAGTGTTGTAAACCTTATAGAACATCTGCCTCACAAAATACATCGTAATAACTTTCTTTTTAAAAAAGACTAACCCCTTACATCATTTCTCGTGGCACGTTCTCTTGGCAATGGATGCGCGCCACGGATCCCCCACTGTGGCCCCTTATCACTTCATTTTCATATCCCTTATTGACCCACCCATCTCCTTCATATATGGGCATGTCCATAGACTGACAAAGAAAGTTTACATTTCGAATAAAGATGCAAAGTATGCCAAAAAAATAATAAAAAAATTAAACGAAACCGAAAAACCGAGAAATATTAATACTGATGCAAAAAAAAAAAAAAAAAAAAAAAAAAAGAGGGGGGGAGGTGGTGGGGGGGGGCGCCGCCGCCCTCCTCCGCCCGTTGGAATGGTGGTAACAGAATTGATTTGAGATGGGAAAAAAAATCTGCGGGGAGAGAAAAAAAAGAAGCGAGACATCTTTTAAATCAATCCCTGGTTGTAGACAAGTTCTCCGAAAACCAGTACCTGGCACCACTCCAACAAACAAACAGGGGGGGAGAAAAAAGTTCGTCGGCGAGGGGGGGGCCGGCGGCGGCGCTGCTCTACTCCGCCGGCTCGGCGGCGGGGCCCTCCGGACTGCTCTCGGAGGGGGCCTCCTGCCTCGCCGCCTCCTCCGCCGCCGAGGCCGCCTCCTGCTCGCCGCTGCCCGAGGCCTCGCTCGTGGTGGTGGTGGTGGTGGTGGTGGCGGCGGCGGCGCCGCCGGCCTCCTCCGCCGCCTTGGCCTCCTGCTGCTGCTGCTGCTGCTCCTCCGCCGCCGCCGGGGCCTCTTCTCCCGCCGCCTTCTCGGGGGCGGCCTCGTCCGATTTGGCCTCCTGCGAGTCCCCCGCCTCCTCGTTGGCCGCCTCGGCGCCGCCGGGGGCGGCCGCGCAGGGCTCGTCGGCGGAGCCCTTACCCTCGTCGCCGCCCGCCGCCTCGGGGGCCGCGGCCGCCGCCGCCGCCTCCTCCTTCCCGCCCTCCGCCGCGGCGGCGGCGCCGCCCTCGCTCTCCGCCCCCTCGCCGGCCTCCTTTTTGTTCTTTTTGAAGGAGAAGCCGCTGAGCTTAAAGGACTTCTTGAAGGAAAAGCGCTTCTTTTTTTTTTTCGGGGTCTCGCTGCTGGACGAGGGGGTCGCGCCCTCCTCAGTCTTGGGGGAGGCCTCTCCCTCCGCCGGCGAGGCCGGCTCGGTGCTCTCCGCCTCGGCGGCCTCCTTCTCGGAGGCGGGCTCCGACGAGGCCGCCTCCTCCTTGCCCGTCTCCTCGGCGGGCGCGCTGCCGTTCGCCTGCACCTCCTCCTTGCCCGCCTCCGCCGCCGCGGGGGAGGCGTCGCCGTTCACCTTCACGTGGCCGTTCTCCTGCAAGACAGCGACCGCGTTACCGGGGGGACCACCGAGCCGACGCCTCCCCCGCACCCTCCCCAAGACGCCCGGCCCGGCTCGGCTCAGCCCGGCCCGGCCCGCTCCGGGCGGGCGCCCCCAGCGGCGGGCGGCCCCGCGAAATGGCCGCCAGGGGGCGCCGCGGCTCCACCGACGGCCCCGCGCACCCCCGCCTCCGGCGCGCCCCGTCCGGCCGCGGCGCGGAGCGGGGCGGGGAAGGCGCGGCGCGGCGCTGCACGGCATCGAACAAAGCTCGCCCAGCCCCGGCTCGCAGCCCCCCGCCCGGCAGGCCCCGGCTTCCACCCCCACCGTCTCGGACCCCGCCGCATTTGCATGTTTCGGGCGGCCGCCAGCTGCGGTGGCGCCTGGGGGCGGCCCGGCTGCTGCACCAGGGGGGAGCCCCCTCCCCAAATCGCACCCACGAGCCCTGCCCCTGCCCCCGAGCCCCCATCCCCGGCGGCGGCAGCCCCCGGTACGAGGCGGCCGCGCGGTGCCCGCCCTGGGCGCTATATTCGCCGGGTGGCGTCGGGAGCAGGCTGTAAAGCGGGCAGAAAAGCCGAGCGGCAAAAGATCCGTCCGTATGCAAGCCATCGGAACGCTTCTCAATAATACACGAGGGATATATATTATTTTCCCCCTCCTTTTTCCGAACGTGCTCCCCTCCACCCCCCCCCCCTCCCCGACGCAGGAAAGATAAAGCAGCAAAACATTTAAAACCCAACCCTTTTTTTTTTTTTTTTTTTTTTTTTTTCTTTTTTCTTTTTAAATAAAGCAATGATTCCTTTGCCTCGAGTTGCAAGGATAAAAGGATTGGCCGTATTCTCCATTGAACGTGCCACTGGGGCATCAAAGAAGAATTAGACTGGATGCAAAAGAGAGTCCGTCGAAGTTGGCTTAAAAAAAGGAGTAGGTTTAATTTTTTTTTTTAATTGCCTTTTTTTTTTTTTTTTTACCTGTCCATTCGCCTTGGATGGAGATGCAGCCACTGCTTCCCCAGGTTTCTCGGCGGAGGCTTCGCCCTTTGCAGCGGTCTTGGAGAACTGGGCACCCATGCTGTCTTATTCAACAAAGAAACTCAACAGATCCAAAAGGAGGGGAAACAAAGAGCGTTGGGTTGGTATAAATACTGGGCGACCAGCAGCAGCAGCAACACACACACACACCAGAGGGGAAAAAAAAGAGAAGAGAGAACAGAACCGATTATAATGCACTCCTTTTTTAAAAAAATTAAAGTTGAAGAGATCAAAAAAAGGCAGCAGCACAGGAGGGAGGGGGGAAAAAAAGGGAAGGAAAAAGTCGAGCACCGGAGGAAAAAAAAAAAAAAAAAAAAAAAAAAAAAAGGAGCCCAAGTTTAGTAAAAAAGAAGTAATAAAAAATCCCAGATTTGTAGCCGTACTGTAGACAAGGAGAAAATGGAGAAATCTCCCTGGTTGCTAATAAGATGCGGAGTCCAACGCCCAAGTGCACAGATGAATGGGCTTCCCGAGCGGTGACGGCAACCCTCCGCCCGGCGCCGGCCAATCGCCGCCGCGCCACACAAAGGGGGGCGGGGCCTGGCCGCCCGGCGAACAATGGAGCCGCGATGGCAGCGCTTCGACAGCGGCCCCCGGCCAGGGATGAATGTGCCGCTCCGGCGCGGTGCGGGCGGGCGCGCGGAGCTCCGCGCCGGGCGGCGAACAAAACACCCCGATAAAGCGGCGCGGGCGGGCGGGGACAATGGGGCGTGCGGGCGAAGCGGGGGAGCGAGGGAGTGAGTGTGAGCGTGAGCGCGAGTGTGAGTGCGAGTGGCAGCGGGGGTCCGGCCCGGCCCCGCCGCCCGCCCCCACCGGGAGCGAGCAACAGATAGTGTGCTGCGAGCTCGGGGCGGGGGGAGAGGGAAGGAGGAGATTCGCTTTGCTTTTTTTTTTTTTTTTTTTTTTTTTTTCCTCTTCTTTTTTTCCCTCTCCTTTTCTTCCCCGGGTTTAATTGGTCGCGATTGTTAAATCGCCCCCAATTTGGAAGGTATTTGAACCACGTAGATCGGGTTTCGCCAAACGAGATCACGAGTCGGAATTAGTAGGTCTGTAGGCCAGATGTTGCCAACGCGAAAGCAGCGGCGGCGGGAGCCGGAGCCGAAGCGGCCCCCTCCCCCAGAGCCATATCGGCCCCAAACGCCATCATTCGCGAGCAGCCCCCATTAAATCCCGCTCTCCGATTATCCCCGATCCACCTTCTGAAGGCGCTTAGCGCGGCGGCGCCCCGCTCTCGGGCCGCATTTACACGCGCGGGCGAAGCTCCGGAGCTGAACCTCTGGGCTGGGCTGGGCTGCACCTCCACACCGACGTACCCCGAGCACGGCAGCGAGGGCTCGTGTGGAAGAAACACCGCGGATCTGACCCGGTTCCCCCCCCCCCCCCCCCCCCAGTACGGGGGAGGGGGCGGCGGATGCGGGCAGCGCGGGGAGATGTCGCAGCTCCGCGCTGGGGGATGCGGGACGGCTGCCCCCGAGTCCCCCGTACACACACAGAGGGTCCCCCCTCACACACAGCCCCCCCTCACACACATACAGGGTCCCCCCTCCGTTTGCAGGAGCAGAAACGCGCGGCAGAACAGCCCTTTTCCGAAAAAAAAAAAAAAAAAAAAAAAAAAAAAAAAAAAAAAAAAAAAACGGGGGGATATTCCCACACACCCGGGTTTTTTTAGACCGGGGGGGGGGGGGGGGGGGGTAAAATCGCTCCGCTAACGAAGGGCTGCGGCACGGGGAGGCTCGGCCACGCCGCCCACCGCGCTCCCCCCGCGGATCACCGGGGGCTTTGTGCGCCCGCCGCCTTCCAGCAGCCCCAGCGTCTGCAGCCTTTGATCGGCGGCGGATCCGCCGGGCGATTTTTTTAATTAATTATCGTTATTTTTCTATTTTTTTCCCTCCTTTTCCGGGGAGGGGGAGGGGAGCCAGAGGGGCATCTGCCGTTCCTCACCGAGCCTCCGCCCGCCCCCCCCCCAGCCCCTCCAGCCCCGGCTCCCTTTGTCTCGGCCGCCGCCGCCGCCGCCCGCCCCGCCGAGGAGCGCCGCGCAGCCCCCGCTCGCCCGTGGGGCGCCCACCCGTGCCCCGAGAGGCGAGGAGGGGCTTGGGGGGTCCTCCACCGCCTCCCCCGGGGCTCCCCCTATCCCCGTGGGGCCGCCGGGCGGTTGCCGTGGCGACGGGGGAGGGGGGCGATGGGGAAAGGGGAGGGAGGCGAGGAGCCGCGAAGCCCCCCTTTGAGGACCGTGGCTGGGTCTGGCAGCCGGTATCAAAAAGTCACCGGGATTTCTCGCATGGGATTTCACCTGCATCGGCGCCTGCGGTTCGCCTTTCCGCAGGAGCTACGTGTGGATTTCGGAGCGGTGGCAACCGAGAAAAAAATTTCTGCCGAGCGGCTTGGGGGAGTTTTGGCGGTGTTTGCTTTGCAATCTCGGTGTGTTTTTCAAGCATTTCAGTGTTCTGCAACTTTGAAAGAGAAGGAAAAAAAAAAAAAAAAAAAAATGGAAAAAGCTTTGTCTGATGTTACTCTAGATGCTCAGTTCCACGAGTTCTTCTGCAGTGTCTGGACAGGCAGGGAATCCGGAACATAAGCATGCTCCCTGCCTTACAACCGGGACAGCTCTCTGTGCCTTCTGCCCCACACCCTTGCATATGAGGTGCAAACAGGAGACCTAACCCCTCCACTGACCCGTTGCCCACCAGTGACCGGGCTGCGCGCTGTCATCCCACAACACACTCTTAAGTGCCAAGGAAACACAGATATGCTGCAGGGGAGATTCCTCATTCTTAAACAGGCGCTTTACTCAAATTCCTGATCTTTTCATCTCCTTCCAAGGGGAAAAAAGAAAGGAAAAAAAAAAATCAACAAACCACCGCCCTGATTGGTGTATTGCAGCAGGACTAATCAGATATGAATGCAAAACACACCATTATTCCACATTGGCTTCCACACACACAAAAAAAGATCTTGCAGCATTTCTTTGGCAGGACCAAGGATGTACCAGTTTAAAGGTGCTTATGTGCAAGCTGTTGGAGATTTAGTGTCTAAAAAAAAAAAAAAAAAAAAAAAAAAGTGATTTCATTGTTAATGTATTTGTGTTTGGGCTTTTCCTGCAAGAGCTGTGTCAGCAAAAAAGTCATGTCCCCCATGTGACGTGGGTGAAGTGATAACATTTCTAAGAACATGAAACCAAGACTGAGGGCCAGCTCTGAGGAGCCCAGGGATGAGCAAGACAGCACTGGGTCCAGCACCCATCCCTCCCGCCACAGCCCATTTCCTGATTTCCAATTGTACATTGCATCCACCACACAAAATTGGCTTTTCCACAGAGCTTCCAAAACGTGAGTCCTCTCAGCACGTTTTGCCTGGGATCGTTTTCATGCTCTCCCTTTGGGAGGGATGAGGTGCGGACTGATGGTACGGTTCAGATGGTTCTGCCCAGCAAACCCGCATCACCCTGACTCAGAGTTATTGATGCTCGCCTGTGCTTTAATGTCTGTTAGTCCTGAATCTGTGCCTCACAGCTATGGCTTTGACCAGGCATGAACACAAACTTTCCTCATGGCATGGCTGGGTATAAGCACGGTGTAGTGCATATGTCAACCTCATGCTCACCCCCTGTTGGGATGCCAGGAAAAAACCCTCTAGTTTTCAGCCCAGAGCAACAAAGGCAAAGTTCCTTCTGCCGTTCAACTGTAACCTGAAATAACTACTTCTGATTTTTTCCCAGTACTGTAGAAACTACCCCAGTCCTGAAAGGCAGGTAAATGAAATGTTACTTTCTCTTGACAGGTCAGGAACAGGAGAAAAAGTGGCTGAGAAACAGCTCCCTGCCAGTATGCCAGCTGTTCTCAGGAGTCCCAGGAAAGCCCATCAGTGACACTCGCCCTCAGCCAAGGTAAAAGTACCTTAATGAGCAGGTTTTAATTCTGGCTATATGTTGGAACTTTTGAAGACTTGTCCCAACTTGCCACCTGTAGAGAGGACACAAGTGTATTTTAACACGTTTGCTGGCAAATGCGTGAAAATGCAACACACCCTGTCAACGCTGTGAATTTGAAGAACATGTTAATCAAAAGTTTTCACTGACATCTTTTTTATCATTATTATATTTTAATACACCTTTATCCTCATCCAGACAAGCCTTTAAAAGAAAGTGAATCTCAGAGCGGTTTTGGAAGCTGGAATCCAGTGTGTACAGGAATCCTGAAACAACGTGTGCTTTCTATCGATCATGTTTGAGTCTCTGTCATGGGCCAAGCTCTGATAAGGCACTGAAAAACCTCCCTGTTCTCTGGGGTGCATGGGGAGCTTTCCTCTGTGCGGGCAGTGCAGCAAACTACACAAAAAATGATCCTCCAAGTTTACACCGATAGATAGCATTCCACATGTGCCAATCTAGCCTGAAGCCCTTTCTTCCCTTGTCATTATAGAGAAATAATGTAACATACGCATAAGAAAGAAAACATCTTGCTTTCCTGTCAGGCTGGGACAGTGAGGAAATTTCATTCTTGTTTTAATCTGTATATGCTTTCTCATAATGAGAGGACAGGACTAATGAGATGAATAATGTTAACAGTTTCAAGTTCTAAATATAAATTAAGGTTTATAGAATAGTTGCATCTTTTCTGATTCCAAGAAATGAATATTTCATGACGTCCTAATCAGCAGTGAGATTTTTTACTGACCCATCATCTGAGTTTCTTCAAGCTTTATTCCAGTTCAGTATGATGCTATCAAAGCTTTCAACCTTTATATCACTCACAGCCATTACAAGCCTTTTACTAATATTTGCCAAGCTTTTATTAACTGAATACATTTAACAATGTTTGTTAAATAGGATCCAGACTGTTTGAATGTCCGGTGTGCTGGGAAACTGGAAACTAAGTACAGCATGTATACTTTAAAAGTATCATACAGTTTGCATTTCTCATATCTACTAATAAAAAATCTGTCAACCTGAGTTAACAGATATTTCAGGTCTGTCAGTTCTAGGGACAAGCACTGCCCTGGCTGCAGCTTCCCAGCAGTTTCACCTGGTCTGAGGCACTGCTGCAGCAGCTCTTTGCTCCCTTCGTTCCCCAGCTCTGGCCCTACAGCTCCACTCCCTCCATTGTGCATGCCCTGGCTTTCATCTGACCTCGCGATAAGCCATTTCAGGGAGTAAAAACATCTGAAAACTATTTTTCCCCCTTGCCTTTTTCTTTTGTTGGGAGTGGAGGGGGGCAGTTTCCTACAGGTTTAGTTTCTGTAACTCTTGGTGTGGCCAGACAAGTAGCAGCAATGACAAGCAGGTGATAACCTGATTTGTCATAAAGTTAAGCTCTAGTCCCAATGACATTTGCATTAACAGCACCACTGCCTTGCACAATCCCCCTTTTCTGCAACCTGCTTCTTTCCATTTTCACATTCCTCCTTCTAGGAGGTCTGATCTGAGTAAAAAATACCCAACAACTAGGTATTCATTAGAGTGGCATACTCAGGTGATGCCTCGTAATGTTTTTTTGTTTGTTTTGTTTTTTAATTATTATTATTATATTTTTCAAAGAACAGGTGCTTTAATGGTGAGTGTTGTGTAGCTACAGCATGTTCGATATCAGCAAGCCAGCACGGCTTTTATGAATTTCAGCTAGGTTGAGGGGAGGGGTGGCACTTAAATAACGCTGCTGCCATGCTCAGTGACACTGAAAAGTGACACAAGGTGTGAACTGAAACTGATGTTCTCTTTTAGGACTAAATCAAGGGAAGGGCTCAAGGATGTGGAATTACCAACCTCCGTGTCAAGTGCCTAGCCCCCCCATAGGGCTCTCACTGTGGAGAGAAAGCTAATGCCAAAGTCTGTAATTTGCCCAGCTGGCAGGTAGGGGCTGGTACCCTGGCTCTGGTTTTACGATTCTCTTTGTACCTGAGCAAATACAGTGCAGTCACAAGGTGCAAAAGGTTATTATTATTACTATGTATTATTATTTTTTGTCATCATCATCCTAGCTCAGGAAGACTGCTTGCTTCAGGTAGCTGGAATAAACACTGTATAGTGCATCCCAGCCAACCTGGCAAAAATGCACAAGAGCCGTACTGCCAGATGTGCTGGCAGGGCACATATTTGATATCAGTGGTCATATAATCCCCAGCTACACAGAAAACCATCTGAAATAAGAAACAGGAAGCATTTGTGCTTGTCTCAAAGACTTGGATTCCTTATATTGAGTTGTTGGGATGTATATCCCTTCACTCAGGAGCTGGCACTCTGACCTCTTTCCTGCCGTGAGGTGCTTTAGCCCCTTTGAAAGCTTAAGAGGCAGTCCCCTTTCATCCAGCAGCTCAATGGTGTGGCTCAGGAAACATGGGTTTAATTCCCACGTAAGAAAATCTGAATCCCTTCATTTACCTCCCCCTGCTTTTCCCATGAAGTTCTAGGGTGAGGGAGTATGAGCACAAATGTTTCCATCGAAAAGCTGAAACTGTTCAGCAAGTGAATTAAGAATAGCTCTTTGGCATTGAGAATTACATAGTAATCACTCCAAAAAAATGACCACGATTTTGTACTCTTATTTGTTTTGCATGCTTCAAGGTCCAGTGCTAGCTGCGTGACCTGGTCTCTGCCATACACAGCCACGATCCCCTTTTCCCTGATTCTTCAAAGCACACACACATACACACATGAGACAATCATTTCTTTGCAAAGTGGAACCAACCATGCAGAGAGCTGGTGTGCCCTTGCACCGTTGTGCTTCTGGCTGGAGTAGGAGAGGATCACATGCCATGGCTGCTTCCCCAGCATGTGCCAGGACTTCCCCCCACACAGGGCAGGTCAATGCCCATGCAAGCATCGGGCTGGGAGCATTGCCCTGGACATCACATGTGCAGGGACCTCCCCAGTGTCTCTCTCCAGAAAACATCCTTGGGCAGCTGCTTCTGGACCACTGACGACAGAGGAGGACTGGGGTGGGACACTGTTGACTGGTCACCTCTTGTAGCACCTCTAGCCTCTTGCTTTCTCTCTCCTGGTATTTTGAAACAGTGACAGATTACAACTTCAATTCAAGAATCATTGGGTCCAATCCAATGAATTGAGCAACTGACGGTTTAAAAATCTCAGTTAGGGAGAATAACCAAGGTGAACACATGTCCTTTTGTAGACCTAGCTGTAGTTTTCAGCCTCTCGAGAGGGACATTGATGCTTCAAACTAGATACACCTGACTTTCCATCCTTTTTATTTTTCAGTGCCACAGTGAAAGAATGAAACAGACTATTCAGAGCATCATTCAGGCATTACATACCCACCACTATTTTATTTTGGCTTACATTCTGTCTAAATATTTTTATATTATTTTTATATTCTGTGTACAATATGTTTTTAACACCTGGCTCTTCATAGTGATCTGGTGCAAGAGAATGAAATTCATATCCAGTTCTGCAAAACCCTAAAAGAGTTTGTCTTACTTACACAGCAAGTTGTCATAGGAGTATGGATAAGTAGGGTGAGAGACACCAGTTTAACTGTAACACAAATTACTGTCTGTACACTGAGGGGATTGATCCAACATCTTAGTGTAAGAAATGAGTAATGAAAGTTTTTTTTTTTTTTTTTTTTTTTTTTTTTTTTTTTTTTTTTTTTTTTAAAAAAAAAAGGCTTTAGAAGTTTGTTTTATAAATGTTCCTGCACCCATATACTGACTTCTGAATATGTAGCAACTCATCCAATTGAGAGGTCATTTCTGTAGCTGGTATTGCAAGAAACCACAGCTATGAGACCAGAGGCTGCAGGCCAGTAAATTAAGGGTTGTTAAAACAAATAGGCTAGCAATTACAAATTCATCTGTTTGATTTAGAGGGGCATATATGCCTAACACAAGAGACAGATCTTTGAGGGGTTGCTGGCAAAAGAACTACTTTAAGACAGGGATATTTGTGTCTGCTTTCCTGCCCTGTGGCAGACCTCCTGTGTTTGGGGTAAGTTGCTGTAGGTATATGTGCCCTGCAGACTGGGGTGCTGGGTTGGCGCATTAACTGTGGTGCGTCTTGTGTAAATATTGGAAGTGGACATGGAGATAAGCATGGATGAATTTACTCTGTTCCTTCAAGGTGAAAATTTTCTGCCTTGAACTCTCTTTCTGTGTCTACATTGTCAAACACACCCTGTACCCAAGCTGCTATTAAGCCGCTGTCAAGCAAAGGCAGCAGGCTGGCTGCATGGATGAACAAGAAGGTCCTGACTAAACTCAGACTCAGACTCAGGCAGCATGCAACAGGTGGGAGCAGGTTCAGGTGACCCAAGAGGAGTATAGAAACTCTTCAGTCCAAGTGTGCAGGGGTGGGGTTAGGAAAGCCAAAGCCCACCTGGAGTGGAGTCTGCAGCAAGAAGGCATACCCTTGGTTGAGGAGAACCAGAGTAAGGGACATTAAAGCAAATCAGTGTATACAAGTCCACGGGATCTGATGGTACTTGCGCATGGGAGCTAAGGGAGCTGCCTGATGTCCATGCAAAGATACTCTTCATTATCCTTGAAAGGTTGTGGTGATCAGGGAAGGATCCTGAAGACTGGAAGGAAGCAAATCTCTCTCCTGGAGAAGTACGGGATGGCCAGCAATGCCTCATCTTCTAAAGAGAGGTTGTGAAGTTTCCTTCTTTGAAGATACTCAAAAGCTGTCTGGACACTGTACTGAGAAACCAGGTCTAGGTGGCCCTGCTTGAGCAGGGGGTTTAGGCTGGAAGGTCCCCAGCGGGGCCTTCCCACCTCTACCATGCCATGACTGTGTGATTCCATGTGTCACACTGCCTTTAATTCTGCTTCGGCTATGCCTAGACTCACTTCAGTTTCTGCCTCAGTTAAGTGGTTTATGAAACATGGACATTAATACAACCTCTTATGTGCCTTGGAAGAATAAATACACCAAAGACTGAGGTGCTTTGAGTAAATGGGGCATACAAATGCCTTCTGTACACATTTTTAGGAAAGAGAAACTATGTTCTTTTTTCCCCCGTACAGTACAAATTGCATTAAAATGTGAGAAAACAATATCTGTAATAATGTTCTTGAAATCAGGTTCTAGGAAGCTGAGAAAATCATAGGTTTAATATGAACCCCTGCCTTCATAAGTTCCCATGCCTGCTGTGGTACTGTGTTAGAACCTATACAGAACAGATGAAATTGTGTCATAGTAATTTTTGTTTATTCCTTTCAAATTACACTTTCTCACACTTTGGTAAGGTTACCTATTTCCCCCGTGCAGCTATAAAAGGTTGGCTTCAGTCTGTTTAGGCTCAAGCAACGCATGTGGTCTTTTATTGACAAAAGCAGATGGCAATTTCCCGTACAATCCGCTTCCTTTTCACTGGCTGGCATGCGAAACCCAGAAAACATACTGGAGGACATGCTGTCATACCTCACTAGCCTCTGAGCACTCTCTGAGCATGGGAGAACCCAGAACCTGCCTTCCCATGAGTGATCTGAGTTACTGAAAACTATTTCATACTTGGCTTAGAGCTGTTTTGACAATCTTCAGCTGTATCCTTTTTTTCTTCCTTCTTAGCATGTAAATGTACTTTTTATAGCTGCTATTCTTACAGAATTTGTAGTTCTCTTTTCTTAAAGCTTCTCATTCCCACTTCCTCATTTTTATTTATGTCCCTTTTCTCCTCTTGGGCATACCATGCTACCCAAAATGCATACATTGAAGTGGTGAAATCTTGCATCTTCCTTAAATTATCACATGTTGTTGGCCTGTGTTATCCAGTATTTAATCTTCAAAGTGACAGTGATGTCCTTTTAGCTGTACTGCCTCTTGTGCTTGTGAGGAGCTCCACAGAATGTATTATTTTCTTCCTTCACACACTTCCTGAAAACTCCCCTTTACATCTACCAGCACAGAGCAATGCCTGGTTATTACATTGACTCATTGACTTCCATTTTCCTTTTTTTTTTTTTTTTTTTTTTTTTTTTTTTTTTTTTTTTCCCCTTACGATCCCTTTGCATTTATTGATAGTTATTTGGATTTTGAAATCTGTGTGGGATCAGGCCTGTCTCTGTGGGCTCATAGCACTTTATCAGTTAGCACAAGGACATAAAAAGTGCAGTTTTAAGCCTCTGAGGTGCTTTAATCTCAGCAGCTCTGGCAAAGTCCCTGGGCAGAGTTCTGCTTTCTGCATCTCAGCACTGCCTGGAGTATATGTGGCTTCTTCAGTGTGTGGGCATAAAGCCTGTAAAGAGCTTTGGAGCAATAACTGTTTTGACACAGCACATGCTAGGAACAATTTATCTTTCATTTTTAGCCACTGTACATCGCGGGCATTTTCATTTCTTTTTCTTTATCTCTGTCAGGATTTTTAGATTGCTTTTCATATAGCTGTGTTCAGTACTGTTTCTTTCAAAACCATTTTAATTTACATTTTTCATTCATGCACAAAGAAAGAAATCTGAAACAGACTAATAGAGCATCTGCTCATTTAAATGCTTATAACCCTAATATTGAGCTCACAATACTGAGAAATGGTGAAAGTTTCTTCTTCAAATAAGAATTTTATGAAACATTTATGATCACAGGAACTTTTTATGCTCTTAGGCAATGTGCAGTTTGTACATACAATAGTATCTGAGGTACAGTCATGGATGATCTGGAAGACTGTGAGCAGCAAGCATGAAGCACCTCCACATTAGTAAGGGCAGGAAAAATTCAAGCCAAAAATGATGGGAAAGCCACCGTTCATGCTGGACATGCCATTGAATGTGTAGTGCCCAAACTAAATAGGCGATACCATGCTTTTTGAGATTCTCTTCCAGGCTCTGCATGCTTGCAGCAAAGTGAAACTCAGTTCTTCTGAATACAGGCTGCAACTTCTGTACTGGTAACAAATAGAAACATACTCAGACAGATTAAATATCCAGCTGTGTCTGGAGTAAATGGGGAGATTAAGTGCATTCAAGTCTTCAAAGTTCTTTCTTTATGGGAAACACAAATTGAGATTTCACCAATACTGATACTAAAAAAAGTCTCAAGGTATAAAATCATAGTGCTGTCAAACTTCTCAAATAAAGTGTCACTGGGTTTCTTAGGAGATTTGTATGAGGTCAGTTTCTGATGAAGATGAAGAAAGAGTCAGGAGCTTAGGTGGGTTTGGCTAGACCTGGCAGTGGGACTGGAGGGATAGGACACTCATGTCGTGGATGCTCATCCCTGCAGCAGCGCCAGCAAACTGTAGTGTCAGTGTCATTTGGTCCTCTCCTCAGCAAGCACAGCTTGCTGCTCATGGTGCTGCTCACCTCACATGAAAGGACATTTTCTCTGCTTGGTGCTGTCAGGTTGCACATTGAAGCAACTAATTGTATGGAAAAGGCATTGTGTAAGGTTAGAAGAAACCTGACTCTCTGAAAGGTTTCAGAGGGGAGGTTTTGGCACCACAGAACCCGTGACTGGGAAATGATTGTATTAGCTAGCTGTGTCTCCTCAAGATACAAATTGCATCCAGCTGCCTGGCCAACAAAAGGGTGAAAAGAGGAGGAATGCTGACCACACCTTTCCTCAAGCTGTTGATTCCCATTCCCTTTATCTTTTTTTTTTTTTTTTTTTTTTTTTTTTCTGCTGAGACAAGGCAGGAAACACAATTTAAGTTGCCGGGGTGTTGGTCTGTGGAGACTACACTGGCTGTGGTCTCCAGCTCATTGCTGTAGTCAGAGAAGTGCTTGTGGTGACAGGACGAGGGGGAATGGGCTTAAGTTGCGCCAGGGGAATTTTAGGTTGGATCTTAGGAAGAACTTCTTTACCGAAAGGGTTGTTAGACATTGGAACGGGCTGCCCAGGGAAGTGGTGAAGTCACCATCCCTGGAGGTCTTTAAAAGACACTTAGATGTAGAGCTTAGTGATATGGTTTAGTGGGGACTGAGTTAGGTCAGTGTTAGGTCAGAGGTTGTACTCGATGATCTTGAGGTCTCTTCCAACCTAGAAATTCTGTGATTCTGTGATTTCACTCACTCCAGATAAATTACTTGCATCAAAGGTAGGCCATGTGCCTTCTGAGGTGTTTCTAGCAATTCTGCTCAGAAATCCTGGTGAGAGGGACTTTATCTCACTGCCCTGATGAGTGGCTCCATGCCCATGGTTGGGGGGGGGGATGTAAATTATTAGCAGAATACCAGGTTTCTGAGTCACAGAACAAAATATGGGCTTCTCACCAGAACCATCTTTGGGTATATCATAAGGTAGAATCAAAGAATCGTAAAATCATTAAGGTTGGAAAAGACCTCCGAGATTATCTGGTCTAACCGTCACACTACTAGCAATGTCACCCACTAAACCATGTCCGTAAGCACCAAGTCCAACCTCTGTGAGTTGCTTCCCTCCTAATGCCTCAAAACACGGTCTGAGGCAAGCTGCTACACCTTTTCCTCTTCATCTGCCCTTCATGGGTGGCCCTGTAGGGAATGAAGGAAAACTTAGTTTCTGTTTGTTTTTATATGCATATTTATTTTCTTTTTGATTTACGTAACTTGGACATCTCTTTATATATAAACACTTTGCATGTCATGTATTTCTTTGAATAGACTACATCTCCAACTTCACAGAAATGCTGTACAAATGTGTTACTCTGAGTTGTACATGAGCAATTACCAGAGTCTCCAGGAAAGCTAACAATATAAATTAATCAAAGCATTCAGGCCTGGTATTTCTTAATCTTATTTTTAGTAACTCCTGGTAGATTGTGGACTCAATTAAATGTGGGGGAAGTCTTCTGAACACAATGTTTTTCCTCTTAAACTTTGTACTTCAAAAAACAAATCTGTATATGCCTACAAGTACATCTACATACAAACACATCTGTTATGCACTAACTTGCTAATCCATTCATCATACACAAACCTTTACAAGTATTACAAGGTTGATAAGAACAAGTTTTTTTTTTTTTTTTTTTTTTAATTCTGCTTTACTCAGCATGTGTATTTACATATGTCAACTGTAGATGAGATTTCTAAAAAGCATCTTTGGTAAAGTCAGTACACATTGTAAGGTACACTTTGTTAGCTAAGATATGGCTTAATATTTACTAGATCTTAACCACTGAAGCAGCAGATGTAAAGGACTAGGAGAAAATGTGTAAAGTAAAGTACTGCACTACTCAAATCACTGCTATATTTGCATATTTCTGAAATAAAAAAAATCAAGCCAGCTCTGGTTTCCAAAGAAGTTATTGAAACCACCACTGACTGCTGCACTTGGGCACTGTGCTTTTATCAGCTCTGTTAATGATATTAGGTAGATACACATTGTTCTCTTTCAAGAAGCTTTTACAGGGTTAGTATCTAAAGTGCTCGGTTTTCTGACTAATATTAGTGACTGTTACAACAAAGAATTCATGGGAATGGTAGAAATTGGCTTTTCTGACAACTGTTTTGTAACCAGGTCTAAAAGCCCTGTAGAAGAATCTGCCATCTCTCTGTGTCAGTCTCCTCACCTAGTTGCAAATATTGTTAGCAATAATTGCGTTTATTAGAGTAGTAGACCCAACAGAGGAAAGCTTCTCAGGGTGGTAGTCACCAGTTAAATACTAAGGAATGTGCAGGTTGCCCCAAGCCTGAGGTTTCTAATTAGACAAGACAAATTTAGGAATGGGGAAAAGGGCAGGGCAGCAGAAGCAGAAACACAGATGCAGAATGGTTCCCCTTTTAAGGGGGCAAGAAAGGGGCAGCTAGCTGAGAGGAGGGTACCTGACAGGAGTAGAAGAGTAGTTGTGAGGAGACGGGGAAAGGATGAGGTGCTGTGTGGAGGTGAGGAGATGAGCCAGGACCAGAGCAAGACAGATCACAGCACAAGAGTCTGCAGGAAACTCTCTGAAGGTACTCAGGTTCTGTCCTTCCTGGGAAGGCTCCTGTTATTCCCGTTAGCTGGCAGCTGCCCTCCTCTCTTTTTTTGCAGCCATTCCCCAAAGCCGTATGGAAGTAGGATTAAGGTGGGTGGAAAACACCACCTTTCTCCTCATAACCTCAAAGCTGGAAGATCTCCTCTGAGCGGTTGGGGGCCTGGCATTACTGCCACCATCTGTCAACTGCTCCTGTTCTTTATCGGGACCATAGTGATATTCGGTGGCCTCAGACAAGATGGAGACAAGACCCACTGTCTGCAACTGCAGCAGGACGCAGCCAGGAGAGCTTGCCGTGTGGTACTGACAGACTGGACAAAGAAAATAGTCTTGTTCTCTTTTTGCATGTGGGCAACAATGGGTTAAATGATTTCCCGGAGGTCACACAAAATGTCAGCAGAAGAGGGGAGAACAGAGCTTACCCTTCCTGAGCGCAGCATTACTCTTCCAGTCTAAAATCTCTGCAGCTCTGGTGGAGAAAAAAAAAAAAAAAAAAGGAAAAAAAAAAAAAAAGGAAGTCAAGGAAAGAGGAAAAAGTATTATTGAAGGCAGAGCACACAGCCTCACAGCTACTCATAGGCAGCACGTTAATCGAAGCTAAGCTTCTGCACTGCAGCGCTGCAAGCAGCATGGAATTCACATCGGAAATGAAAACATTGGCAGAAATGTAGCTCGGGATGATCTTTTGGGTTCTGTTTCTAGGGTCTGTATCGCTGTATCTAAGTGCCTCATGGTCATCATTGGATTTTATCCTCATGAAATCATAGTGAGGAAAAGAAGTTTTATCTCCGTCTTGGGAAGGCAGAATTCAGGCAGGCATTTGATGAAATGTGTTATCTTGGGGTCCCTGGGAAGGCTGAGGCTGGGTTCAGCAGTAGAGCAAAAGCTTTGTAAGTTTCAATCTATATTCCTAAATCCCCTAAATCACCTTTCTGAGATTGGATTTTTATGAAGCTGAAGTCCACTGCATGGTCTTTGTTTATATTGCTCTCTGAGAGAGCAATGCACGGCTCCTGCTCCCTCACCCTGGGAGTTTGTTAGGAGCCTTTTTAATAGAATTACAAGGAAAGATATTGGCCTGCTGCAGGGCTAGGGAGGTTGAGAATGCTGAAACTGAAGGAACAATTCCTTTCTCACCAACCTCAGGGCTATTTGGCCATAGGATTGACCTTGAGAAGCTTCTCCTAAGGAGCTGGAGGAACATGGGTGTGGTGTTGATGGAATGAGTATTGGAAAAGGACAATTGCAAGAAGCAGCTTCATCAACATTTTACTTTGGGCAACAGAACTGATGGGAGGTAGGCATGGTTGTTCCCAAATGACACCCGTCACCTCTTTCTCCTGTGAGGTATCATCATGTCACACTATTTGTGGCTCTAGGAATTGTCCCTGGGAGACTGAGGATCAAGGGGCTGGTGTAAAGGTTGAGATCCCAGCATCTCTTCTGTAATGCTGTCATTTGGAAGAAAATTCAAGCCCCTCCCATAGATTTCCATGGTCATTCATCCTAAGAAAGCATTTTAGGATGTGTTCTTTGTATTGAAATGTACTGATATATGCTAATGAGATCTTGTTTATTCTTGCCTTTTCCTCTTATACTGAGTCATGGCAGAACTATTCAGTTTGCCCCCTGCCTGAGCTCCACCCCACTCCCACCCCCCACCTCTAGAACAAAAATCACTGCATGCAGGTCCTGCTGCTTATCAGTGCAGTTTTCCTGACGCCTCAGTCAGCATGACCTTTCCAGGTTTAGATCTGCACTTGTCAAGTCAGGGCTCAAAACCCTAGACCCATTCTAGATGCCTACTGATGGGTTCATGAAAGAAATTCCACATCCCTTCTATATCTAGCTTCATACCTAGTTTGCAACAACTGATAGATCTGTAAAAGGGCTTGTATGTGATATTCATTTTGTCTTTGTAGGCTTAGATGCTAGCAGAAATGTGTAATGCTCAGGAAAAAGGACAGACTACAGTGTGGACACTAAATAGGCCAGTTACTTGTATTTCCTTACTAACACTTTGAACGTTGTCTGTAGGTCTAAACTTCAATTGTCAGCTGACTGATGACAATGTAGACAAGTATACATTGTGTTTATGGTCACACTGGCAGGAGCAACCCATCATGCTAAACACTGCAAATTTTATCCCCCTTATCACTGCGGGATCATGTTGTGTCCTATTAGCTGGTATCACAACAGAGGCTTTGTTTGTGTAATGTTAGACTAGAGTGTTCAACATAATGAATACTCTCTTACAGCTGGTGTACACAAGGATTGTTGCCATTTTTTCAAAACTTTTTTTTTTTTTTTTTTTTTTTTTTTTTTTAACACGTCTGTATATTGACAGTCAACATGACCTAGAAGAACTTGAAATTCCCATCTGGACAGTGTATTTGATTCTTATATTCAAGAATATTTATCAGATGCTCTATTAAAATTGTTTTCTCATTTGTTTTCTATTTTATAATTGGTGGAGAATGTTTGTACACCTGATAATTTTCTTCTGCTTAATGCTTAAATCTTCTAGGTTGTTATAACCCTTTATTTTTTATTTTCTGTTAGTTCATTAGTTTCTCAAGAGCCTACAAAATCACCACTTTTCTCCAATCCTCTGTTCTACAAAGCACTGTCCACTGCATTACGCTGTTTTAATTTTTTTCTCTTATCACTGGTCTGCATCATCCCCAGCAAGAGAATAAACATGGTAGGCTCTCAGATATTTGCTTCTAAGAACAGAGGAGAAGGGCTTTGGCATTACATTGCTCCTATTTCTGTTCAGGGTCACAGAATCTTACACAGAAATGAGAGTATCTGATCATAACCATCTTCTCTCACAACAATAGGTGCCTTCAAATAGCATCTATTTACAACCTTTTCTGCCTCTGTAATTGGTATAATACACTCAAGCATAATCTGTATTTTTACCACAGAAAAGAATATGTAATACATTTATGTATCTACACTCAGGAATAAATATATAGAGAGGGAAAGGCATAAAGTGGTTATTCCAGTTCTTGAATATACCAGCTGGAAAACAAATAAGCTGGGGAGAGTCAGTGTCTACATTCAGAGTTTTGTGTCTCTAATTGTGGCAGCATTCACAGAAGCTGCTTTACAGATTAGGGAACTGTTTTCAATTAGGCCATTGTTTTCAGCGCTGACTATCTAACCCTGCTAACCTTGGGGTTAGAAATCACAGCGGTAGAATGATGAGCTTGTATAAGCCTCGTCTGAGCTTCATCTTCTACCCAGTGGAGCTGAAATACAGCTATGAAGAGTCCTGAGGAAGGACTACTACATCCAGGATAAACAAGAAATACAAGACACTATTTCTTATGCATATATAGTATATAATTATACAGATGTCATTAGTGGCTAATACGCTTGAATAAAGATGTCTGCAGACTTTAGCAAGAATTAGTTTTCATTTGAAAATGTAATTTATTTTTTTTTTACATGAATATATTGGTTTTGACTTCTGACAGAAAACCTTTCAGTTCAACATGGAATTTATGGTCAGGAAGAGAGAGAATGAGGACAGAAATTCCATATTGGTTAGACTGACTCTGTGTTATCAACCAAGACATGTATTTTTGCCAGAGGAGAACCTCACCCTTGGTAGCCTACAGCATCGTAACTTGGATGCTTATTCACTACTGGAAGATTAGATTTCACCTTGCCAGGTTCTTGTGGGGAGCCTTCTTTCTCTCATTCTTTCCTTTTGTATACATCCAAATCTATAATTCATTTTGTATTTATACGTAGAAAAGACAAATAATTGAAATTAGAAAAGTTTAACAGATGGTAAAACTTTTATCAGGCTGAATAGCAACAATAATGCAATGCTTTGATTTTACTGAAAATATGCACAAAACTGACTGCTAGCTATCATTAGTGTTCTGTGAATTGTCAGCATTAGTCAAACTCAATTCAATGTGCCCCAATAACCTTCTAAAATCATCCTTTCCATTATATAGGCTGATATGATACCCTGATATGCTGTTCTTTATCTGTTTTATTAATATTTAATCCTGAACTTTTTATGTATTTATTTATTTATTATTATTGTTATTATTATTTTACTATTGCTGTCACTAGTTCATCTCATTTGCTGGTACCCATGGTAGGAAACAGGTATTATCAAGCAGATCTTCTGTGAGAAGATGAAGTAGTCAGAAGACTGGTCTGCTGATAGGAAAAGTCTTGAAGAAATTATTAAATAACTCCCTGCTCTTCCATCACATCTTCACTGATAGCCTAAAAATCAAGTAGGATTTTAATATCTGATTGTACTGGCAGCAATCAAACCAATTTCAAAAATCCCAGCCCATCATCATATCTTTTAGGTGATGTGTCCTAAAAGCTGACAGTCATCTACCATGTAGGATTTCTTCTGCTTTCTTCCCTTAGAGGCAAACATACTTTGGAGTACAGTAGATATTCCCTAGATCTAATGAATTAATTGAATACTTTCTAGGGGATCAATTTCTATCATGCTAGAAACCCCCTTATCTGGACCCAAACCAGTTTGAATAAAACTTCTAAGCATAAAATAGGAACAGCTGTATCATGCAAGTCAAGTGAAAATACTAATAGCTGATGGTAGTCCTCTCTTATTTGTTCAGTTCCTAAATTGGAAGGGCCTGGAACACACATGCTAAGGGAGCTGCGGTTTTTAGTCTGGAGAAGAGGAGACCTTATTGCTCTCTGCAACTACCTGAAACGAAGGTGTGTGGGAGGCGGGGGTCGTCCTCTTCTCACAGGTAACTAGTGATAGGACTAGAGGGAATAGCCTCAAGTTGCACCAGGGGAGGTTCAGTTTGGAAATTAGGAGACATTTCTTCTCAGAAAGAGTAGTCAGGCATTGGAACTGTTTTTCCAGGGAGGTGGTGGAGTCACTGTCCCTGGGGATGTTTAAGGAAAGGTTGGACGTGGTACTTAGGGACATGGTTTAGTGGGTGACATTGGTGGTAGGGGGATAGTTGGACCAGCTGATCTTGAAGGTCTTTTCCAACCCTAATGATTCTATGATTCTATGATCTGAACTAGTAGCCACTACAAAATTATTTCCTTGCCCTATCCCCCCCATAACAAACAAACAACAACAACAACAACAACAAAACCTTAGTCAAAAAAATCATATTTCTGAAAATACTGAAAAGACTGGGATAGGATGCTGAATTATGTGGGTGGAGATGTCTGAGGGGATGTGTGACCATGCAGACAATCATTACATGTTCAAAAAAACAAAAGGCAATCAAAAATAGAAATACTACCACAAACTTAAAATAAATAAATACATAAACAAACAAATAAATTAAAAAAGGGGTGTGTGTGTGTGTGTGTGTGTGTGAAAGAATGCTCTCAGGCCCCTGGCAGCCAAAAAGACAGGAAATGTTTATTCATACTGGGGCTGTGTATTTAAAAAGGAATGAGACGTTGCCCTCTGAGGATGACAGCTTAGACATAAACTACAACAGGATTGTGGTATGATTAAAGAAGAGTGCATACCTCTGAGGATAATAAAGAACTGATTCCCTTAAACATTGTGCAAACTTTAAAATCAGTGTCTGTTCTGGACAGCATCCAAGGAAGCTATCCAGATATGATAAATCAGGGAGAATGGTTGAATATCTGGGGACTTTTATTCCTGGTATAAATTAGTTTGAAAAAGTTACCCTGAAAGGGTTTGCACAAAAGACAGTGGCAGAAAGATGTTGGATTTTTTTTTTTTTATATATATTTTAATCACTGAGAAAGTATCGGAGACAGGCCCGCTTCAAATATTAGATATGGACTTTCATACAAGGGAGTTGCTATTCAGGTGTTACTGTCCACAGCACTCAGATGAGCTTCACCTGTAGTACTTGCTCCAGGGATTGAGCCTGGTGGGATTATTTTACAATGCCTCTAAGGGGTTAAAAACAAATTTAAATGTCAGAAGAGGGAGCTCAGATGCAGTTGAAATGACAGTGGTGAAGATTAATATTCAACCTCTGCCCTTGACAAGTCTCTCGGGCTTGGCAGTTTCTCACTAGAAGTCTATAAAATGCTTAGGCATGATTGCTACACTTTGGCAAGAGCCAAATTCCTAAATTCTCCCAAGGGAACCAAAAATAAATAAATTATTCTCATCATACATGCTTCACTCCCATGAGAAGGTTACCGAGTTGTTTGTATATTTTATATCAATTCATATCACTTCGTAAAGTTGGAAATGAAACCCTCACCAAAATTTTGGCAAGCAACTAAGCAAATGTTCTGCCAGACACCATTAATACAGATCAATCTGGTTTCCTTTGCGTGAACTAGAAGATTACTTTCCTGAGGCGAATCACAGTTTTTTCCTCAAAGGTTTGCTTTTTCGATCTTAACACATGCCAACAAACCTAGGATAATTCATAGATTCATAGCAGTTAAGGCCAGAAGGGAGGGTTAGATCATCTACTCTGTCCTTCTGTACATTTCAGACCCATACATTTCACCCAGTTACCCTTGTACTGTGCTCATTAACTGGTGTTTGGCAAAAGTACATCCTCACAAAGTTATTCAGTCTTGACGCGGAGACACAAAAATAAATAAATAAAAATCCACCACTCCCTTGGAAGTTTTTCCCCCCTCATTCATTAATTACTCCCACAGAGGAAAAAAAAAAAAAAAAAAGAGCTTATCTTTCCAGAAAACAATTCAGTTTTCAGTTACTGATTCTTGGTATACTTCTTTCTACTAGATAAAGATCTTAGTATTATCTACTCATGAGGAAATATATTCACTGTACTTCTCAATCTCTGATAAACTGGATTGGATTGCTTGTTTCTCACTGAAAAACACTTTACCTAGCCCTCAAACAAATTTTGTGGTTTTCAGCACCTTCTTCAATTTTAACATTGTCCATGAAACTTGAATAAACTATGGTTCTCGTGAATACTGAGCACAGAAGTAAAACCCATTTCTGTAATCTTATTCACAGTCCTTCCTTTGATAAAAGGTTGGATAGTTTTATTTCTGGCATCTTCACAATGCAAAATCAAGAGTCATAGGATGAACTAGATAGAGAAAACTGGAAATATGACACAATTCTTCTACAGGTAGGTCCAATAGAAGATAGAGAGAAAGAGATTTTCCTCTTTGTGATGTCTCCCAGTCAATCTTGGAAGACTTGTGTTGGCTTTGGCATCACCCATGTGACTGCTGTGAGTCAGTTTAGAAACCTGAATCAACAGAAAGTTGAGTAAGGTGGGAGAGCAGAACAGATATCTCTCTGCTTCACTCCCTAAAGTATCAATGTCGGGTTAAACATATGCCAGAGCCCATGCACATGGAAGGGCAGGACTACATCTCCAAACAGGCCAGCAGAGAAGAGATATGCCTCTGACCAGAGCTCCACCACAACCTTTGTATCAGCTCAACAAGGCTGTGAAAATATAGTTTCAGTGACCATGACCGCTTATTCCAAATTCAGAGTGTTTGTAGAATTTCAGTCCAAATTGTAAGCCAAATTTGCAAATTTCAAATTTCAGCCTCCAGTAATCTAAACTGAACACCCAACACAGCAAGACATCTAGAATCTGAAACACCACTCTGGTTAGACTTGCTGGGAATACTGATTTGAGTTCAACTTTTCCCAAAGTTCAGACATTCAGACATATCCAGAGCTAGTTTACCTTCATGATCATCTCAGCCACGGACAAAGAATATAAAACAAGCAAGGAATTTGTTTCATTCAATGCATTTTTTTTTTTTCAGGTAATGGAGCAAATGAAATAAATTTCCAGATAAAAACTCCCCAGCCCTGACTGCTTATTCCTATTTTCAATCTGCAATATATTGCTGTTACTATTTTGTTTTACAGGGCTGTTCGATAAACCACATTATTGAAATAATCTCTTTTATAAAGAAAACAAGCAACTTTTTATTGAAGGATAAGGGAAAGTGGAAATCTCTTAATGAAACAATCTGATTATCAAGAGAACAAAACAGAACAGCCACAGAAATAACAGAAATACAAAAAAACCCTAACCAAACAAACAAACAAAACCAAAACAAAACAAAACAAACAACAACAACAAAAAACCACCTAAGATTATTTCATAGAACATTCTGTCAGTGGAGCTCTGAAACATGCCACAAGTGAAGGGACAGAAAAATGTGTTTTGGGGATAGAAGTGAGTTTAGCAGATGGGAGAAAAGTGAGAACTGAAGCACACTGGGAACTGTGCTACTTGAGAAACGGTAATGTGGAATGACACCCTGATGTAAAGGTTCAGAACTAGGTTAGAAACTTAGTAGTAATGCATAAAAATTGTTAACAATATTTTTATTCAAGATGGATTTATTGTGTAAACATTTATATATATATATAAATATATATGTATAAATATATATATATAAATATATATATATATAAGAAAGCTGTACCTCAATGTACCCTAATCTTAAGGCAGGCTGTAGCATCAGTTATAGTAATTCATTGTTTCTTTCTTTGGAGGTCAGATTATCCAGTAGTGAGTGTTCTGACTGCTAGTTTTCCCCAACATGGTACCTGGTGGTAGTGAAAATATGATTTTTTTGGGGGGGAAAAAATGCATATGTAGCTTCATTTGCCTTACTCATTCAAAGGTAGGCTCTTGCCATTCTTGCTAACTACTTGCTTGCTGCTCCTGTTAAATCTGTATCTGAATTGAAGGTGTTCTGGGTTAAGTTGGGAGTGCAGGACATTGCCTTGCCTGCTTTAAAATACATATATATAAATATCAATAAACATGTATACATGTATGCATATGCATAGACGTATACATATAGCTATTTCTTTTGTGTTGGAGCCTGAAACTAGAAATATGGGGCTTTTCCTCATTGAAGGTGGTCCTCACTGCCTACTTTTCTCCATGGTCTTTCCTTGTGGCCTGCTTCTGTAAGAGGGGATATGGCTAACCTTCAGGGGATCATTTATGGGCTGGTTTTCCTCAGTATGGCCCCTCTGAATCAGCCCCCTGTGGTAATAACCCTCATGCTTTATTCATTCTCTTCTGGGGGACCCTCTACATCTTTGTCGGGTCTACTGGAGTTCTCCAGTGTGGAGGAGATCCTGATGCTCCTGGCCATGCTCACCCATTGTTTCCTCCCACTATAGGCATTCCTATAACACCTTCTTCATCTCAGACTGTCTGTTCAGGGAGACAAAAGACAGTGTTGAGACACTGTTGTTTCCAAATGGACCAAAGAGATCCCATTACCAAAGGGACTGGATATGAAGAAGGTTTAAAAACTTGCTTCTGGGACTTTGGAAGTCTCATCTAGTTCCTTGTACTTTACATCTCCAGAAAGTTATTTAGAATGATGTTTTTGTGGCTGAGCTTAATGTTAAGTGATCCTTTTCTGGTATTCACTATCAATCAAGGAAAAATAAGCTGTTTTTGAGTACATCTTTTCTCATCTTGTGGTAGATATGTAAGATCAGTTACATGGATTGCATCCCAGAAATACCTAATTCATAGCTCTGAATCCCTCATGTACCTTCCCCATGTTTATATCTTGGCCCATTGCAAAACTTGCAGAAACCTTTGTGCTGCTTTGTGCTATCCTCCATGAACTAAAAGATGTCAGGCTGCTGTGCACAACAGCTGAGTTTCCTGGTCACCATTAAAGCACTCTGTTTAACCCAGCTTTGTACATCATAGCACCAATTAAGAAGAACTTGTATTTTCTTCCCAGAAGTATCCACAAAAACCAAGATCAGTTAGTCTTCGCCTATGTTGCCCATCAGCCCTGCCCATTTCCACCAGCAGCAACCTGGTGGAGCAGCAGCAACCCAGAGGGTCTTCTTGATAGTGATAAATAGGGTTTCACTATCAGAGAGGCTACTGTGTGCAGGGCTTGCAGAAGGAAAGGGCTGTGATTCTGGGCCACAGATCTAATTATTATAATAATCAATTAATTAATTAATTAATTATATTTTGAGCCATGCAGTCCCTTTCCTTGTCATGAGCTCATGTTCTGGGCAAGGGAGCCCAGCTCAGTGTGGTTCAGACACTGAAAGGAGAACAGGAGCCTGTAGCAGGGACAGTGACCCAACCAGGTGCATGCTCCTGTGGTCAAACTGCCTGGTCTCTTCTCTGGAGATATTGCTTCTGGCTCCAAGGGATAAGACAGTGTGGTGTGAGGTCAGGTGGGTGGAATACATGTCCTGAGTTGCAGGTGCACGTTTTAGAAGCCACACTTTTGCTCCATGTCTCCTCCCCTTCCTTCTCCTTCCCTTAATTTATACTGTTTGAGGGGAGAAACAGTGAAGAAGAGGAAGATGTGTTGCTCTTTTTGTCAGCTCTTTTTAATGCAGTCCAATTTAATGTCTGTAGAAGTCATTTATGAAGAAAAATGAGCCACTTTGCAGGGCTAGAATAATTCCATTGTACTGTATATCTGTAGAGTAGGAAAGCTTATGGCTATTACTGTTAAATAGATTTGAACAGGAATTGTAGGCTCCATAAACAGCTCAGTACATAATTCCAAATGAAAATAACATACTAATGTGTGAATGATTTACACCAGCATCAGCTGTCTCTGAGAAAAGTTAGTGTTTGTTCTCAGGCTTTCATTTTCCTGGGTAGAAGGTTAACTACACGTATTTTCTGATTTCTTTCTTGAAGTGGTTTCATATTAGCATAATATTTTTGTTCCCACAATTTCACTCACACAGATTAGTAAACTGGAATACACTGTTTTTGAAATATAGTTCTTATTCATCAAATGTGTTATTCAAACTCCTCATATTCACAGCTCACAAGTAAAACTGTTGCAAGCACATTTTACCCTTTGCTGTAAGCATTATTCTCTTTTTGTTGTTGTTGTTGTTTGTTTTGTTTTGATTTCCTTTAGATAAGTACATAAGGCTGTGGCAGTGATTACATTTCAATGCTTGAGTACTAATGCTTTTCCTATGGGCTGGATAGTGTGTGTATGAACATCGCTAGTGAACCTAAATACGAGGATTACTGCCAGAAACAGAATTTGGCCCTACAAAAAGAGTGATTTTTGTACATGCCATTAGTGGAGCTGCTTTCAAAGCCATGTGAATGACCGAAGGCCAAGTTACATAAGTTATTGTAGGTTAATGGGATACCCATGGATCTAGATGGCTGTGTATCTTGCCTGTAGCAAAATTAAATGCCCCACAGTGAAAATACTTGTTCAGAGTTTTGCTCACAGGTTGCTATACAGCAAAAGTTTTTAGACCAGCTGTGGGTTCAGTGAGCTACTGAGGGATTTTATCCATCTTTTAACACCTTTAACACCATCAGATCATTTCTGATCTGATGCCACATGCCTCTTTTAGGAGCCCTATTCATTTCCACAGAAAGTCTCACTCTTTTCCATGCTTTCTCTTTTTATCTCATTTATCTGCATTTCTTTCTTTCTTTATTTTTTAGTTTTTTAATTTAATTTTATTTTTTCTTGGCAACAACTTCAAGAGGAGTTGAAAACACTCCTGCCTCTCCTCAGCTCAGCCCCTGAATAACTGCAGCCCCATAATCAGGGATCTTCTTCAGTAAAGAAAGATGTAAGCTTTCTCTCCACTTTTCCCTCCCCTGGGCAAAGAAACACAGTGAACCCTAGCTTACTGTACATCATATTTAAATGTGACAGAGTGCAGGGTTGTTATTTCCAATCTTCCATGGGTCCTGGCTGATGTTCAGGGCTAAGGGTCTGTGCAGTCCTCAGAAAGACAGGATTTAAGACAAATCCATTCTTTGTGAGTTCCTCTTGACTAGATTTGGCAGTTTCTTGCTCTGCTAACCAGAGAGCTGAATCTTCTTATGAGTGAGTTGACTGTATCCTGTAACTAACATAACTAGTCCTGCCTTCAGAGCCTAATTGTCTTAGGAGCTGAAATGGGGGTATCGCTTCGGTGAGGGTCAATGTATCTCAGCTGCTGGTGGAACCAGCCCTAAGGACCAGTGTGAGATGAGCATATTAAGAACACGTGCTGCTCTGCTTTGCTTCAGTGTAAGGAAAAGAATGAGCAATGATTGCCTGAGTTCTCAAGAAACTATGTAAAACTTATGGGGGGGGGGGGGGTGGCGGGGCAAATAGTAATTTCCCTGCCATCATCCTCTTGTTTATGATCCTGTACATCTTAAATGCAAAGGGAAGGTGCAAGGTCTTTCCTATTTCCTGGTATCCTACTTCTTCCCAGAACTTCTCATGGGTCTTTTATTGCTGGCTAAAGGTTTTTGTGAAGCTAACTGCTGCAACTGCTGCAGAAGAATTCTGATTATGGCTGTTGTAGAGATGTTATTAATCTGATAACATCATTGTAATTTAATAGATCAGGGTGCCAAGTTAGAGAGATGGAGTTATTAAATGCACGAAGGAGTAAAAGCTTTTGGCAGGAGAGGGCAGGATAGAAACTGTAACAAAACTTGAGGTGAGTCTTCAGGGTAAATAGGATTGGCAGAGGAGTTATTAGGCTGGAAAATGGGACTCAGCCCTAAACTTTGGTTAAAAAGAGTTTTTCAGGCGTTTAGTGTTAATAGAAATAATGATGTGGGAAAACAGCAAAGACTAAACTGGAAATGCCAAGACTTTCAATAGTCATTTCAGTGCTGGCACACACTAATAAATAAGAGATTTACTTAATTTCTGCTTTCTGAAAGCACACCAACCATTTGAGTCTCTTAAATGCTTTCCCTTTAATGAGCGCTCAGGTGTCCAAAGTGTTACAGGAGCACTTTGACTTAGCTGTGCTACTAAAAATGAACCAGGAAGTTTGAGGATGTCAACAGGCTTGCCTCCACTTTCACAAGCATTTAAAACCCAGTCATTGCTTCCCCTGCCTGCAAATGGCAAAAGAACATTTTTATCTGAGATCGCACTGTTGTTTTCAGAAATCTGTCCGTAAGTATCAAGTTTAATCATCGCCTTTCACTTAAAGAAGCACCAAGAGATAGTTAAACCCACATTTTCTGTTCCAAATGAATGGAGATGAACAGCTGCTTAGGAGTAATAGGGACTGGAGGAGGCAATGGGGAGGTTGTGCTGGGGTTTGACAGCCCTCCTGGAGAAGCCAGGGGCAGCAAGACAGGAGAGCCAGGTAAGCTGAGGGAGAGTGTGGCAAGTATGAACACTTTGGGTAAGACTGGCTAAAAGCACAGGCATGCAGTGCCAGCAAGTCCTGATCCAGCAGGTTTTCTGTGCTGAGGGAATGAAGCATTGAGAATAAATAAGGTTGCAACAGAGAAAACCCCAGTTCATCAACAGTTTTTATTCCTAGTTGGAAACACCTACAAATAGATAGAAACTTGGATTAAAGAAGCAACAGTCGTATCAGAGCCTTTGCAAATGACAACACAAATTTAGATATAGCATTTTTATTATTTATTTATTTATTTATTAAGAGATCTATTTTGGATCTAAGGTGCTGCAAATATATATATTTTTTTATTTTAATACATTATTTATATATTTAGTGTGTGGTTATATGCAACTGATTTGGGACTTTCTGAAATAACAGTTGTCAAAATGGCAAAACTCACCAGGATCTTCAGTGCTTGCCTATGAGTCAAGGTGCAGGTGGTCTTTTGAAAGCCACAGTTCCACTTCCAGCTGACATCCATAAGCGTCTTAGTCAGTCCTGCTGAAATGTGAGTCCTGCAGTTCTTTGTCCTGCCATTATCCCTTTCCTTTCTTGGTCCCAGCCATACCATCCTATTTATTTTTGTGATAGGTTAGTTTTCAGCAAGGTTAGGTCAACTCACAGAAAGGACCAGTGGGCACCAAAGCCAGTATATGGAACAGGATAGAAGTCTGAGCCCGGCTCTAAGGTTGGAGAATACTCCCTTGTTCAATTGCTCTTGATGAATTATGATGTCTGCTTGGTCTTTATAATGCAAATGCATGTGAAAACACAAATATGCTTTTCCTTCAAGTTAGGTGAAAAGAAAGGAGTAATGCTTATCTAGCAGCTGCTCAAGCTGCACCCATGATAAACAAACAGAAGGGTTTACTTTGGATTTGCTCTATGTCTTCTACTGTCACTACATCATTTTTTCCACAAGTAAACATGAATGAGTTCAGAGAAGTATCTTGCTCTCACACCTCACTTGTTGCAAGCTGATTATCATAGGTCTCATAAAATGTGATCAGATAGAAAGAAGTGCACACACGGCTGCGTCAGGTCCACGTGGGAGGCATGATGCTGTTGGCATCCATGTTCCAGTGAGGGAGGTGCAGAGGCTGCTCAAGGAATACATTTTTGTGACATTGAAATTTATTCACTAGGAGTTTGTCATCTAGATTTCTACTTTTTGAGCACAGACACTATTGGAGGAGACAGACAGTCTCAAGGGACTGTTAGGTCCTGTCTGCACTATGCAAGCAACTCAATGTAGCATTTTTTTTATGTCTTTTTTTTTCTCTTTCAAGCGGGATGTAGCTGCTCTGTGTTGCACCAGCTGACTCCATCTTTCTGGATGGAACAAAACACTTTTACAAATAGTCTGATAAAAGTTGCTCTACTTTAAGCTCCTAAAGCAAGCTTATCCAAACTATATTGTAACAGGCAGGATTTACAAAAAGATTTTAACTAACAGCAATTGTTTCTTTAACCAGTGTATCTGTTGTTAAAATACAAATGGAGACAATCCACAAAAAAGGGTAGGCGCTTGACAGTCATAAACTGGCACAGATTTGGTGGAATTAATAGCATTACACTGACCACAGGTAGAGGTCTTGGCTGTTGAAGATCTGTCTGGTTCTTGTTTTCCAGCAACTGGAATGCTTCATGTGAAAAGCTCCACCAAGATCCACCTAGGAAGTGTGGTCCTCTTCAGCTGCAAGCAATGACAAATCGCCCTCTAATTCCTAGAAAATACTTCCTAGAAACTTCTCAAATTCCATTTAAAATTGTTAGAACTTCTGTATCTGATGCCCTTCTGTTCAAATTTGTTGCTGGACACTGCTTATCCATTTGCTTTTGTGACAACACTTTTAAAATCCCCTAGTATTTTCTCTTTCCCCTTGGCTACAGTTATTGAGATCAGCCACAGTCCCTCTCAGCTTTCCTTCGCTGGACTAAACAAGCTGAGCCTTTCAGGGACCGTCTCAGCAGATAGAGGCTGCCTGGCCCTCTGCCTCTCCTGGAAGTCTTCCCCATTCAGCTAGTTCTCACCACTGTGTCCTGTTCCTGAGCAAATCTGACATGAGCTGCATAGAGCACACCAGTAGACCACCAGTACACTAACACAAGCGTTTTTCTGATTGAAGGTACACGTCATGGGATTTGTACTTGTTTTGCTCATAGCTGGACTACTGGCAGTTCTTGGGGATCTGCGTGTTAAGTGAGCATTCCCAGAGTCTCCCACTCTTTTAGCATTCTTGGAAGTTAATCTCCCAGTTTACAGCAGATGTTTCTGTTACTCGCTCTTAAACCCATGGCCTTGTACTTAGTGCCTTTCACATGTACCCTGTTTTAGTACTACAGTTCTCAAAGTCATCCAATTTTCTGTTTGGGCTCTTCATCCTCTCCTGTTCTGAGAACGTCCCTGATTTTGTGTGTTACTAGCAAATTTTAGCGTCATCCTGTTTTCTGTGCTCAGTGAAAATGTTAAGGAAGGTTAGCATCAATCTTATGCCACTAGAAGAGGCACTTGGAGCCAGACTTTGAGAAGTATTTACATGCCTAAGATGAAGAGAAGTACATTGCAGGGTTTCCAAAAGTACTTATTGCTGGGGTGAAAAATGCAGCAAACTTCTGATATGTGGTTGTACGGCACACATCTTGCTGGAAGATGACAAGTAATTGTTGCGAGTGCAAGTAGCAAGTATGTACAAATGCAGTAGGACATATCAAATCTGCCTCAATTCTTGTCTGCATCTTTAGGTACTGTGTTTAGATACTAAAATATCTGTCAAAATCATGAAGGGGAGCATGTTCCCATCAGGCAAAGGCTAGACGGGGCAATATCTGGGGCAGATACCACAACCGAAGACTGGACAACACAATCAAGTGAGAAAATATTTTTTTGTTTAAATTTATGTGGAACAGTTTTGTAAAGAAGAAAGGAATTTGGCAACAGCAAGGAGAACTGCTCCCAGAACAGGAGAGAAATACAGTAGATACTCGTTGCTAAAGAAATGTGATTCTCATTATTAAAAATATGTTTTCGTTTTGAGCATGGTGGGTAAGACATGCTTTACTGAACATTAACTGTAGCAAGTAGGTGGAAGAAGTAAAAACAGTTCAGAAAGGCGAAATGAGCTGTAGTTCATTTCTTGAAGGAAGCTTTTTTTTCCCACAGTTGAAAAGGTTACTCGATGCTACTATTTTCTACTCTGTGTATTCCTTTGAACTTGGCACACAGAACATATGGATGACGAAAGAGGCCACGCAGAAATTCAGAAGTTGGGATGTCTTGCTGCTGCAACTCTCTTTGTTACTGGAGCCACTTCCTCTGTGCACAAACATTATAATGTCATTATTAATGGCTGAAACACTTTTTTTTTTTTTTTTTTTTTTTTTTTTTAGGGGCTTCTCCAGCACTTCTGTAGCAGCATAGTCAGTGCTCACAGTGCAGGCAGACAGCCTGTGGCTTGTTTTCGCCTTGCTGTTCTGTGTGTGGCTGCATGCTTTGTAACCCTTTTTTAAAGGCAGAATTACTAATTTCCATCTGGGCTTCCCTCACTATTCTGTGAGGCTTTTTTTTTTAAAAAAAAATTATTATTATTATTATTATTATTATTTTTAAGCACAGGCTTGTGGAGTTGGAGGGTTTCTTTTTTCTAAAGCACAAAAAAATTAAACTGAAAGTAGCCATTGATTTTTGGTTTCCAAATGGAGTTCCTGAGGCATTGGTTTTTGACAGTACCTTACACTACACAAAACTGTTTATGTTCAAAGTTCATCTCCCCCTAACTCAAATCACAAGGAATGACATTTTTCTAAATCAGTTCCCTGGTGCCTGATCTGGACAGGCTGGGAATTCAAACTGCCACTGGGGTGGAAACACTTCCCTCAAACATCTTCAGCTCTGGGTGCTGGGATGGCCACAGACACCTTTGGTTTGGTGTTTGCTCCCTTGCCAGTACACATGCTGTCATTAGCACCAGCCTTGCACAAGTGTGGAGAGGAAATTTTTGTTGCCTTTCTCTTCACAGGTCTCTGTTTTGTCCTGGTGTGCATATAATAGGGCATATTTTAGATCTTAAAAAAACAAACAAAAAAGCTTAGAGCAACAAAAATGCTCTGTGGCTGGGCCTACTCCTGATTTACACCTTCAGGACTGGAATCAAAGGGAGACCCAGTGTACACATTAAAGTTGGCTTAACTGCAATGAATGGCTTCACTTGCATTGTCCCCATTTTCCTCCCTCTCTCCCCTCATTCCTTCCCATGTTCTTTGCTTGTGGATAAAAAGGAAAATTTTCTTCTTTAAATATCCTCATGAAACTCTTTCACGTTTTGTGTTTGAGGTATGTCATATCTGGAAGCTTTTCAGGGTTTTCAATACTTCTGGCAGCTGTACAATGTATATATATATATATATATTACTGCTAAGCCATCCTATATGAGTTAAAATTCTTACATTTTACAGTATTTTAAAGGAGATAATTGTGTCTTTAATCCAAAACTAAGCAGCAGGCTATTTTTCATACCACATCACAATTCTCCTCCTACTCATTCTTAAAAGCAATCAAAAAAAAAAAAAAACCAGATGTTTTTCCTTCAACATCTGGCTCCCTGGCACAGGCTTCTGAAGCAATGTCTACAGCCTTAAAGCCATGTCTTGGTTTTCTTATTTAATTTACTGATGGGTTGTTGGAGTCACTGGTGGCACAGAGGCTGGTTCGCTTTGACTGCTCTTTCAGTCTGAAAGCATGAGATGGCCTTGCAAGCCTGTTGCGATTCTGCTCAGAAATTCTGGGTACGCAAGAATGTGACGAGCTCAGCCACCTCAGCTTCCTGTCTTGCAGAAATACGTGCAGCAGGATAAATGCACGTGGACCCAGAAGTGTTCCCTGTTCAGCCACAAAAATGAGGAAGCTGGCCTCGTGTCCAAGTAATTAGCCATGTTCCTGCAGAACATACTGTCAGGCTTTCAGAATTACTGTGCCAAAGTCTGTCCTGGGGGAGTGAAACAAAATGATCAGGGAGGGATCTGGAAAGGGCCATGCTGCTACAGTTGTCCTTTTTTTTTTTTTTTTTTTTTTAACGTCTTCTTTTGGAGTCTTTATACACACACCTGGCTATGTGGCCAGGATGATTTGATTTTTGACCCGTCTATCATGGGGTGCACACGATGTAACAGCTCTCACGGGACACCTGATTTCCTTATATCGATTGATAGGCTAAGTCTCACCTAGTATTTAAGTGCCATATGCACTGGGGGCCTTGACAACTAAACTCATATTCTGGGCAAATGTTCCAACACTTGGCTTTTAACTGTTTCAGGAGAGGAGATCTCTTTCTTTCCTTCTCATCCTTCCCACCACTCTGAAAATCTAGAAGAGCATTCATCTGCATTCTGCATTCATCCCAGTGTCGAGAAGAAAAAACATTGCAACGATTTTTCTGGATTAGAAAAAAACTCTTTCTCCCTACTTGGATGGTAAATCTTCTGCTACCAAGTGCATATGTTACTGCTAGCAATATGTCTCAGCCAGGGGCACAGGTTGCTCAGTTTTCATCAAAGCAGCAGAGGGAAATGGCTATGTGGAGCACGCTTTGCAGTTGCCTGCTGAAACCTCTGAGGCTGTCTCTGAATTTCCTGCTTTGAAACATTTTGCTGCCATAGCGGAACGGTTCATGAAGCACAACCACACCTCTCTTCTGGCCTCCAGGACACTCTCATATGGGCAGGATGTGGCTCCCTGTGTCCCATCTCCTCCTAGTTATTTGTGTAATTAAATCTTCCACACTGACATAGTGTTCTTGCATGCTTCTATATAAGACAAACTATTTGTTTGAAATATCAGTCGCTTGACTTGCAAAGTATATGCTCTCCTTGTGTCTTTGTTGGTACCGCCTCTGCAATACCATAAAGCATTCAGAGAGGTGTTATTCTACTAATGTGTACTGCATTTGTGGCTGGAGCTGGGTTACATCTTTTCCATAGTATTTAACTGAGAATTTTAGTTTGTACATAGTGGTGGATTAAATGGGATGATCAAAACTGGCGTCTCATCTCGTATGACCAAATGCTTAGTATTCATGCTGGAGATTGCTCACCATAGCAAAGTATTCTGAATAACTCACGAATCAAGCCTTGAAACTAGATTGCATTAGCAAACTGTCTGTAGGGCCTGCAGCTGCTCCAGATCTGCTCCAAGAACAGCCCAGCTACCCCTGAGGGCAGCACCCCTCCTGGAAAGCAAAACGCAGATGACAGAGCATAATGCATGCTTCAAGTGTATGACTTCAATACCCTACCATGTGTGAGTAAGAACCCCTAGATGTTTTACAGGATCACTTAGTTTTATGGCAAAAAAAGCACGACAATTATTTATGTACCAAATAGCTACTAGAAGGACTTTTGTTATTCTGACTGAGTACCATATATGTGAAAAGCAGAAAGAATCAGCATGAGAAAAAGATACTAGAGACTAGCATAAGTGAGCAGAAGATGAAAGAAAGAAAAAGATGAAGGTGGTAAAGGTGAGGCGGAATGAGGCAGTAGCTACGAGGTCCTCTGCAAGTAGATGAGAACCTGGTCTGTGTTCCTCATATTCTGGCCGGGTAGGGCACTACTAAAGGTTGTTGTTTTTTTAACCCAGCCAAAAGTATATCATTTGGAGAAAAGGTTGATGCTTTTTGCCTCCTCTGAACAAGCATGAGCAGAAGCCATCCTCTGACAACAAAAGTGAGCAAATATAACTTCTCGTGAGTGGTGGTTTAATGTCTTAGTCCTCAATCAGGACCAGAAGTCTAAGGACAAATCTCTGCTGCCTTGCATTCTTTTAAATTAATTTATTTAATTATTATAATTTTTTTTTTTCTATGGACACAACAGTTTGGGACACAAACTGGGATCGTGGCTATTCAAAAAGGCACAGTAAAACATGAAGGCTACAAGTTTGTTTGCTAACAACAGTTTCTAACAACTCTGTCAGAGACTTGTGTGAAAGAACGGGAAGGGTAGGACAACCACAGAGATGAGGAGTCTGCTCAAATCAAAACCTACTGCAACGTAGATTTTAGCAAAGACTGCGAGAAATGGTTTGAGCTATTTTGCAGATGCTAGAGCTCTGGTAGATTGTGCCAGTATTTGTGCACTGTAGTATCTGTGCCACTGTGAGATGTATGAAATGGCATGGTTGTTTTACTTCAGCATATAAATTCAATACTGAATACATTTTTTTGTTTTGTCCAGTACAGATAAGGAGCCTACCACTAATATATCATGGGGATGATTCAGGGTGGTCATGTAAAAAATTATTTATGTACACCACACAAACATGAAAATGTCCTTTTCTTCTGAACCACAGGTACTGATAATATTGGGAAGTTGGCTCCATCTCTCACTCTCAGTACTGTATCAATTATTAGAATCTCTTACTTTCAGCAGATTTAATTAGAATGTTGCTAAATATGGTACTATGGCAACATGCCTACCCCAGGATTCCCTTTGCTGTTAGGCCTGCTGCAGCTGAACTAATAGAAAAGGCTAATGGGAAAGCCTAATGACCATTTTTAAAGCTTAAATACCAGTCTTTTAATTTGACACTCCACAGGCTGCCAGTTGTTTCCTTGCAACGTACATGGAGTAGTTAAATGCAAAGTAAAATCTGCAGTTGTTGGAGCTGCTTTACAAATGTTCTGTAATGCTGGAAATCTTCAAAACTCCCTGAATATAGTATTCAACAAATGATATCTGTCTGGCTTTCCCCTTCCCCCTCAAAAAGTTTAATGTGCACATGCACTGCCACGATGCATAGGAAAAATCCTATGGAGCAGTCCAGCATACACCGTCTGTCAGACCAAGAAGAAATAAAGGTCTGTTGTTAATTCAGACAAATGGTCAGCAGCTGCAAAATAGTTTCCACAAGAAACAGAGCAAAACCCTCTCAGTTATGGATAGAATTTTTTATGATTTTCTGTTGCCTTTTCCAAGGCCAAAATATACTGCATATATTCCTACATAACTTTTATTCGTATTCGTATTCTCTGCTAATTCAGTGCTGTAAGCCACAGCAACAAAAAGCCTGCTTCAGAATAAGAAAAGATCCTGTGATTTTTATACTGCTTTTCAATATTTTAATCAGGCTACTTGCCCCTCTCACAGAAGTAAAAATGCCCCATCTGTGCAGTTGGACATAAGGGTACTGCAGGCTGCAGCTGTGGTGGTCAGCATGGATGTGCCTGCTGGCGGAGGGCAATTCTCTGATTGCAGTGGGTGTATGGTCACACAGCTAGGGCATCTGACTACTGCATTTCAGGATACCTGTCATTCTCATTTTAGCGGTGTTTTTCTTTACAGAATCACAGAATCACACAACTGTAGGGGTTGGAAGGGACCTTGAAAGATCATCGGGTCCGACTCCCCTGCCAAAGCAGGTTCCTCAGAGCAGGCTGCCCAGGTAGGCGTCCAGACGGGGACAGCTTTGCTTTTTATGTGCATCACAAGGATATCCTGCTTCTACAGTACTTTGCTACTTAGAAGAACACGGAGGGCTTTAGAATTTGTAATTCAAAATATGCCAAAATACCCCCAGGCGGAACAAAGGGCTGTTCAGAGCCTTTGCTGCTGCTAGGATGAAGTCAGAGCTGCTGGTGCAGGTTTCTGCATCTAAGGGATAGCTGACTGGGCCTGCAGCAGTATCACAACATCTTTAGTCTCTTCTTGCAGCTTTACAGACACTGGCAGGAGTCATAACCAGGAAGATGGTGGCTGGGTCAGGCTCAACTCCTTTTCTAGCCTGTTAAGGTCCATATTTGGGTCAGTATTATGCAGTTCCACATTTGTAGGTGATACAGAAACACAAGTGTCTGTTTACCACTGTAGCTCCCATCCTTTGATGATGGTTTCTCGGAATTTTGTCAGGACTGTATCAGTGCTCCCCAGTGTAAATCCTGGAGTGAAATCTGGGTTTATGTTATTTAAACTACATGTAGCAAGCTGAGTTTTAATCTGCAAGACACATTGATACAAATTTATTTTGGGTGTAACTCCTCTTAAATCATAATTTTAACCTATAGGCCAGTAGGGCTATTGGGTTACTAGACATTAAAATGTTCCTATTCCCATTTGGAGTCTGATAATGGCCACATCATCTGCAAATTTTTTGCGGTTTTTAAAAACCCAAGTAACAAGAAAACAGTCCTTATTTGTCCACTTGAGACACATTCAGCAGAGCTCAGATGTGTTTGGAAATTGAATAGAGACACATTTCCTCCAAGTTTAGAGAGTGTGGGATCATTTCCTTGCCCACTGCTGACTACATACCTGGCAAATTTAAGAGCAACTATATAAACTACAGGATGCAATAGCTTCCCTCTCATCTGTGTCAAAACCTGACAGCAAAGTTCTCTGAGCTGAATGCATTGATTCAGACCCAGCGACAAGCAGTCTGTGAGAGCTGCATGGAGAGATGAAGTCAAAAGGATTTAAAAAGAGCTTAACATGCAATAGAGACTGAGTCAAGTAAGCTGCAAACACAGAACATATCCAGAACTGCATCTCTAGTTCCTTGACACTGTTTTGGGGAGTTATTATTCCCTATTATAAAGACCACCATGTCTATACAAACGAAGTAAGGTCGTATACGCTACATAAGTACCACAGACCTAGTATTTGCACATTCATGAAGATGTGGTTTATTGTTTCATTTTCATAGGCACCTGATTTAGATATTTGAAACTGATTCCCCATGACCTGTGTATGAGGATGTGGAGTCCTCTGGGCTGAGTAGTATTTATGGTGACACATTTGACACTGGGCTGACACCACTGGACAGATGTATGTTGTACTTCTGGAACAGAGGTGGTTACACGCAAGCTCTTTGATAGGCAATTCCGCAAGAAAGGTGAACTTGCATACAAGCAATTCTTGTTTGAAGGTGTTAAAAGTTCTTAAAGTGTGACTTGTTTCACTTCCCAGGGAAAGGCCAGAGTCCTCCTCTGAAATGTTCTGATTACAGTATGTTGGGCTGCAATTCACTTACCCAAAATAAAATAAAAAAACCCTGTTATTAAACCCTCATATTAGGGTTTAAAGCTCCCCAGAACTTTCCATACATTTGTATTTCCATACACACACCATGTGTAGTCACTGACATTTGGACAAAGTTAGAAAAAAAAAAAACAACAACTGTAGAAGATAATGCTGCTGAAATAACACATATTTAAGTGCAAAATAAGCTTCTGCTTACAGCACTCACTGAGACTCCAATTTAGACATAGTTAATGCCTTGTTTGGCTCAGGGGGTTAAGTCCACATCATTATTCCATTTCTTTCACCCGGTTGTGTGTGTTGTTCATAACCTTGAAATATTAAGGAGTTAGGTGCTTAGCTCCAAATACAAGGTTTATATTGCTGAGTTCTCTGTGCTTTGAATGAAGGAGAGTTTGTGGTTTGCAAATAGGATTTGCAACAGCCAGCACACAGAGTGGAGGAAATGCTGTAGGTGGCTGTGTCTGTGAAGCTCTCTCCCTCAGAAGATTAACAGTGCTAATACAGGTATCTTGGTGCAAATGGATTCCCTGCCTGAAACCACTTCCCACACTTTGATACCTAAGACAGCTGTCCTACTGATCCTTTTCAAGGTGACAGTAGTATCATAAAGGTGAGTGAAAATAATGGGCAACCTTTTATCTTTCTGGGATCTGTGATGAGCTATCATCTTGCATGATAAATTGCTTTTTCCTGTGAAGTATTACTTGGAGACATGCAAATGCCACCTCTTGGGTATTGCAAGCAAATATTTTTCTCTTCAGTTGGCAATGTGGGCTCAGCTGATTTCAGTTTCTTGTGAGAATTCCCCTCTCTATAGGTGCTCGGTGTTTAAACTACGTGACTTCCCAGTCATTTTTCAACTGAGAAAAAAAAAATAAAAAAAAGCTTTAAATGGTCACTTTTGTTTTTCTAATCAGGAAACTGTAGGCATTTTTCTCTCTCTTTTATTTATTTATGATTATTATTATTTAATTTATAGAGAAAAATAGAAATCAATCCACATGGAAAAGTTTCATGGGAGACTGCAGCTTTCAAGCAAGCTTGTGGAAATATGTTCCTTCCACTGAGAACGATGTGGAAGGGGGGGTGCAATGTTTTATGCCTCCTCTCTCAGCAGTAACATAAGAACATTATCTCTTCCAAACTACTGTTTCATAAAGTATTCCTTAATCTTGTAAGAGAGGGAAAGGGATTTTTTCTGAGGTAATGACTATCCAGAAATGACAGCACCTAATGCTGGCATATGTCTGCTATGCTGGGAACTTGTGTCCAGTATGCTATGTTATGTCCCCTTGTCAAATAATGAAGGAATCTATTTGAAACCTCAAGAAAAATAAACAATGATCCTGCAGCAGGTCATACTGTGAATGCTGTAAATCAGTCTGTGGCAATGGGACCTCATGCAGTGGAAGAACAGCCAGGGCAGCGTGTGAACAGGAGTGGCAGGAGGCTGTGCTGAATTGGAATTTCCCACAGAACAGCTAGAAACAAAACAGGGGAACTCAGAGTGAAATTTTTTAATGAAAATCAGGTAGAAAGCTCAAAACATGCAAATAAAGATGCATCCCCCTCTGAAGTGGAACTTTTGTAAAATTTTTGATTTTTTTTTTCTCAAACACTTTTTGTTTCTGTCTCCGTTAAATATTTTAGAACAGTAAAAGATTTTGGTGACTTGGTAAATTCCTACTCCTCTATAAACAGATTATGTCATTGAATCAGCAGTAGTTATAAAATCTCATTGAAGACATGTTCTTTAAGAATATGTTTGCAGCTGATAGACAGATATTTGTCTGATATTTTCCCATTCTGTGGAGTTTGCTATCACTCACCTTATTCCATTATAAGTGTTTAATAAGCTGTCTATTTCAAAGTGTTCTGGAGATAACTGCGGGATTTGATTTTAAATGTACCTTTTTTTCCCCACAAATGATTAAATCTCTCAGCTAGATATTAAGAAGGAACAAACATGATTGGCCTACCATACCAATTAGAGAATATATAATGCTTTAGTTTTCAGTGTGGATGAACAATAGTTGCAATCAATATTTGGAGATAATTATATTAATCTTGCAGAACCCACACCACCAAAAAAACATCAAAGACAGCACGAACCTAATTGAGAGTAAATACTCTTAATTAAACACATAATGTGGAATTAAAATAATTGTGCAACATTGCTGTAGTATGGTGGGAGGTAAATATGAGGAGTGACTCCAGCTAGCACCTACAGAGGAATTGTGTCAGGAGTTTTGTAAATCTTGCTTCAAAAACGGGCATGTTAGCCACAGCTGCTCACGCCCATCTCTAAGCATACCACCATTTGATAAAGATTTCTGTATATTCGTGTGTCCTTGCTTGACAGGACTCAAGTCAGAGGAGCTTGCCTGGTCTTGCTACAGGACTTCCGGACATTTTTGCCCTGAGGTGTTTGCTCAGTCCCTGTTCTGGGCTCTGTTTCTCCATTGGGGAACCAGCAGCTGGGAGCCCCAGACACATCAGAATAAAGCTTGCAGTTTAGATGAACCTGCCTTCATTAACCATTGAAGCTAGGCCAGGTTTTTATTAGGTAAAAGGTAGGACAAAATTCTCATTACTATGGCTCAAATAGCAGTGTCCTACATCAGTGACTTTATGCAAAAATATACTTTCTGTGTCAGTGTCACAAAATATTACCTTATCAGTGTATTTCCTGTGACTGCACAAAGAAGTTGAAAAGTTTTGCTTATTTGTCCTCACTAATCTGTGCTCTGTAATGTTTCCAAAAAACTGAAACAAGTGCTAAATTTTAATGGACACTGGTAAGGAAAATGTATTCATATTTGTGAAACCTCTCACAAAGCTAGAAGCCAGCCTTAGAAAGCAACCCTTCTGAAATTCCTTATAAAAAGAAAACAAGGTTCTTATTTGCTCTTCATAGATATCAAAGGAATTTTGTATGTGATTGAGAGCATCTGGCTCTAATTGTGATAAATAGCCTTAAGCATCTGACTTTTAACAGTAGAAGCTGAGAAATTCCACTTCGGGTATCATTTCATACACCTTTCAGATGCAGAAGGAATCAGTATGCTGCTTGTGTTTCAGCAACCAGCCCTAAAAAGAGAGAAATGTGACAGAAGCAGAACATTACTGTAAGTATTGATTGTGCAACATATAACAAGCTCTGTGTGGATCAGAACAGGAGTTTAATACAGAAACTAGAGTTTCTTCTCATAACAAATTGACTTGGCCTTGATGTTTTCCATTTTCAGTCTCAGATATTACGAATGCAGAGTATTTTGAATATACTGAGACTTGTTAACAGCATGAGCAGCACGTGCTATGCTACGCGTGATTTAGTTTTCAGTTCACGTGTATTACAAATCTACCACTTTAGATGATCACATTTATTTATAATTAAAATATACATGTGGATATTCCTGAAATTGTGTATGTTTAGGGAATTGTATTTTAGAACTAGGATGGAGCATTGAGAGGAGGAAAAATAAAAAGAAGTGCAAAATCAACTTTAATGACAGGCTGCCCTTTAAGATGAAGTCTTTCCTTTCAATTTAGTGTCCATTCATTTCTATGGAGTGTGAGCAAACGGAAAGGAAATAGTTTTTGGCCTGATGAGAACTGGGAGGATGTTTCTGTACAAGAATACTTTGTATGCTGTACATCTAGACAGTTTTCATTGCACTGGCTGGAAGAGGCATTAATGTTATTAGTGAAAAATGCTGAAGCCAAAGAAGATAGATCCTCAACCAAATGTTATAGCTCAAGCAGTTAAGACACCCAGTGAAGCTGTGATGTAGTTTTAAAGTAAGGAGGGCATTAAAAATGAGTTTGTATTTAGAAGCTGCCACTATATACAAATGGTTTTAGTAGCCCAGAATAATACCTGTGGCAAACTCCTTCAGAGCTGGATTCTACAAATTATGGCATTCAGTGGCTCTGATCCAGCAAAGAGATGGTTTGCTATAATCCACGCCCCACTGATAAAATGACTTACAGTCCTAATGTACACAGGAAAAGCTGAACAACACCAGAAGCTTTCTCACAGAGACCTGCAAAGCACTGGACTGTGTTAATGCCAGCTCTCAAGCCCCGTGCTTAATCTGCCCTTGCCTTATGATTTTAGAAAAAAAGCCTGTGTTTATGCATAGACCAGAACACCCCAAGTAAGGCAGGATGGATGGAAATTGAGAAAAAAATGAGGGCTGACTGCATACTAAATTATTGAAGATTCAAATCACAGCGAAGTCATTTAAACAAAAGCAACAAGACATGACAGCATGACAGCTTTTTTTTTTTTTTTTTTCTGTTATTTAGTTTCACATGGAATGTCCTTTGTGTTTAGAGTCCACTGTTTAGACAATTCAAGGCTGATATGTTTGTCCTTGTGGTATTTCAGATTTCACACCTCATGCTGTAAAACTTTCCAGGACCAGCTCTGTGCTTTGAAGTGTACAGTGTAAGGCAGTAAACATTAATGAGTCATAAATATATTCGGTCAAAAAAAAGTGTTTTACAGATTATACTTGCTTTAGTCTATGTTGATACTATTCATTTTCCTGTAATTTCAAGAATGTGTAGGATGGCAGATTGCTTCATCAAGACTGCATGATTTTGAGCTATCAGACTTTACGGAAATCTTTTATCTTAAAGGCTTAAAGTAAACAATTAGATATTGAAACAAATTATTGTGGCCATATGTTTTCCTGACCAGAATCGCCAGCAGGTTTTTGCTTCTACTTAACTGTGAATGAATTCTTATTCAAACTGCCAAAACAGCTAACAAATTCTTAGAATTTGTTAGAAGAATTTGTTAGAATATGACAGTTAAAAGTATGATGTCTAGGGAGTAGTGTTTTAATGAAGATAATGATCACCATCTTTTGTTAGCTAGTCTAACAAAAGTGTGCAATTGTTTGCCCTGGATGCCAGCTCTTGGTGTATAGGTGTTGTACATTTAGTTACACCGAGCTGGTAAATGGAGATAGTATAATATCTCTCATAGATATTAGCTGTCCCAATGCATGTTTTCACAGATGGTGTGTGTACAGAGATGCACAGAGGCACACACAGTGCAAAGCAGTGCCGCAGTAGTGGATGAGGCAGCAGAGCAGGCAGGGGCACTGACTATCAGGGCAAGCTCTTCCCCAGGGAAATCCCTCTCCTCCACCTTGGTGCGAGAGGATAGCTCTCCACTACCCCTGACAATATGCAGACAGCATGGTTTAACCTGTGCTGCTGAGCAAACTGAAAATGCAGGCCAGGTCAAAATCACAGCCATACTGATTTCAGTGTCTGTCGTTACGGCTGGCTGCCTCCTGTGTGCTAGTGAGAGAGGCTTCAGTGTAGGCAAAGCCTCCGCACTAAGCTCCAAACTAAAGGTCATCCTGGGGCTCGAGTGTTTTCCTTCTTGCTGTTTTCTCATAGCTTGTAGTGGCAGTGACATCTTTCTCACTTCCTTCCACCAGTGCATTCCTATTCCTTCTGTTTTTAATGTCATCCCACGTTTATTCCTGAGCCCCTGGGTAATGTTAAACACTCTGCTTCCTAGCTTAATTGGTGTGGCCTCCTCACACTTATTTAAGGTTTCACTCCTGTGATTACAGTCTTTGCAGGCTGTCTCGAGAGATTTTTGTAGACTTGCTGGGAAAGAGATTGGCCCTCTGTGTGGGTCCACCTGCAGAACTACGCATTAAGTGCAAAATCTTCATAGGAAGAAATGGCCTAATAATGACAATAGTGCATAATACTAGAAAATTTGAAAAATGCACAAATGCATATATACAAATACACATATTGAGGTTGGTATATAAAGAGTAATTCTTCACATAATACTATACCAAGCACAAAAGATTTATTTTTTAATTACAGAGTAAAACATTCCAAAATTGTCTAATTGATGGATGGGAAGCTTTAGCAAAGCAATGAACATAAGGGAACCTGACATTAAATGTTTGGTATGTTGCCATGACATTTGCTGAATTTTATTTTTATTCACAATTTAAACCATCAGTGCTGCTAAATTTGATATTTAGAGGAATAATGCAAAATAATGGAAACAAAATAGAAAAGAATGCAACTCTTGTAAATGTGGCCAGATACTACATATTGTACCTCTGAAAGTGATCAGAAAAGATTTATTTTGTTTTGCTTTGAAATTCCTCTACGTACGAAGAGTGGAATGTTCTTTAAGAATTAGTGGGTTCCTTTAAAGAACAATTCTTTAGCTTTCCTTAACTTTAAATCTAAGCTTTTAAATATATTTATCTTCTTTATTTAATCTCTTCTCTTTGGGGAAGGAGAAAATAAATGTCACTGATAGGTGTGAATATTTATATTAATTCTCAGGTTGCTGATGTTCAGCAGGCCTGATCTATTTTGTTACATTGCATCTGTGGTAAATTATTACCACTATTCAGTATATGTCTTTGCACATGCATCTTAGGTAAGCAAGATACATCTTTGGCTTTACCTGTACTAGGAAGACAACTTGTACTGGCTTTTGCTTTTATTCTAGGTATGTCTCAAGTCTCTTGCAAGAGAGACTCTTAGTCACTGGAGTATGTCACATTCCTGAAGAATCCATATGGTCATGGGAAAAGTCCCTTCAAGAACGAACAGTGGGCAAATAAAACAGGAAATCTGCATGGATTGTTTGGCAGTTTTCCTGGATGGGAACTTTATCAAAAGGGCCAAATTTGTTTACCATGGGCAGATTACGATGTCTGATCCAGTTCATCAAGGTCATATGGGCCTTGGTCCTAGCACATGATTCAGTCTAGGTCAGTTTAATCCCTTTCTTTTTTAGCCTTGAATTATCATTGTGACATCCGTTACATCCTTGAGTGTGAAGGCCAGTGTGCAAGCTCCTGTGATTTTGTTTGTTTGTTTTGTTAGATGTTACCACCAGCTAGATAAGAAATACATGAGTGAGTTTGAGAGGATGACTTTATGTGCTATATTTATCCTGGTATTTTCAGGATTAAAATAAGACCCCACCTCATTCTCCCTTCCCACAGTATCTTATGTATGTGGAACCTCTAGATATAGTTGTAGTTTAAAGATATACATCAAAAACTTCAGGGAACAGTGGCTAAGCTATACAGTGACTGCTGATGATTTGCAATTAAATTAAAGAAAAAAAAAAAAAGGCATTGGGAAGTATTCTCACAAAGAAGGTAAATCATTGATTCTTGCTGATCTTGGTATCAGTTGTTATGATACCTGATCAGATTATGATATCAGATACCTGACCACTGACCCCTAGAACTTGATCGGAATTTAGAGAGGAAGTATTACCATTTGCCAATTGCATAGGGCTACAGCCACAGTATTCCTGCATTTTCAGAATGTGGCTTATCAATAAAGACTGAAAAAGATCATTTCATGTTTGTGTCATGGCCACGTTAGGGGGAAGAAAAGAAGATATTGTAATGTTTTTGAAATCATACATATTCACAATCCTAGTGCAAATAAAACAGTTTTAATATGGACAGACCTGTTGAAGCAAATAAACAAACAAAAGAAATATTTTGATCAGTTAAGATTTTATTTAAACTTCAGCTTGCCTTGCCGTCTTTGTGTGAAAAGAGGCCAACATTGTTAAGCAGGCTAGATGACCTATGGTCTAAGGCTTTGAGCTGTAGTAGACACAGTAGGCCTCAGAAGACATTTAGGAGACTGTTTTTCTTCTGGTGAAGCTTATTCCCAGAAGACTCTGGTGTTGGGCAAATTTGTATGTTGAACAACATTAAAACTGCAGACCATAAATAGAAAAGTACATCTACCGTCTGTGCCTTCACTCCAGGATGCCCTCTGTCAGTGAGGTTCTATGTTTTTCTTATGTGGACATCAGCTTCCCAAAGAATCAATATGCACTGTTGTCCTGTTTTACGTTTGAAGAAAAAAATGATTTTCTGACAAAGGATTCAAATATGCAAAGACATGCATTTCAATAAGGTGTTAATTTCAAAGCCTATTGGGAAAACATAAATGCTGTCCCAATTGAATACACCAGTCCACAAACACAGAGGAACTTGGCTCACCACTTCTCAAGGGGAGATGGCCTCTAGGTAAAGGGTGCGATTCTTCCTAACAGATGGTGTTCTCTCTGGAATAGCCAGGGGTATGCTGAGGCACTTTATTCCCCCATAAAGTTCTTCAGAAACACAGGAACCTGAGCTCTTTGCTGACTCTTTATTTAAAAAAAATGATTATGTGGCCTCTGTTGGGAAGACTGGATTTTACCCTCTCTTTCCCTTTCTGCAGCTCCCACTCCTGTGATTTCTATCAATAGATTGCAGAGAAGAAAAATTTTGCACTCTCAGAGAGTTTTCAGCCCAAACTCTGCACAGAGCCTGGTATAATTCTACAGTGGAAGTTGTTGGAGATGAAGTTGCTTCTAGATACTTAGTAAAAGACAGAGACTTTCTCCATGAGAAATGTAGTTCTCAGGATATGGCTGAGACACAACACTACATTCTTAATCCAAGGGAACCTTGTCTAAAATAGCTAACATGGATTAAACCACCAATAAATCAGTCTTTAATTCAGATTCGTGGCTCAAATTCTGCTACATTCAGCTGCTAATTTGGCTGCCTTGCATTATTCCAGCAACACAAATCAGCAAGTGAATATGTCCCAGCACATTTCGTGTGAAATCATGGATTTGTTTAATAATGTGGAGCCAGCTTGAGTTGCCCCTTATAGGAGTCACCTCAGTGAGACAGCAGTAAGCTGGAAAGGTTTGCAGCATGGCAGATCTGAGAAGATTTTTGCCTAAGGGAGCATCATGTGTTACAGAAGTCATGAGAAAAAAAAAAGAAACCTTTGAATGTTTTATTTAGTTTGATTGCAATTCCAATAGTGCTTACTGCAAAATATGCAAACCTAATATTTCTCTATTTTTCTATGGGACTTGCTTTCTCAGTCCTTCTCACTGTTTCACCTCACATTTTCAGTCTATCAATTCCCTCTTTAAGGTTGTGAAAAATCTCTCCAGAATAAGCACCCCATGGAGCCAATTATTTGCATGATTTGAAATGAGGAATTTGTCAAACGTAACCCTTTTTTTCCCATCCTTTAACAGACAACCTCCCACAAATATATTTGCTGCTTAAAATTGCTTGTCGATGTAAAGAAAGGTCTTGTTAACAAGAACTACTGGAAAAAAACCTTGTAATTTCTTTAGCATAACAAGCTTTGGGATGTCGAGGTTGTGTGCCATACATACTTTGAGTTCTGGTACAAGTTCTGTCTTATTCCTGAGTCAAGCATTTCCCAGGACTTGTGCTCACATAGCAAAACTGTTAGTGCAGTCCTATAAAAAGTGGTGTATGCAATAAAAAATGACAATGCATAAAGACAGCTTACAGTAATATGGAACTAATTTACTGAATATAGATATAATTTTCTATACTGTACATTTTATAATTCAGCAGAATATAGAAACTGCACATACAGCAATAAAAGTAAGAACATGGATACCTTACCGAAATCAGAGCAAATTTGACTTTAGTAGGAAGGTGTTGAGGCCTGGGACTGGTTTTTAAAGACTGCCAAAACTGAGAAGGACGTGTGACAAGATATGATGATTGCAGGTACTTGTCAAATTAGTCCATATAACATTGCATATAACATTGATACCTTTACAGGGAAAGGGTTTCATTTACCTTTTTTTTTTTTTAAAAAAAAAATATATATAAATAAACTTCGGTTTAAGAGCAGTACATGTATTGCTTGTGCACTGATTGCATTTTATGAAAGTTTATGAACATATGATAAACTGGTCAGGCCACTTTTGTTTTAATTAAAAATGTAGACATATTTGAATGATTTGCAGTGATTTAAATGAATCAAGTTCTGTAGTGCACCATTAAATCTGCTGAAAAAAACAGTGTATAAACAAACTGTAGGATGCTGTTTGATCAGTTGTCAGAGTAGAGGGTAAGTTCCTCTCTTGCTATTGTCAAAACATAAACTTCATAATGTAATCTCTCAAGATAAATTAAACACTTTTTTTTTTTTTCAATTTAGATTAAAACCAAATCTTAATTATAAAGGCTTTGTAGTATTAATTAGCCATAGAATGGTAAATACAGCAACAATAATTTACTATAGGAAAAGAAATACTGAATGAAGTCTAATACATTTTACACAGAAGTTTACAGACTGAAAAAGTGTAGAATTTGCCAGTGCAAAAGATACACTTTTCCAATAACATGATTCTTACTGTATCTTTGAAGAAGAGGACATGGGGGTTTGGTCTTAAGTTTCCCTTGCATTAACTAGTTTTCTGAACTTTAAAAGATACAAGATATAGAAAGGATAGCACAGGGATGCTGAGTGCATCTCAGAAGAACGATGCTTGGCACCTCCAGGAATGATGCATGAATTTGTGGGAATATATTTCCTTATGAAACAAGAACTAGGTTTGTCTTCAGTAGAAACTACAGGTTGTCATGCATGAATCTAAAATTCCTTACTTTGTTATTTCACTTCAGGCACTTGAATTAGCCATTTTTAAGTCAGACCTGCAAACCATATTCACTTTGTTACTTATCTTTGCTAAATGCATTAAAAATGAAATGTGCCTAGTTGCCCAGCTGTCAAAATAGGAATTTCTATGAATAAAACATTAGTTATGTTTATCCTGGTACTTGGCTTCTCCTCTGAAATTGAGAGTTAGTATAATTAAGGATATGGGCTGTTCTTTATCAGAGCAAAACCAAACCAGGACAGAAGTATACAGACATGTGATGTACACATTTCAGCAGTTGGTTTCAAATATCAAGTGATGATTTAGAACTAGTCAGATAAAGAAGGGCAAGGTTCTTACTGAGTAACGCTCCTAGCTTGTTCAAGAGAATGTCCATACAGAGAGGGTCTGTATTAACTGCAATGTTTCCTATTCCTTTTGGAAGGAAAGAGAGTCTTAAGAAAAGGTTACTCTACATCAATCAATAACTAGAGAAGAATGGTTGTAACAGCTAGAGAAAACAACAAAAAACTAACCTTGTGAATTTTTGGATAGTCCCATCTTCCTTCATTATAGAGATTCCTGAAACCACTTTAAACTCTGCAGGTTGGAACAGTATTCCAGGCATACTCTATTAAATCTAACTATTTTAATAATTCTTTCTATTACCAGGTATTTTAGGTCAGTAGGAAAATATGTACTGTGAGGGCCATGACCACAGTCTCTTCAATAAAGTTTCACTGGAAGAATTTCCTTTGTGAACAGTTTGGCTTGAGTAAAGCGGAATTTATAGAGTTTTTATGTTGACTCCATAAGATTATGTGTAATGAAGTTACTTTCTCTACAATAAAATACCTGCTTGCTCATGTTCCTCTGTGTGAATGCCAAAAGCAGTTTCCCATTTTATAGAATACAGAACATGTGTAGTTCTGGTTAAATTGGATAAACTTTTATAAGCATTTCTTTAAATGACAATGTATTACTTAAGCCTCACTACTTTACACTTTTTAAAATAATTGTTTTTGCTCCTTATTTTTCTTATATATTTTTTCTTTTTAGGATAAAACATCTTAAAAAAAAATCAAATAAAATGAAAGATGATAAAATGAGCGTAACCTTTAAAATATTGGAACCAGTGAAATTCACACACACATCAAAGAACTCAGAATAATATACAATTTAAGTTGCCTGGTTCCCATAAAATGAATCACTTTGGATAAATTATAGGTATGTTAAGGTAGATAAATAACCTTGCTATATGCTGATTTCCTCATTGGGTGCAATACACATTTCTCCCTATTTATCTATACCATATATAGAGAAATGGATATGTCAGAAATTGCACATGCGCACACAACATGTATTGTGTATATACAATACGTGTGTAATACAACATGCAGTATATTGTGTATACATATGTAAATACAAATATAGTATGTTATTCTAAGCAAGTAGAAGGTGTAACATACTTGGACAGCAAAGGTGAAAGCTAGATGGCAAACAGAAGGCTAAGGGAAATATAGTTATGGCATGTATAGTTTATTCTAAGCAAGGCCAAAAATTTAGGCAGTATTTTAAGTTTATATAAAACACTAAACAACATACATTTGCTGCATTTTTTGTTTCATGACACAAATGATGAACACAGAAACAATGAAGGCAGAAGCATTTGTACAGAGCTTTGAAGTAGACTTCAGACCTGACTGAAGATCCATTAGCTGTGCACTGTAAAATGACACTCATGAAAAGCATGGGTGTTAAAATAGACATTTCTGAGGCATTCATGATGAAAAATAGTGTTAAACATGCTATAGGATTCCACTGGCTAGTGACTCAGATTGTTACAGAAATGTCAGGAATCAGCCAGTTAGCTGCTCTGACAATAACAGTTTGAGCCAGCCAAATGGTATCTGGTCCTAATTTTCTGTGGCTTTTCATGGGTGGGAGAAGAGTCTTACTTTATTTCCCTACTGCGTTTTTCCAGACGTAGCTGTTGATGCTTTTTGCTTATTTGTTTGAATGTGGCCTGTACCTTTCAAAACTTGACGCAACCAATGAATATGAAACTTCTGACATCCTTGTTGACATTATAGAGGTGTGCAGTATTATTGAACCTTTTTCTTATTATTTCAGAGGAACCTTTAATAGACTTTGGGCCTCTTTCAGGTTGTGGTGACACTACTACTGATCAATCACGTCTAGAACCTGGAGACAGATTTTTTTTTTTTTTTTTTCTCCTGTGAAAAGCCAAAGTTAAAAAATATTCCTATCAGACAAGAAACAACTCTAATGGCAGTGCAGACAGACTATGTGAAATACACATTTAAGTCACTTTCCAACTCTCTTCCTACATCAGTCCTTATGGCCATTCTGAGTTTTTAATGGCAAACCACTTCCTTCAGCTTACCACCCTGTGCTGCTACACAGACCTGAGTAGCAGAGGCAGCAGGATGGGTGTTGTCTTTCTCTTTGGCTTGGTGTTAACTCCTTAGGTCGCTAATGAAAATGGAAATGGATGCTTGTTTGCAGGTATATGTGGCTGTAAATGAGGGTGTCTGAGCAGCCAGCATATACTGCACATACTGCTCCTGTGAGAAGGACAGAAAGCTCCTATGGCCTCTACACTTGCTTAACAGAGACTATAAGTCAGAGTTTCCCTACACTTGATTATATAAACAAAATGTTTTTTATTGTTACATAAACAGAAGTTCTTACAATTGTCAGGTAACTGTAAGAAAATCTTACTCCAGGGTAACTAGTACCTTGGGAGTTATGTCCCCTATTAGGCTGTAGGAAATTTAAATTCAAGCTCCTTGTTTCACTCAGGTATGTTCCCATGAAATGCTTTTGATCTGATGAAATGAATTATTCCACTGAGACATTTCTAAACAACTGCAGTCATAATCCACTGAGTATAGCTAACCTCAGGTATAAAGAGAAATAAATTTGCAGATTGTATTCTTGAATCTGTAATGCTTCAGAGGAGCTAGTTTTATACCACATTTCCTTAATTTCCAGAAAAATAATATTAATGTTGTATTATGACATCCATCCAGCATTTGGATAAGTACAAAACTATGGGCACACCTTCCTAACACAATTAGCTTAAGCTATTAAGTCTTAAAGTGTCTTCACAACTTTGTTCCTCTATGACCCTCTTTTACCCTTTTACCCCCAAAAGCAAACAACTTCTATACTTGGAAGGATTCCTGAGGTATCTGAGTCCAGCAAATTCCACATACATGAAGTGAGAGCAGAAACCGTGAAGACACAGACACTAGTGTAAGTCTCAGAAGTGATGAATTTCAGAGGTTCTGATGAAGGCTACCCAGCTGCTGAGCTGACTGCCAGGTAAAGTGTAAAAAGCCTGCCGTTCATTTACTGCATTGGTTGTGCTTCACAGATACACACTCTGCCTCTATTTCTGTTACCGTCTTGCAGCCTATGGGAAGAGGTGTGAACAATTAGCTAATGAAGAGCACACTATGTCTAGACAGCTAACTGTTAGCAGATGATCACTGTTCATATTTGTCAGCGAGCTGAGTGACATGAACAAGATAGATGTGCATCAGGAATAGATATCACCAGACTCCAAAATAGTGTCCTTGCTGTGTACGTGTTTAATATTTTTTTTTTTTTTTCTTTCATTGTCAGATGTACAGCCAATGCTGAGTCCCAGCCTCATAACTTCTCCAGTGATGGAGAGGCTTTATGATCAGATCTTTCAAATATTTACCTTCTGCACAAGGTTACCTCTTCTGTTCTTGTGTTTCAAAAATAGAAATAATGGTATGTATTGCTTTTTACCCACTAGGAATTAAAAGTTCAAGGCTTAAATATTATATGAGGGGCACTGTAAAACACCAGAGCTAGACCTGATGATAGGTGCTAGACTGAGATTCAGGAATCAACAGGTCAGCTCCTGTCTGTCACACATTTCCTGTTTGACCTTAGACAAATCATTTTGCTGCAATTCACTGTGCCTTGTTTTGCAAAGTGTGGATGAAGGTGCACTGTGGAAAGACAACTATGTGAAAAGTATTATGTTGCTGAAATCTGGAGAAGGACTTGCAGATATTCCTGTCAATGAACTTGTGCGTAGGCTTCTGTAGTACATTTTCTTCTACATGTTGATTTTTTGGAAGGTAGAGACAGGCAGAAGTGAAAACATGGAATAGCTGTTTGTCATTTCATCTATCTTGCTGCGGGCAAGGCTTCAGAGCAGACTGCTTAGTGGTCCTGTAAGTATAGGATAATATTTAAGTAAATGTTCAAGACCTCATATAACTGTCATGCTTAAGTTGTATCAACTAATGGAAGCCATTAGGGCATCTATCTACCAGAAGCAGAGTTTCTAGGTACAAAGAAGAAATTTATGGTTCTGTCTGGTTTAAAATGAAATGGGAATGTTTTTAAAGGAGTTGCTATTAGGAAACATTTTGGCTTTTCTTTCTAGCTGTAAACAGATGCTTATTCATATTATGCCAGATTTACTAGCTAAGGCTGCTCTTCATCAGCAATGCATAAATCCCTCTTGACTGATTGGAAAGGCACAACAAATAAGCTGGCATACAATGGGGGAACTTGCTTACTCTTTTTGCAGTGATTTTACAGTCCTATTCCTGCAATATGCCTATTGACTTTGGTGGTCCCAACACAGCTTCTGAGAACCGTTCACAAGAAGAAATGCCGAGGGATGACACTTGATCTGTGCTTAGTCTGTGGTGAGAGCTGGATGTGAACTATGTCATATGCAATATAAAGCAAAGGGACTGAGCACACCCTGTCTGTTTTGTGGTCAATATTTCCTTGAATAAATAACATGGAATACATAAAAGAAGAAGGAAATATTATGATTCTGCTAATGTGACCCTGCATTATTTGTGTAGGTTTTTGAGTAGCTGTCAATCCAGCCCTCTATTGTTAGGCTGTACCCTTGCCTGGGAATGATCTGAAAAGAAAAAAAAAAAAAAAAAGAAAAAAAAAAAGTGCAATAAAACAGAACATCATAAATCCTTAGCAGATTGATAACAACTGAAAATGATCACCTCTCTAGGGATGCTGTTGTTTATTATACTCTCAGTTTTCTATTTTTCACCATTTTATAAGTCATTGTTGTATTTTATGGTGTGGTAATGTAAACCCACCACCATGGAACTCTCACAGGCAGTCCATGGACATGGAATTGCAAAATTCCCTTATCTCCTCAGCAGATTTCTTCACCTAAGAGTTGGAGCATGTTGGTTCATTACTGGGATTTGTGCCCCAGTAATACACACCATAGAAATAAAACCTTCAGCTTGCCTTTTACCAAGAACGAAATTCTGTCACTGTTTTGGGCTGGAAAAAAAAGGAAAAAAAAAAAAAAAAAAAAAAAAAAAAGTTTGGGCATTTACAGGTAGATGTCTCCTTCCTAAATCATCACCCTTTGCTGCTTTTATAGCTCTGTGAAGACAAAAAGTCACTTTAAGGTCATGATCCACAAGATTTATTTCACAGCTCTCTGTTGGTATGTGACAAATATGAAACTAGAAATTCTGCATTCTCTCCATTGACTGTTAAGAGAGCCAAAGGTGACTCAAATCCAGATGACAATTCTGAACACCTCCTCTAGATTAGCTTAATACCCAGCATTTTAAGTTATTCTGCAGAGTTTGAGATTCATGTGGATTATATCCCCTTTTAAGACCAATGCAGCTTTCAAATCTCTCCTCCAAAGGTCACAGGGACAACTGAATTAAAAGTGTTGTGTTGGAATGGGAGGACCTCTCTCTTGCTTGCTGTGAAAGGTGAGGAATTCCATTCTACAGGCTCATTCTCCCCCTGAGAGTGTTAGAGGACCTGGCACTAGAATCCTTTCTGTATATCAGGCTGTTTGTTTGACAAATCTCTGCTTTGACTTAGGGGAACTGGTTTTTTAAAGGTTGCCAATTTCGCACATTGCAAAGGGGTAGGGAGAGGTCAGCTACAGTTCAGTAGGAAATGAGCAGAACGCCACTGGACTCACTTTACGAAGGATCCCTTACAGACATTTAATCAGAATGATTTTCTCTTCAGTCTTGTCAAGGCTGATAAACTTCATGAGAAGACCAAACCATTTATCTTCTATAAAAAGCTTGAGATTTAGAGAAGACTAAATGAAGGAGCCCTCATTATTTGTATTTATACAGCATACACAATGAACTATCTTTAGCTTTCATGCTGTATTCTTAACACATTTGAAGTATAGAAGTGGAAACTGGGAATAATTTGTCTCTGAACTACATGCCTGTGGGGTGTAGGCTAAAATGCCTTCTTTGATCTAACAATGAAGTGAATTTATGTCATGGACCACACACTGGAAAAAAGGCAAGCAGTGGAAAGATAGAGGGAAGGGTTCAAACATTAATGTTAAGGTCCATGTACGTGTCTCTTCCTCTCTATTTTGCCCTAGGATTAAAAGGCAGTTGCTGGGGTATTTAGAAGAGTTCTGTGTTGCTATGGAGCACAGCAAGGTTTTGAGCTTAAAACTAATGCACATTAGTGTAAAAAAATAAATAAATAATAATAATAATAAAAAATCCTTATTGTTTTGCTGGTGTCTGTGTTGTGACAATTTTGTTGTCTTTCTCTAAGTGCTCTTTGCTCAGAGGTGGGGGAAATCAATTCATTACTTGACCTTTTTAAGAGAGTTGCTTTCTATTTTTCCTAGCTGACAATGTAATGGATTTCAGGACTTTCATTCAATACAGGATGTGTTTTTATGCAGCTTCATCATCTTTTTTTTTTTTTTTTTTTTTTTTTTTTTTTTTTTTAAATATGCTAACTTTATTTGTCACAGACTAAAAGTGTAGGCCTGTGGTTACACAGTGTGCACATGTCCTGTAAATATGTTTGCAGTGAGATATTAATAACCAAATTCAGTCCTTCTAATACCACTGTTGATTTCTCTGAGGTTACATTAGGGCTGGGTTTGCCTCTGTGTGAAAGTCAGATGATGTTTTTCATCATGAGAAAGAGTCTGAATATATGTCACTTATTTGGGATATCCTGTCTTTCCTCTCTAGAAGAGTTGAAGATGTCCTAATAGTGATTTTACCACAATGCTTCCCATTACATATATGCACAAACTAAGCATAAATAAAACAGAGCATCCTATGCTGGAGGACAAACATAGAAGGATATTAGAAGTGTTCTTACTGTGATCAATGAAATTCTCAGCTGTCCAAAATGACTTAGGCTCACTAGTGTAATTATTTTTTTTTACAGTATTTTTGCTCCTGAACCACTTAGTTTTTTTGGAAATCCAACCTACTCCCAAGTGCAAGTACATGGAAATAAGAACTCTGCCTGACTCACTGCAGTAAATTAAAATCAGATGTCTGAAGACAGCCTCTAGCTGTCTGCCCTGCCTGTCTTCTGGATGGTGTTGTCCACGAGTTAGAGATCTCCTACAAAGGAGCATCTGAATTGCCACATTGATTTGTGCAACACACAAAGATAAACTGAAATCAGAGCTTTTTTACCTTAGATGACCAGCTGAAAACAGGAGCTGAGTTGTGATCAGCTCAGACGATGTTGTCCTGAGGCTAGCAATGTCCCCTGCAGGGCTGGGGTGGGAAGATCAGGGAGTGAACAGCTCAGCCATCCAACTTGAAAATGCCACCACAAGTCTGTCAGAAGCTCTAGCTGAAAAAGAATAGCCTTAGACATGCTATAATTGCCATTCATAGGGGAAGCCACCATATTAGCAGAAGGCTTGGTCCTGGTCTCTTGCTCCCTTGCTGACAACAATAGAAGGAATTTTGCCCAAATAAGGGCACTGTGGTTGCGTCTGAGGAAGAGGACATTGAAAAAAAAGTGTCAGTTTTAGAAGGGCTGAAGGCTTTCTTTGTTCACAGCTTTTGAACCTGAGTCTCATGTGAAGTAAATTAACCAGTACAAATAGTGTCAAGTATCGACCCTTCCACCTTGACACAGTGATTAGTATTAGGAGGACATGAAACTCCCTCCAGCTCCCCAAACTCTCATCCTATTGCCTTCCCAACAAAAGTGATCCTGAAAACCTTTCTGGTCAGTTGGTAAAAACTGCCCAGGAGGATGTATCCATAGGAAAAGCAAGGCCAGCAGTATGCCCATTTTGAGGTCTGTCTTATGGAGGCATAAATTGGTACCAAGTGCTACAGCTCTGGGAGCACCAGCTTCTAATGTGAACCAATATGAAATCCAGGCTGCACATGTGTAGGTGGAAGTGTGTAGGAAAGAGAATAGTTTAATCTTCCCATCCACATACTGCTCTATGTTCTCTACCAAACTCAGGGAGTGGATTTACTGACTCCAGGGAAGGGGTTTCCAGCAGGATAAATAAAATTCATTGACATGGATGAGGCTACCTGAGTACCAGAAAGGAAAAAAAATATCTCCAAAATTAATCTATTTTCCTGGTTCTTTTAGGATGAGGGAAAGAGCAGGAGAAAGGAGAAAAGAAGAGAAGGAGAGGAAGAGAAAAGGGGGAAGAGAGAGAGAAAAAAAAAAGAAAGGAAAAGGGGAGGGCAGGAAGAAAGGAAGGAAAAAGGAAAGAAAAGAAAAGAGAACAGAACAGAAAAGAAAAAAAGAACAGAAAAGAACAGAAAAGAAAAAAGAACAGAAAAGAAGGAAATATGAAAATAATCTTCCAACCCTCCAAAGATATTCATTAAACATTTTTAAAAATAGATGGGTGATGAGGGAAATTTTATCAAACTCTGATCTGCTTTGGTTCTAATGTACATTTATGTCTTCTACCATTTGTTCTTTGGTTTCCAACTACCTTCCTTACAGAGAAAAACAGTGAAGGAGAGGACTTTAAGATATGAGTTTCATGGCCTGAAAATATCAGTATTTATAGGAGTATGGGGGAAACCTTGTAAAAATATTTTCATTTATATTTCATATGATTTCAAAACCGTCCTTAGTGTGAGTTTATAAACTGTCATTAGGTACTTCAAATCATCTTCATATTGCATTTTGCAAAACTTGCTATTGGTAGAGAAAACTGAAACTTCACAAGCTTTAGTAGGGGTGACTCACATCCAAATTATAGTCAAGGCAAACATGGACAAATGAGGCAAACAGGGAAAATAAAAAGACTGGAACGTTCCCTTCTTTCTTCCAGTAGCACAGCTCAGTATATTAGTGTGTCCCCATGCCAGTCATTGTGTGGCTCACTAGCTTCCCTGGACTCTCCATCCACATAGTAGCTGTAGCTCCACACCACTCTCAGGTCTTCACAGCCAGCTCAGTGCAGACACTGGGAAAAGAGACTGGAGTACTGACTCCTGGATGGCATTCATCCAAGTCCAGGGCTGTCACTGGTTTTGGAGTGCACTAAAGAAAAGTGTAAATGAGAGGGTTTTCCCCTCCCATTCTTTCCAAGACAAGACATAATGACATCTTCTATAGCTTCGTTTTTTTTTTTTTTTTTTTTTTTTTTTTCTCAAACTGTTTTTCTCCCTTCAAACAAAAGTATAAAATTGTCGCAAAGCTGGCATTAGCAGTTGTGGTTTTAATTTTCTCATTTCATGAACATTTTTTTGGATTAGAAGTCAACTCAAAGTAGAAAGTTCTCAATAGATGTCTATTTTGATCATCTTTAGAAAATACCAGTGTTTGAGGTTTGTTTTGATTTTTGGTCCCAATTTAGAATGTATTTTTGGAAAACTAACAAACTTTCACAGGAAAAAAAATGTTTTCTCAGCAAACCCACCTAACATTGTTAGCCACATAAGAGGATGAACTGAAAGTTAGAAAATTATTTACCTTTTATGAATGATAACAATTGTGATATATGGATTAATGTAGTAGCTGTATTATAATGCCCTCTGAGTGCTGGAACTGCTATTTTGTCTGTATCTACAGCATGTTATTTGAACTTAATTACTATCAAAGTTTTATTTTCAAGGGAAGAGGTTGTATATGCTCTTATAAGCTATCTATAAAAAACACAAAAAGACGCTATTTCTTAACTTTGCAGGAAAACAGGTAAGATTAGGGCTATGGAAATTGGAAGCTAAAACCCAAGAGGAAATACAGTTTTAATGATATAAATGTTCTCAGTTTTAATGAAATTTCGTAGTGGTGCTAACAGAAAGTCACTCTGTCCCTGTTCTGTTAGCTTTGTTGTATATCAAAGCAATTCTTTAAACATCTTTAACCTTTGAGGCAACAATATGTATCACTTTTGACACTTAATACAGCATTTAAAGTAATGGTCTGCCAAAAATCACAGAGAAGTCAAAAGTCAGGAACAACTCTGTAGATATATGTCCTCAATATGGGAGGCCATCAGCTGAGAAATAGTATATTAAGTATATTTTTGGCTTCCTCATTCAGCTTAGAGCCTAGAATCAGTCCAACCTCTACAGCCAACCTTAGAATTAACTTCTGGATCTGAAAGCCTCTCTAAGACTGAAATGAATCATTAAGTTGAAAATAAAAAGAGGCAGAAACATGGTGCTTATGTTGCTCTTTGTTTACATGATTTTCATATAATTAAAGCTGCAGGTGTTCTTCTGATTATGCAGGTATTCTGCTGTGTGTTTCTGTGTAAATAATATGTTTGCAGTGTTTGCTGGCACATTGTTCATTATGAGCTCATTTATTTCAGTTCAGTGCAAATAAGAAAACATAAGCCAAATTCTGGGCTAGTTTTCCTTCTCTTATGAGAAAACTTACACACAGGAATAGAGGAAGTATCTTGCTGGGAAGGACACAATTCCCCTGCCCCTTCATCATGTCAGAGAATCTGACATATCCAGCTAAGCAATACTTGAGATCTATTAAAGGAACCATGAAGGCTGTCTTGAGTTCTCTGTTTCCCAGTAAGTAAGAAAGTGGCTGTAATAGAGCTACACAGCATTTTTTTTTTTTTTTTTTTTTTTTTTTTTTTTTTTTTT
>CM021767.1:68623093-68702850 GCA_011076525.1 Nettapus auritus
TTTTTTTTTTTTTTTTTTTTTTTTTTTTTTTTTTTCCTACACAGTAAGTCTGATCATTTATGTTATGTAAATTGGCAGTAATAATGAAGTCTGTATGCTTGATCTGAGTTGGACACTGACCCCTTCAGTGTTCTCACACTTAATCAAAGATACTTCAGTACTTCATGTGGAAGAGGGGAAAAAAAAGTACCACAGCATAATCTTTGGCTTAATACCCAATACATGCCAGTCCTTTGGATGTTCTGACCTTTAATAAGCATGAATGTAGCAGTTCATCATTTTAGTGGTCTGGATTCAAGCACTGAAGGCATGGCCTAATATCAAGTCTCCATACAGATGTATGCTTCAACAGAATTGTATTTTTGTCATCTTCATCATTCCCTTCTCTCTTCTGTCCCAAAAAGGCATATGTGAATTGACATGAGAATCCATTAGCCCCTCTGTTAACTAGATTCATGTATTTGGACTGCTGATTCTGTTAGTCCATCTGAAAAGAGATCCTTTCTGATGTCATTTTTAAGATCCAATTTTAAAGTAAAGAGCAATTCTGTTTCTGAGACACCACAAGGAAAAGACCCAATTAAAGAGCTGAATATCAGGACCATAAATGCAAATCATCTTTTGGAAGGCACTGGTGAAATTCCTTTTCCATTGTCGTTAGATACTGGCTTTCTGTTAACCAGTTAATCACCGAAATAATCTTTTAAATATGCGTTAAACCATAGCTATGCCTAATGATCTCATTAAACGTAATCAGGCAATTCTTTGCAAAGATAAACAGCTTAAGGAGCATTCTTCCTTTGATCATGTTATCCCCTGATGTTTCTGAAAGGAGAGTGAATGCATCTTCCAGATTTCATCAGTACAAATCTTTAGGGAGCTTCTGCATTGTGCTAGTAGTTTCCTCATGTGACTGCACTATGTAGCTCTTTGCCTTCTTAGACTGAAACATGTACATGAAATTTAATGTATGACTGCCCCTACTAGTTGAAGTCAAAATGTTGATCATTCACCTCCAGTAAGGAGGGTATACTGGAGTACATTAGTAAGAAGGGGGCTCCCATTATGGCAATAAGCATATGCTAAGTTATTAGGAATGACTTCATCCACTGTTTACAGCATAAATAAAGCTGATGTTTTCCTTAGGCGTGTGTTTAGACTGAAGTGAGTGAGACCTCCAATTCCTGAAGACCTAGCTTGTCTTCTAGCTCAATAAGGTGATCTGCAGCAACCCTGTGTATACCTACTGCCTTTAAAGCAAAGGTGTTTTGGTTCTTGTCAGTCAATTTCTGGAACATTTTTTTCTCTTTCTAGTGACTATAAGGGGTCAAGTACCAAACACGAGGCACACATAAAACCCATGCTGGGCCATTTGCCTACTGCTTAGGCACTTCACCCTCTTTCACTTTATTCTGGGTTCCTCAGCTTCTTAGGTAGTGAGAGTTCAGGGAATTCTATGCCTTGTTAATTGAAGAGACTATCTTATGGCTTGGTCTCCAGGAGACATCCTGTCTCAGGATCTGAATGGGGAGAACAGCTCTTCAGAGTGCCACTTGCTGTGAGATGAAACATGCAAAACTGTTTTTTTTTTTTTTTTTTTTTTTTTTTTTTCCAACAGCTTTTGCATCAAGAGATGCACTCTTGATCTGTGTTGCCAAGAGAAATGGGGAAAATAAAGGTCTTTGACTGATGTAAAGGCAGATGTCATGGTAAACCCTGCTGGCTACTTCAGAGTGAGGACTATAAGCATGCGTTCTTTATTGATAAGGTACAGGATGGTATGTGACCTGCTATAAGGCTGCAAGGAAGAACACAAAACAGACACAAGATGATGACAGAAGTTATTGCAGCTTTGATAGCCCCACTTAGAGCATGTAGTGTAAATGCAGGCACTTTCATACACTGAATGTTGAACAGACATTACCACTAGCCATACCAGAAAGCCTGTCCATGCTCCTGACATCATTTTCATCATATTCCTGCAAGGAATAATCCTTGCAGGGCACTGTAATGCAGACTGAGCACACCATGAGAGGCAAAGCTCCAACTGACAGGCAAAGTCCAATCTGTTACACAGGCACTAGTTGTGTATTGCTCAGTGATGGATGTCTAGCAGCTTGGTGGATATGTATGTCAGTGTGTCAAGGGGAGGTAATTACTGTATTTTAGAAGCTTCAGAGCTGAATTTGAATGTACAGCTGCCCACCTGCTTTGCTTTGCAGTTATTTTATTGATGTGTGTATATGAGAGCAAAGGTCTAATGCTTGCATCTTTTTACGTTATATTTATTATTTTATAGCCCTACTTGGCAGATTGCAAGAGTAGGTGGCAGGAAGGTAATTTCCCTCTCTGCTTTTAGCAGGGATTTTGAAATAAGACAATTTTCCTCACTGTATCACAGAGCATTAAATGTCAGTATGACATAATGAAAACTGGATTTGGATCTTTAGGAATGCTTAATTAACACTGTGTGGGTCAACTAACCTTTCTCATTAGTTAACAGTTTTTCACTGCTATTCATTCAAAGTGCTTTAAGGACTAAGTTAAAAGGTGCTTGTTTGAATAATGTGAGTGACAATGTGTCAGATGTGGTGGTCACTGAGGTGCATTAGAAGAAGCATGGGTTATGGCTAGCTGGGGCAGTGAAGTCTAGCCACATGAGTGACTAAATTCATTTTTGGAGAAGGCACATGATGCTGCATGTTATCTTGTAGCATGTTTTCTATCTCCCACAAAGGTGACACTGCCTGCCAGGGGGCAGATTTAACAGTTTTCTGTGATGTGATTAGAAAGGTAGAAGTTCCCTATTGCTCAGTGTAAAATAAATAAATAGATAAATAAATAAATCACTCTGCTTATATTTTCCTGTTTTCCTCTCAAAGCTGTCTTACCAATCTAAATGGAGGTTGATGGCCTGTCTTCCCCTTCTTCTAGCCTTGGCCACGTATTTCTGCAAATAACCTTGTATCAGCGCTAATGACCATGTGGCTAGGCCATGAGCTGTGTCAAGGAACAGACTCCAGTGAAAATTACTATGTTTAAAAAAAAATAAATTTAAAATAAATAAATAAATAAATAAAACACTTTTGAAGCTGCAGCCTGAAGAACTACCAATTGATCCTCTCACCTTACTGGACTCAGGAACATGTCATTTCATAATATGGACAACTGTTTTTCCTTTTCATTTCTATGCATAAATTAAATTCCAGGTATGCAAAGTGATATTAGTAATATCTTAATTTTAGCTACTGTTGTGGTTTAACCTGGCCGGCAGCTAAACACCACACAGCTGTTCGCTTACCCTCCCCCCTCCCTCTCTGGGACAGAGGAGAAAAATGGGAAAGTGAAGCCTGTGAGTTGAGATAAAGACAGTTTATTAAGATAGGAAATAATAATAATTATTATAATAATTATAATAATAGTGTGTACAAAACAAGTGATGCACAATGCAATTGCTCACCACCCGCTGACTGATGCCCAGTCTTTCACTGAGCAGCCAGCCCCCCCACCCCAGCTAGCCACCCCTATCTATTGTTTAGCATGATGTCAGATGGTATGGAATACCCCTTTGGCCGGTTTGGGTCAGCTGTCCTGGGTCTGTCCCCTCCCAGCTCTTGCTGCACCCCTAGCCTGCCTGCTGGCAGGGCAGAGCGAGGAGCTGAAAAGTCCTTGGCTTGGTGTAAGCACTGCTCTGCAACAATTAAAACATTGGCATGTTATCAGCACTCTTCTCATCCTAATCCAAAACACAGCACCCTACCAGCTACTAGGAGGAAAATTAACTCTGTCCTAACTGAAACCAGGACAGCTACAAAATATCAGGAGTACTTCCAGCAGAGGGGTGGACCTCTTTAAATGAGAAAAAATACTTTAGGGTCTGAGGAAGAAAGAAACACATTTCAACAATAATGTATGGGAAGATGCAACAAGTGGAATCACCATCTCAGCTTAGGAAAACTACACAAATATTGCGAATCATTTCAATGTCTATCTGGTCACGGCCCCTCACAGTTGACTTTACTGCAATCTCAGAGAGACAGTGTAACAGCATATAATTTTGTATGTATATATATAACAACTATATATTATTTATTGCACACCTTATCTCATTACATTCTCCTGTCTTCTTGCAATCTGTGTTTTGGACTTCCTAAGCAAAAAATTACACTGTACTTTCAAGTTTAATAATGCACATTTCCATGAATTTGTCTAATAGCATCTAATGCCTGTTTTACACTACTGGAATTCAAAAACCTTGTGGCAATGAGTACTATAATATAATCTTCTAAAATGTAAAAATAAAGGGTTTGTGCTTGTTTAAACCTGCTGCCTGAATTCATTAGGTTTCTCCTAGTTCATGTTTTATGAAAAATTGTGAGTAATCATTCTGAATTAATTTTCTCTAGACTATACATATTTTATGAAGCTCTGACAACTTTGCAAAGCTGAAGAGTTTCAGCCTGTTTAACTTTTCTTCAAACAGAAACCACATGACACTTCTGCATGTTGTTTTCAAGCTGTCATTTTTCTGTACTTATTCTAGGTTTAATACCTGTTTATGATGGACTAAGCAGGACTGCACACAGCGTGTGAAATTTGTATAAGCCACGAATCCATAGACTGACAAGATAGTATTTTATACTATCCCTTGGTTTGGGACTGCCCCTGGCTGGGTCACTGGCATGGGCCCTGGTGGCAGGCCCTGCCCTGGGGGTCCCCACTGCTCCCAACCCCAGGGAACTGTGGCCCCTGCTGTGTCCTGACAGCAACTTTTGTTTTACGTCTTCAGATATCTGCAACAGATCTGTCCAGTGCAACTTCCTTTTACAACAGATGGATTGAGTGCTCCTACCGCGTTATTGAATCATCTGCAAATGCTGCTCTTAGTTTAATTGACCAATTTGCGTGATACAGAAGTCACTCTAATTTGTCATTTCTTTTCTCTAGAGCCTCCATCAAAATCTTAAAGTAAAACAAAACTCTGAAAACAAAGCCTCTCAAGCAGAATGACCAGGCTGAGCAACAAAGATATGTGTCTCAGGTAACAGCCAGGATATTTGTATCTGATATTTTTTTTAGGGTCATTTGAACAATGCTATCAACAATTTCTTGGTTGATACTTTAATTTTAATCACTTTTTCAAACTTCCCTCTAGCAGAAACCTTGCAAACTTCTCTGTAGTAAACATTGATGCAAATCAATCATTTATATTTCATTTTATGGCTTTTTGGAGTACTCTTAGTGTACTTCAGTCACCTCTGAGCTCTGAAGGATCACTTGTTTCCTGTATTCTCTTTTTAGAAATATACAGCTTTTATGTGACTAACAAGCTCTCTCTCCGAATCTCATTTGACACCTTTTTATACCCTGTACCAGCCTTTTTACTCTTCTTAGTTTTCTGTTTCTTCTGCAAAGTTCTATTTTTGAAAGGCATGATGATTTTAATAGTTTCTTCTCACTCTTTTAATTATGCTAACTTTTCTTAAGATTTTTAGTCTTGATTGTGGTATACATTCCCTCTGAACAGCTCACTTTTATTTTATAAAACTGTCTCCATGGCAACTGTAAGGATTTTTATCCTTTTAGCAGCTTCTTTTTAATTTAACAATCATCTTAATTTTTAGTGATTCCTTTTTCTGAAGTAAGCCACTACAGTTACAAGGCTTATTTATTTATATATTTATTTATTTGGGGGGGGGGGGGAGGGGGATGGTGCTAGCAAACATGGTGAATCTGTGAATTTGAGCATGCTGAATACTGTATTGCAGAGCAAAATGGATCCTGGACACTATTTCCTACTAAAATAATAAACTCTTATTACTTGCTTCAATAAGCACTTGGTTATAGATCCCCCTCAAATAATTTGTGGATCAGACTCCGTGATAACACCTGAAGTCCACTCTTTATCTCCCATTCTCCTCACTCACTAACATGGCTCTAATTATGTATTTCAATATCAATGTATAACTTAATCTATAGGTGTATAGGTGTTCTTCTACTTGCCAATAAATTGAACTTACTTACTTTCATCACTTAAAATACAGCACTCTGCACAACTGCACGATACATTTCTGTACGGTATTACCCTTATATCAACGTCACACAGTTTGTCTTCCTTCCACTAAGTTTTCTGAATGCCATTTACATGCAGATGTTTGAACTTATTTTTGCATTTGTTTTAAAACACTTACCTAGCCTTTTTTTTTTCAGCTGTTGTGAGTGAATTAACACCCAGAAGAAATTTTTGTGAATAATGCTATCTTTTGTACCTATAGCTTTCCTTTCCTCTTTAGCTTATGTATAGCCCTGTAGCCTTTTAAATTTATGAGGCCAGCACTGTTTACAGGCTGTTTTGCAGTCACATTTCATTTGAACACTGGGAATCTGTGTTATGCATTCCCATCTTGTGCACTTACCCCTCATCCACATCTTTAGCATGGTTTAGGTGAAGAGCTTTGTGCTAAATGCAAACAGGAGCTTCTAGGTCTTTTGGCCATGGAGAAATTGTTCAGAGAAGACAGACTGCCCCTGATAACCACCTCTGCTCCTGTAACAGTGCTAAGCCTCTTTCTGCCTGTTGATGACAGCTTCAGCCTAATTGCAGGCTACATTTTTATGTGCTGCTATTAAACAGACCCTGGTTTCCAGCAGAATTGCAGTTGCCTGGCATGTCAAATCATTTCTTTACAGCACAGCTTATCACTGTGTTGCCTATACAGACCCACTGATCCTTCCCAAAAGTCCTTTTAGCACATGTGCAGACTTATTTCCATCCCCTGATGTGCTGAGCGCTATAATCGCTTGAGGCCCGGGGTAACTTGCTGTCCCCCTGGCCTGCCTAGCATGCTTTGACAGGCATATCTGGCAGCTGGGCTGCGTTATACATAGCTGGGGGAGGGCAGTTCCTGGGTGTTTTATTTACTTGGTGTTTCTGGTGGGATGTTAGAAATGGCTGAGGGAGAAGTGACAAGTTGTCACTGTCTTCACTGCCGCAGCTGCTTCTGGGGGCTTATGCAGCTGCACAGCTGGATGTCCAGAGGATGACATGGAGGCTGTGCTCTTGGCTCCCTTCCAGCTGGCTCCAAATGCACTTGAGAAACTTCCATGTGATAGTTAATGTAGCACCTGCTCAACAAACAAAAACCAAGTTTCCCCTCCTCCGTTATACTGTACATCTGTTATTTTGCTGACATGGAAACTAGCGTAACAAATAGATTCATTACTTGCCCTCTAAGTTGATTCCAGCTGAGCTGAAAAGACCTTAGTGTGTTAGCTTGGTGATTGTTTAGGCAGCAGCACAAATTAAGAAATTCTCCCTCCAATGAGATTTGTTCTACATTGTAATTGCACTTGCATGTGTATGTGTATAATTGAGGTGAGACTGCGGGGCAACATTTGACTCTGTCCAAATACAGATTCCAGTCCTCAGCAGAGGCGTGTTTGCATTTGCAGTGCTGGTTCCAGGTCTAATTAGAGATCAGAGAGAGCAAATATGCAAATCCTTGAAGAAGATAGCCACATCAGAAATGGCATTGATACACACACCTAACCACCTCCTCACCTGTCCTCTTGCCCTTTAAGCCTTCTCTGTTGGGACTTAGTGGGACATTCCAAGTATCTGAGCAGTTTCAGTCAGCTGCTATTAACAAAATAATCTGCCAAAGGAATGTTTCCTTTTTCACCACAAACATGGAATTTCTCCCTTCAGAAAATCATCCTCATTCAAGGTCAGGACAGGGAACAATCATTCTCAAAGGAGTGACAAGGTTAAAGTCCAGCTCCTCTCCCACTCCTCAGCTTCCCCACAGCTGTTATTTACTGCTGTTGTGTGACTTTTAAAAACCTGTCCTGCAAAGGGTTGCATTCTGTAGGGTTACTCATGTGCAAAAGACAAGTACAAACCTAAAACTGGGAGCTAAGAGATTGATTACCAAAACCCATATCTCTTTCTGACCTTTATTTAAGTCTTTTTTTTTTTTTTTTTCTTTTTTTCTTTTTTTCCTAATGTAAGCACTGTGCTCTGTATTGTCCCCTAGAATGTACATTGCTCTGAAGCTGATTTTTTGCAGGAACAGATTGCAGGATCTCCCATTCAGTATTTTGAGAAAGGTACACAGGTTTGTGTTTATTTCCTTCTCTTCCATTACTTAGTTTACCATGGTACAAAATGGTCATTTTATTCTGTGCCCTCATCAAGAAATTATCACAGAAATACTTTCAAAAGTTAAACAAACCCTTTAGAATATCAAGTCTTTTCTGATCCATGCAACCAAAAGGAAGTCCCAAAGACTCTCATGTCTTTGCGAGTTAACAGAATATGATGAAGTAATTACACCAACCCGAGAGCTCTTCTCAGAGCATAAAACTTTTCTCTTTGGAAACTCTGTGTGGTACAGGAAGGGGCTGAGCAAGAACAGCTCCATATTTTACACTATGCTTTCACTCAGATATCAGCATTGTTTTCCTTTCTTGCCTATTTTTGGCTGGACTGCCCTGAGCCAAAAGCTGTAGTGAGACTTCCCTTACTACTCAAACTGCCTCCATGAAATCACTTACCCGGGTTGTAAGAGTCTTAATGCAGTCCTAACAGCTGGTAAACAAAGAATGTAGATGCTTTGTTAGAAATCCTGAGGCCTGCTAGTTTACAAAATTTTGGACCACTATCAGCCCAGGCAGGCACTAGGGAACTATGTGACCCCACCTCATCTTCAAGACATCAGTCCATCCCCAGTGAAAAATCTTTGTGAGTGCTTTAGTTAGATCAAAACACAAACCTGCCGCTTAGTGACTATTGCTAATTATAATTCCTCCCCTCCCTGCCAATATAATAATAAGGGTAAAATCTATAGTAAAAGACGAATTTGGTCCATAAAAACTTTCCTTTTGGAGGCAGGATGGTAGAAGTACCCTTCCCATTTCTTCAGGCTCCTTTTGGAATGGTGTCCTACTAAGGTAGAAACATTATTTTTCTTTCTTCCTATTACTATTTTTTTGGTACCAAGTGTAATAGCAGAGTACTAGCTATCTATCTTACAGTAAAAACTCGTTTTTATTCAGGACGTGGGGCTTGGTTATTCAAAAGAAAGCAAGATAGAGCTTTGCATAACTATTGAGGTTCTTTTCAGAGGTTAATTTGTTACGTCACATAGATTATCTGCTCAAATACTGTACATTCCCTTACCCTGAGGCACAGAGGTTCATTAAATGAGCTATGCAGAGAAAAAAGCAGCCTTTTTTCTAATACAGTTTCTAAGCCTCCTGGCAGTTCTGTGCAAAACATCCTTCCCATGCTCTCAGTTATGCACAATCTTCCAAAGGGGACCCACTGTGCATCTGTCATAAGCTTTTTCCAGTGTCACTAGCAATAAGGATTAACCTCCCTATGCCTAGCTCCTGAGAGCTAGCTTTTTATGGATATATAAAGCACGTCTAGGGGCAGAAAGCAAAGCTGCACTGGTGCAGGATCCTTGGCTTTAGCATCCACATAATGCAATGGCTTGACAGACCCTGAATTTGTTGACCTTCAAGGTATGGTGAAAGGCCAGTCTATTTACTCAGCTTTGTGCCTGAGGGAGGTAATCTTAGGAATTGGAAACATATAAAACAAAGCAGTGCTCAAGGATGAGACCCCATCTAAGCTGACATTTTGTCAATTAATTATGCAAATAGTCTGAAAGTTTTTTGGTGAGTGGAGGGAATGTGGGGGGTGCTTTATGCAAGCCCCCAAACAAACAAACAAATAAATAAATAATGCTGCATGTTCTAATGACAGAGATGGAAGTCAGTGAACTCCTGCTGAACTGTTAGAAAGCTACTGGAGCAGTATCATTTATTAATAGGCAGCACATAAAGCTGGACTGCTGCAGCTGTATTATCCTAACCTACTATGCAGTATTTATAGTGGGCCAAATTCAGTCTCTCCTGGCACAGGAAGCTGCACAAAATGCTGTCAGAAATTGTTGTCTCTGATGATTCAGCACCTATCCTCATGGCCTCAGTTATGCACACTCCCAAACCAACATTTTACATTTTTTCCTGCTGTGCCAAGAAATGGCATACTCTGTAATGAAGAAGGGGCTCAGAAGATATTAGATGGCAAACTGCTCACTGGTAGGTTTTGCAGAATCCTCCCTCTGCAGACATCATAGTTTTAAACCAGCCTTTGTGTTGCTAATGAACTTGCTCAGTTTGTGCATTATTATTATTATTATTTTTTATTGTTGCCCCAAAAGCTTGACACTCTTCTGTGCTGCAGAGTAGAAGGAGTGAGCATCATCCCTAAGATTTCATAGCTCATCCCAAAGCCAGGCACAGTTGCAAACATTTTGCTCAAGGACATCCAAGGGTTGTTCTCTAATGCCTCCAGGGTGCTCCATTCCTTGAGGAGAAGACACCTGTTTGCTCTTCAGCCACACAGGACTGAGCAAAGTCAATGCTTCCTCCCACAGGCTGGTTGAGAGGCACAGCAAGAAATATTGTAGGCATCTTGGCTGGGCTTCTTCAATGGTTTGTAAAGTAGCTGCTTGGGTCTTGTTAGAGCTCAGGTCTTGGTTTTAAAAAGTTTTTGTTGAATCTTTTGAATAAATTTTCTTTATGAAATAGACTATTTTGCTTTCTTGAAAATATCAGCTATGCAAGCAGGAGTAACTTGTAGTGTGGCAACAGAACTGTTTTTCACAAATGTGACCTAAATTTGTCTACCCTGAGGCTTTAGTTGGTTTCAATGCATGAATCCGAAGGCAAAATGAAACTCATGATGATTTTCATTGTTTTATGAGGTATTTCACCTCTTTAAAATCTCATCAAAAATCTTGAGCCTCATGTATGAATCTATAGCCATGTAAAGCTAAAGTAACACAAATGAAAATATATAGTAAACGCCCAGTAAACAGTAAATAATATCCATGTAACGCCTCTGACGGTATCCTTACTTCTGAATAAAGGGTGGCTGGGATAACCACAAGTAGTCAGTGACTTGTATTTTGATTCCTTTAAAGAGAATGTTATAAACGATGTGTTAGTACTTTTCTGTCTCTTTGAATGACCTAGAGGAATAGAGCAGTGTTGCTAGCTATTGTACTCGTCACTGGCAGCTCATCTGACTCAGATGGAAAAGTGGCAAAGGGTAAGATGAAAAAATTATTAATTCTTTATGCTTTCCTTGTTTATTGATTTTCTCTTCACCTCCTCTTCTGATTACAGTTCTCTGGGTGCGTATTCCATGACATACATTCAAAGTGAGGATTATATATCCTCCGTGTTTTGATAAAGTAACTAAAAGGAAAGGTAATTAAAACAGCCATTTAATACCAGCTGTCTTTATATCACGAGCAAGATTGATATATCTCCCTTTTTATAAGGAAATATTATATGCCTTCCATATTTGAATTGACTACCTGGAAGTTAACACATACAGAAGTCTTCAATTCTTGATGCTACTTTGTGTGAGTAAATACACATTCAGCCACCACAGTGTGAATGGATTCAAGCACTCCTAATGATTTTGGAATTAGTTTGTGTACTGGGATGCATGGACTTCTTTATTTACTGGAGTGTCTAACTAACAGGCTTTGTTAGCCTAAAGGCTGTGAGCCTTTGTGTGTGCATGCGCTAGACATCCACTGCAGATTCTCAAATTGCATCGACTTTCTTGCCAAGATGGCAGGCAGCTGTCAATGTGGACACTAGCAAACACAGATGGAGCAAGTCATTCAGTATGGGATGTGATATTTGCCAATTCAGACTTCCAAGGGGCTTAGCAGGTTGGTGGCTACCACAGCCCCACGTTGCCTTATTCTCTCTGATCAGCATAACGAATCATGCCTGGGAGACCAAGTTAATCCCTTTCAGGTTCCCTGGACTGTAGATCTTTCTGAATTTTCCTTTCTTTAGCCCTTTGTTTTCCTTCTGCTTTGTATTGAAAGTTAACTACAACAGAAGAATGTATTAGCCTACTTGGAATACTGTCTTCAATTCATCCTGCCCTACTGGCACATGGCTCAAGCTGCACCATGAAGAAATCCCTGTCTCACTTCTGGAATGAGTCAACAAGGCATTTTATAAAATGCAACATCTATGCTTGCACATACAAACACACACACATAAATTGGAGTTACCCTTGTCCTGGTTTGAGGGTAAATGCAAATCTACTGTTTGAAGTCACCATTTGCCAAAAGGCTGCGCAATCTGCTACTGTCAATCCAAGGAGTTATTAACTACTCCCTGAGTACTTCCCCATCTCCCAGTGCATGGCATGCAGGTGGCCTGCTCCAGCTGGTTAGATGCACCATTCATCACTTCAAAAGCAGTTACAATGCCCTCTTCTGCACTCAGCCAAAGGAAGAAGCCCATCCCCATCCCATTCCTGGAAAATTCAGGCAGACCCCTAGCTTGGGGCATTATTCTCCTTGTATGAAGAACTCTCATTGTGTCCTATAGCAGGGGGTATGGGATGTTTAAGGATTAATCCTGTCCTCACTAAGGCACATCTGTTCTCCATTAGATAGGAGAAAGGAGCCTCAAACACCCTCTGCACCTAGGGCTTTTCTATGTCAGTGCAACCCTATCCTGCCATGCAACTGGACCTGTCCTTTTTTGACCTGACTCTTTGCAGTGGTTTCTCCCAGCCTTGTGACAGTTAGGTGGATGGTGGGAAGCAAAACATGTTGTGTATCCTCTTGTAAGATTAAGCATCGTGTGATTAAATTTTGCTGGCTGTGCAAAATACAGGGTTTAACACATTTTGGCTGAGGTTGTATAAGCCATGGCTGGAGATGGAAGCTTCTGTATAATAATTCTTCAGGAATAATTAGCTTGAATTTCTTATTTGTAAGATACAAAGGCATAGGATTCTTAAATTAAAGCAAGATTTGTTATATACTATAACGATCAAAGGTCGCTTCAAGTGTTTGTAGACTATGTCAGCACAACTTCACCCTTTTACATTAGGCCTAGAATGATCATATAAATGATCTATTCTTTATATCAAATGAAACTGTTCTAACTTACCCTGGGTTTGAATTGGGCCCAGAATATTCAACAGCCGTTAAGCATCTGTTTTTCCTTCTAAGATAGTAGGAAGGTATGTCATCTGCTTTGGGAACTGTGTTCAGAAACAGTGCAACCTACCTTTGAAGTGGTAGTAGCTAAACCATCTCCTTGTGAGACTAGCTGACTAAAATTCATACCAATTTTACAGTATTGCTTATTATGAGGTTGAAATATGATGGTCTCTGAGATATCATGAACAATGATAATGCTCCAGTGCTTTGAGAATCTCTGCTTCAGGCAGGGTCACCTGAAATTCCTTTAGACCTCCTGAAGCATGTAGACCTTAGTATTATAACAAATAGGCAGGACTCAGATTTTTCCAAAAGTCAAGGAGACAAGCAATGGGAAAAAGATGATGCATAAGTGTTGGAGGACATTTTGTGTGGAGTTTAAGTGGTGCTTGACCACTAGAACACATTAATTGGTCTTGCACTTAGTTTAACATCAGGTTTTTATGTTTGTGTATCGCCTATAGAGGTATTTTAAAACATTTGTGTTTAAAGCAAATATGCTTTAGACCATCATTATATGATCAGCAGTACAGCATTCAATAAGACATATATTACTATTATTGTAATTAATGTGTAAAGTACTGCAAGTAAATGAAATGCTCTTTAAAACAGATTAAACCATATACCCCAAATCATCAGGTGTAATTTTCATATGACTCTTCCATTTATGGAATTCAAGCTCTTCCCCTTTGCATACCTCTGTTTCATCTCAAGGTAATAAAGAAAGCACAGGAGAAATTTCCTGGAAAAATGATATGTAAACAGAAAACAAACAAACAAACAAACAAAAAACAACCAAACATGGAAAATGAGCATAAGGGTGAAAATAAAGAAAGGAGATTTGTAGTTTCAGAAGTGGGGATATTTCTTGTGGATTTGAGTAATCTTTCAATAGAAGAAGGCAGCAAAATCTTTGCAGATGAAACTAGGCCAACAGGAATAATTGATTTTATTGGTTCAGCAGTGGAATTTATAAACAAAAATAAAACTAGTGCAGATCAAAGGGTATGAAAAAATTTTTACTTGACAAAGCAAAACACCCAGAAATGTCACTTTGCATTGCATGGGATGCTGTATTTCACTTGAAATGAAATACTTAAACTTTTCAGGAATATAAACAAAACAAACAACAGCAAAAAAAGCAAAGACAAATGCATTAAAGTTACAAAATGTTCAAAAAGATTTGCTCAACTCCACTAATAAAATGGATCACTAGCAAAAGTGGAATGCAGAAAATAGGTAAGTGATGGCCAAAACCACTTCTGAGAAAGGAGAGCATGAATTTAAGGCTCTTACACTTTATCCTTAGTTCTTTAATAAAAATCCAAAGCAAATACTGGGTATTAATGCTATGGAAAGTATTTCATCATTGGTGTAAAGCATAATTCATAAATAATTTGTAACAGCAAATTTTCCTATGCTGTGTTTGGTAAGATTTTTTCTATTTCTGGTTAGATAGCAGACCAGGCAGACATTTTCACTCCAATTATGCTTTTTCTCCTCAAAGTATTTGCCAATTAAATATATTTATATATATATATATGTTTGAACCATCAGGAGAATAGAAGCCACATGTACGTCCAGATTGACACTGGCTTTCATGGACCTCCTTATGGAAAGAATAATAAAATATGAATAAAAATTTGGCATTTTTAAACGTATGATGCAGCACTGGAGGCTGGAGGAAAGGGAACTGTAAGCTACATCATGATTACCTAGGAATCACCACACCCATAAAGTTAACCTTCTGACATTCCTTGCTCATCATGTGCAAAAAGACTAGGACTTCAGGCTTGTTCCATGTTGCCTGCTGTTTAATTTTTGTTTATTTTTATTTAAGTTTATTTACAGAACTGTAGGGAAAAAAAGAGACTTCAGGAAATCACCTACTCAGCTCCCCTGGCCCCAGATGGCCAGCGCTCTTCCTGACATAACCAGGCATTAGTATTGGCGACAGATTCTTTGATGTCACTTTCCACAGGGTTTTTTGCTATGCTCCTTTAGCTGTTCCCACTTTTCTCCTTTTGTGGTTGTTGTTTGTGTTAGGTCTTTTTTTTTTTTTTTTTTTTTTTTTTTTTTTTTTTTTTTTTTTTTTTCCCTTCATAGATTCTGTACCTTGTACCTTCATAGATTCTGTTTCCTTCCTTTGCTTTGACTGGGAATTTGCCTTAGCTGAGTGAGTATTCTTGCAGTTATTAGATTAGATTCATTAGTAGATGTTTGCTTGGCAACAGCTAAAATGTTCCTAAAGGCTAAACTATACATAAATACATGAAACCCATAGTAGCATTATATATTTTTTAATTATTGAGTCGAATTTAAATAGATCGTGTTTTAAGTTTTTGAGATATGTTCAAGTGGACAGGCCAAAAGCTCAGCGTACCTGAAATTAATGACTGGATCAGCAAAGCTATTATACCCGCAGTCATTAATTAATACGTTGCAATATTTCTTCTATGACTCAACCCTTTCATTTGGTGGAAGAAGCAAACTGGGAAACTTAGCCACAAAAAACATTGGATACAGGCAAGTTAAAAGTGTTGTCAGGTTTCATACAAGAACTTTTCAGATATGGTGGTATAGTGCAAAAAGAGGTTACTTGTGACTGCAGTGAATAACTCAAAGTGTCAGAAGAATGAAGTAAACTACTTCTGCACTCATTCTCATCAGGCTTTGTCCTTTCTTAATATTATAAGGATGTCAAAAATGTCGGAAATTGTAAATTTATCAGTTTGTCTCTTACATAATTTATTTCTTCTTTATAAAAGGCAAAAGAAAGAAGACTGTATATCAAATTGACAGCAGTATCACTGTACTTTACCATTGTGTTAAATGTTAATAGCTTTGTTTCCAAATGTGGGGGGAGTTAATTACTGTTTCTAGTCTACTTTCAAACCTACTATACAGTAATACTTCATGGGATATTGAAAGAGCTTGGCTGCTCTTTACATATTATCTTACTCAGTAATAGTTAGCTATCAAACTGCTATTTACATTTGCTGAGACAGATTTACTTTGGGTTTTCTTTAGAAATATATCTAGCAGAAAACTCATTCTCGCGTAGTCTTAATTATGAGGTATATCAATTTGATAACACAAAACTGATTTCAAAATGAAATAGAACCCTTATTTTATAAATCTTAATAATGTATCACAGAATCACAAAGTCCTAGATGGGGGAAGGGACCTTTTCACATAATTTAACCCAATCCCTCTGGTCAATAAGGTCAGCTAGAGTACGTTACCTTGTATCTTCTGCAGTCTGTTTTTGAATATGTCCAAGAATGGAGAATCCATAGTCTGCTTTTGGCAGCTTATTCCAGTGTTTGACCACCCTCAGTGGAACATACTTCACTTGAAGAATGCTTGCATTCATTCAAACCATCTGAATGTTTATATTCAGATGGAATTTCACGTTTCTGTTTGCGCCCACTGCCTCCTTTGCTGCCACTGGACACCACTGAGAAGAGTCTGGCTCCCTCTTCAAGACATACACTGAACTAACTAAAGGTATGATCCATCTCAGCTTATGTTAACCACCTAAAAGATAGTTATATAACCTTTTCATCTCAATATGCTGTCTCATCCTAGAATGGATGTGTAAAAAACATGCTGATGAAGGCCATTTGTATATAGAATATTTTTCATTGACTATTAAGGGGATCCATGGTAGTAAGTGACTAAATTCTCGGGAAGTGAAGTCCGCTCTATATGAAGGTAGTAAATGACAACTCTGTCTTTTTGTTTGTTTTTCAATCGTTTGTATTTTGCCTGTTGAGGACCTCATATATAAATACTAGATATTTATGACTATTTGCTAGCTTCTATTAACACAATTGATTGGTTGCAAAAAGCCAGTTATTCCTTTTCCAAGCTATAATGGTTAGCTACAGTTCAGCAGTTGAAACTCATGCACAGTTGCATTTTTGGTACCCTCTGAATTACAGTTTAATGCGATTCTAGAAAAAAATACACGTACATTTAACATTACAATCACTTTTTTTGTTGTTTGTTTTTCTTTGAATACTGGAACTGAGATTCTGGAAAGAATACTATTCATCTGAGAGAAACAAAGGATAGGCAGGGGCCTCTAGAGATGGGCTTTGGAAGTTGGCTTGAAACAAAACAGTAAGTTTTGGCCAAGTTGCCCTCTTCTTTGACACTACATGGATTATAAGACAAGTAAAGCAACAGAAAAAAAAGGAACACAATGGCTATGATGCTATTCCTTCCGTTTTGGATGAAAAACATTATTTCTATTCATCCATATATGTGAGCAGGCTCATACATACATATTTGTACAGAAAGACAAAGAAAAGGATGGTGGGACTAAATGTATCGTGATAACAGTGTTCATTTTGTTCATATTTGGAACAGATTTTCTGAAATTTTAATGTGTTCTGCCAATGGTGTTGCCTATATCAAAACTTACAGGAGCTGGAATTATATTTTAAAATGAAATATATATATATTTAAAATTGAAAATATTCTATACAAATGGAAATAAGTATTGTATGGATTTTGGATTTGTATGCTATGTGGAATACATCTTTGAATTAGTCAGAAGTTAGCCTTCTATCATCAGTTTCAGTCTTCACATCCAAGATAATTCACTTTTCATTCACATCTGAAAATTTATGGTTTACATTTTTTTGAATGGTGTGTTCCGTTTACACACATCTCTAACATATGTAAGTCATAGAATCATAGAGCACTTTGGGTTGGAAGGGACCTTAAAGATCATCTAATTCCAACTCCCTTGCCATGGGCAGGGATACCTCCCTCTAGACCAGGTTTCTCAAAGCCCCATCCAGCCTGGCCTTGAACACACAGGGATGGGGCATCCACAGCTTCTCTGGGCAACCTGTTCTAGTGCTTCACCACCCTCTGAGTAAAGATTTTCTTCCTAATATCAAACCTAAATCTACCCTCTTTTAGTTTAAAAACCTTGTCCTATCACTACCCTTCCTGATAAAGAGTTCCCTCTCCTGCTCTCTTGAGGAAAGAAAGGCTCTTATAAAGTCTCTCCAGAGCCTTCTCTTCTTCAGGCTGAACCCCAACTCCCTCAACTTGTCTTCATAGGAGAGGTTCTCCAGCCCTTTGATCATCTTTGTGGCCCTCTGTTGGACTCATTTTAATAGGTCCTTGTCTTTCTAGTGCTGGGGGGGAACCCAAAGCTGAATGCAGTACTCCAGGAGGGAGTATTCCCTCGACCTGCTGACCGTTTCTTTTGACACAGCCCAAGATACAGTTGTCTTTCCGGGCTGCAAGTGCACATTGCCAGATCATGTTGAGCTCCTTGTCAAACAACACCCTCAGGTCCTTCTCAGGGCTACTCTCAATCCTTTCTCCATCCAACTTGTATTTGTGCTTGGGATTGCCCCAGCTCAAATGTAGGACCTTGCACTTGGCCTTGTTGAACCTCATGAAGTTCTCACCTCTTGAGCCTGTCAAGGTTGGATGGCATGTCTGGATGGCATTCCTTCCCTCTAACATGTTGACTGCACCACACAGCTTGGTGTCATCAGCAAACTTGCTGAAGGTTCACTCAATCTCACTGTCCATGTCACTGACAAAGATGTTAAAGAGTACCTGTCCCGGTACTGACCCCTGAGGAAAGACCTCTCACTACTGATCTCTACTTGGACATTAAGCTGTTGTCCACAAGTCTTGAGTGCAACTATCCAGCCAATTTCTTACCCACCGAGCGGTCCATCCAAGTCATCCAAATCCAAGTCTTTCTAATGTAGAGACAAGGATATCATGAGGCACAGTGTCAAATGCTTTGCACAGGTTCAGGCAGATTACATCACTTGCTGTTCCCCTATCCACCAATGCTGTAAACTCATCATAGAATGCTACCAGATTTGTCAGGCATGATCTGACCTCAGTGTTGGATCTGCTCCATGATCTTGCTAGGCACAGAGGTGAGACTGACTGGCCTGTAGTTTCCCAGTGGAACTCTCTGCTTCTTTTAGGGCATTTTTTCAAGGGAAAAAAAATGCTACTTTGCTGTAAAGTAATCAGTTCATGAGTAGGGTTGTGAAGATCTGCAGAACTTAGAAGAAAATATCCATAACAGGTGTCGTTTCAGATGGGCTTGAGTGAAATTTCAAGGTCTACTGTTAACAGTGCATTAGTTATATAAACTAAAGCTATGAAGAGAATGTTATGAGAGCCAAATATATATTGCACTTGAATGTTTTCTAAAGACCTTATCAAAGTTACTCATTCCCAAGGATGATGAAAAATTATTTGCATGTGTACAGAGTCAAACAATGCCGATTTCTAGTGGAATGTAATAAGTAGCATCGTAAACTCCTTGAAGAATGATAGCATTTGAATGCTAAAATAAAGTTAGAAGCTAGTTTTATATCACATGGTGTTGAAGCTTTCAATGTCTGTCAAAAGAGAATAGACGCTGAAGGCCGGCTGTGTATCCCAAATGCTAACTGAGAAATAAAACGTGCCGTGTGAGGTGTTAGATCAGTTTCCCATCTGGTTATTGTGTTTAGGCAAAATTCATAGGGATAGCACAAACTTCCTCCCTACATCTTTCTCTGTCTGAACAGCAATGACAGTTTATAATTACAGGCTGATTTTCCACTTGCTATTTCCCAGTTTTCATTGTGAGATAGTGACACAAGACAATACGGTATGACTGGGACTCCTTACTATTGGTGGTCTTTTTCTCAAACCAGAGATGGATTGGAGGAATGAGCAGTACTTGAGGAAACCCTTGGGGCCACCTTGGGCCGGACTCAGATCAGACTGCTGGTTTAGATAAGAGGTGACAGACAGACCTGCAGACTTCTTGCTGTTCTCTTCAGTTCTTTCCTGGAGTCTTCAGATGGATCATTATTTCACCTACTTATGCTGCAGTTTATGGGCCATATCAGTCTGAAAGAGCTTAATCAGTCAGCACGTGCAGATATGAAATCTATTTCCTGTATTTACAAAATTCATTGTGACTCATTCGTTTGAATAATGCCAGTCATTGCTCAGATATTCTCTAAGATGAATAGCTGTGATATAAAGCTGCTGTGTTACAGGGCTTCCACTAGTTTTATTATGTTATTAGAAGCAATGTCTTTCCTTCTCAGGCTAATCTTGATGACTTTTTGCCTGTGACAACAGGCAAGAGTATGGGACATAGGTCCCTGTAAGTGGCCTGGGTCTGACTCTGTCTGTATTTTTAAGAAGCCACCTTTCAGTGCAGTGCTTGTTTTGGCTCAGAGCTTTGGCCTGCAGACTGGTGGCCTTGGACAGAATGGCCTAGTCTTTAGGTACTCAGTTTTCTACCAAGCCAAGAAAACTGCTCTTATTACTGTTTCAAGAATTAGCACACCCAGTAAAACAAAAGTTAATTTAAGTCTACAAATACCTGATAATTGGGACAATAATCTATTTTAGATGTGCTGGGTGGGGTACTAACAGCCTTTGAGCTATTAAACTAGGATTCATAACCTCGTCTCATGTTGACCTTTGAGAGACAAGCAATTCTTTCTTCAAAGCCTACTTTGCAGAGCTGTAAATGATTAATTCAGCAATCATAGTTAAACGTTGTCTGCAGAGGACACACCTGAGTGAGTATACATGTGACAATGAAAAGTAGATGGAAAATTGCGATGCTATTGAATTAAGTAGGACCACAATTTCCATAAAATATAAATGTCAGATGACTTGATAAAAAACAAATTTGAAACATAGATTATGTTCCTAACATTAGATTTCTAACCAAATGCATAACCTTTCAGATGAAGATCCTGACAGTGGTTTTATCTCATGACATGAATTCTGATTGTGACAGCAAGTAAGGTTCATATGAGTCACACTCTATGGGGGTTTTGTTCTTAAGCTTTGATGACACAAACATGAGAGCAGTAGCTCTACCATATGTTGAAATATTCCTAGGTTGATTCAGGTTTGCTGGTTGAGGTGACAGCAAAGACACTGTTCTTGCAATTGCATCCACATAGGGCTGTCTATGATCCCTTGATCCTTTTCTTGCCTCTCCTGCACCCCAAGAAACAAATTGTATCTCTGCTTTTTGTAGAAAACTTGTATCTGAGGCTGAGATATCTGGCCTTACATAAAGGGGTAGCACAGCTTACAGCATGGTTACTGGCTGAATTTTGATGAGAGAGCCTATTTTGGGATGTTACTTTACTTTTGCCCATTTCCAGAAATCAGTTTAAGGTATAAACGTGCTTCCTTTTCTCTTTCACTTCCAAAAGCACTGAGACCGCCCTGAGAGGATTATCAACTGCCAAAGCTAAAATTGCAACCAGAGTATCACAAAAATCTTTTACATAATTAAATATAGAAAGCACTCATCATGTCACGTATGTCAGAATGAGTCATTAAAGTTCACAGCCTGGAGAAAACACAGCTAAGGACTAGTAAACAGCAGTGTGCTTACAATGGCATTATGGAGGGCAAGCCACTTGCACACTTTAAATATATCCAGTCTAGGAACAGAGCTGAATAGGGACAGGGCTGAAAGTTTCATGGTTGGGCAAGAGGCAGCAATCCAACAGCAGCAGCTGGATTGAAAAACCAACATGTTTTGCTTTTCAGTCATCCAAAGATCATCTTGCAGTTCATGGATGCAGAGAGATTTCTTTGGAGAGGTTCTGGAGGGGTCTTTCTGGCTGGCTGGATTCCCAAGGACATTTCCAGGCTAGCCATCTGCACTCAGGGAACCTGCTTTGCCCTTGGTAATTGAGTTAATTGCAAGCAATTCAACAATACATATTCCTCCTATACAAAGGGATGCCAGTGTTTGGGAAAAAAAAGTAAGTAAACAGATGATGTTATTCACTCTACTAATAAGTATAGGTCATTTTATCTCTGAGAGACAATTTTTTGAAACCAAACATCTTGCACCTCCCCTAAATGTTTTTATAATCTCACAATTGGATCTCAAAATGTTTTGAAGCATTTTTCATGACCAAAGAGTTGTGCCAGATGGATGTTCCTCCTACAGGTGAATGGAGCTTTTGCACTGGAGATCCTGGTGCAATAATCACAATAATTTGGAGGCTGTTTTTGACTGTAACATCTCTGAGTTAAACTCTGCTCCCTCTCAAAAAGCAAAACTGGATTAGGAGAAATTCCCACCCCCACTTTCATCTCGTTATGGACATTTAGATAATTCCACTTCAATAATTACCCAATATAAACCACAGCTCATAGCTGCCAAAAGTTGCTGAAGACAAGAAGTGAATGTGCAGAGTAAACATATAACACCCAAGAGAATTACATCCCAAGCAGGGAGAATAACCTGTAAGTATGAGGTTGTGGTTTCAAGCAGGCACAAGTGTAGACTATAGTCAAAAGGAGTAACTTTTCTCCCATCCTTTCTTTCTCCCTGTTTTCCCAAGGGCTTTGACTTTTATACTGTTGCCACATCACTTGTGCTGCTACTACTACTTGAGAGGACATCAAGAGGGCTGGATGTGTAGAAAAGTATTCAGCTGGTGAAACAAACAAACAAACAAACAAACAAAAACCAACCACAAACAAAACAACAACCACCACCAACAAAATCCCACACTTTTTTTTTGTTAGGTTAGCTTTTACTTAGCTTTTACATCTCTGATGAAATTTATTCTGTGGCCACACAGGTGCTGAAATGAGGGGCTGCAAAAGGTCATTTCTATTCCTTAGACTTTGGCTTTTTTAGAATGAACCTGAAACTGTTTCACTCTTAAGGACTCAAACGGACAGACTCACACACTTTTGATTCCAAAAGGACAGGTATGGCAGTTGGAAATGCTCTCATGAACAAGACAGAGGAACTATACAGCCCTATTACCTTGTGATCAGACCTCTGCTGCTCTTGGTTTTGCAGACAAGTAATTTTTCTTCATATCCTGGGAAAATATCCATATTTTCCATTGTCCAGTGAGAGAGGAATAGATCTATACTACAACTTTTAAAGATAAATCCAACTAGAATATTTTTCTTTTTCTTACTGCATTCCCTGGTTTCCAACAGTGCTTCAGTATTCACTGCTGCAAAGCAATGTCTTGATTTGCCTTATTTAATTTAAATTAAATGGCCAGAATGGGTAAATGAAAGGACCATGCAATCACTGAAGAGAAGATCTAGTACCTTTTTTCTTGTGCTACTTTATGAGAAGAAACATTCTGATGACATCACTTGTGCAGATCATAGGTGTGTCTTAATCTAAAGGCTACACGCACAATGGATCTTCCCACTAAGGGCAAAATGATATACGGGCCTGCAATGCTTAAGGTGCACAGTCTAGTTCTTTATGACAATGCCAAAGGCATTTGATAAACCCATCCTCCTTTCCTGAGCTCTATCTGATCATAACTCCATAGACAATCATATCAGTACACCTGTAAAACCTGTACAGTAACTCTATAGCTCTCATGAAGCCTACCAAGCTAATAATTCTGAGAGAAAATGTAAATAAATCCAACTATATCTTTGTTGGCAACCCATACTGCTTACAAGAGTTTCTAGCTGTCAACAACATATAAAAATGGCTAGGACACAGAAGAATGACTTCTACTATCTTAATTTCTCAGATTTGGCTTTTCTTTCAGGAGCAAATGGACTTTTTATCACTTCATCTTCCATTTCTATTCTATTCTATTCTATTCTATTCTATTCTATTCTATTAACCTATTTGTCTATTACAAAGCTAATAAAGTAGCATTTTGGCTTCCCTGGTGGTTGCTGATCTGGATTGGGACATATGACACAAGGAAAGAGGATCTGTACTGAGCTGTACATTGTTTCACATCTGGGCTATGGAGAAAAGCAATCTCTGGGCTTTGGCAGAGGCTCATGCAGGCACTCGTATGCCTGAATCACAGGTTTCAAGCCATGATGGCAAATAGTTACAGACCAAAGAACTCAATGAATTTCTTTCTGGAACTATATTAATATCAAGTGGCATAGAGCACACAGTGGAGGAAGGATGAAGGAAAGAATGCAAGCACACTCAGAAGGAAGGGGCAGGAGAGAAGGGAGCAACTCAATATTGATTGTAACACCTTGTACGGTCTGACTGACAGTGAACCCTTCTTTTCACACTCTTAGACTAACACTTTGCTGCTGTGGAAGAAGCCACCGTGGATTTGGCATTGGTATTTAGGCAGCTATGAAGATGATGCTGTCATTTTCTAGTGAAAACATTTAAAGTAACAGGAGAAGCTGAAGCTATATTCATTCAAACTACAAATAAAGCACATGATTTAGTAGTCAAAGTTATTAAACACTTGAAGTGCTTTGCTGCTGATATTATGGATACTGTCACTTATAGTTCAAAATTTACAGCTCAGACTTTATGCAAGAATTTTTGCAAGACTTTATGCAAGAATTGAAAGAACTCGTTCTGTGGCCTGTTTCACCTGTCACTGCGATGACTACTGTCCCATCTGATCTTCACAGCTACAAGTTAGTACTATACCAAAGTAAGGCAAATATGCTTTAATTTTGTGGTTATTGAATTCAAATCCAAAGTTGTGTAGTAGAAAGTTGAGAGCAAGAAATGGTGTCCACTGCCTGTACTTACACACACAGACCATTCAGTGTGTATGTGCACTTATATGTATGTTCTTCCTCCTACAACCATGCCTGCTTTCCCAGGCTCTTTCCTGTAATGGCAGGTTCCCAGATTGCGCTCCAGTTTGCTGCTAGTTCAGTTATGCTTATAGTTATGTGAAATGAAATGGATTAAAGATTCTCATAAAAAAAAAAAAAAAAAAAAAATAGAGATGGGAATGGTGGCTTCCATCCAGGAAGGATGGGAAGTTCTTCTGCTTTATATGACAGAAAACAGATATATTTGAGTGTACCTGTGTGATTGGTCATCCTGTCCTGGGTTAAGCAAGCTATCAATGGCCAATGATTTCATGAAAGAACAAATGTATCTTTCTGAGGTGTCAGATGAAAATTGAATTTAAACACTGTTATGGAACAAGGAAGTTTGGAAAAAGAATCTAGATTACTAGAGAATAGGTGTGTGCAGAGGCTAATTATAAGCTATTATAATGTAAAAATAAGCAATTGCCTGCCAAAAAAATAAAGAAAAGGGAAAAAGAAGGGAAAGATTTTTTATATCTCTACTCACAACGTGCAGAACATATTTATTTATTCTGAGTAGAAGAAAAGTTCAGAAAAAAGAAATGGTGACTTTTTAGTCTTGAAACTTTTTCAGATGAGTTATACTCTACCGGCATTTCAGTCAGGCTTAAGGTTTCTAATCCTTTCCCTCTGACAAAGTCTCAGAAAGTGTTTCTACTTAGTGGATTTAAAATTGCTGATGTTAAGCTGAGTGCTGTATATTTGCACAGAAATGTAGTTACAAAACAAATGCAAATGATTTCAGGGCTTTATGAAGTCTAGCATTAGGCCTCTTTCATTGTCTGACAGAACCCAAAAGTTGTGGGGAGATCATCAGTTGCTGTCCTGGACAAGAAAAACACCTTTCTCATAAAAATAGAACTGGTCTTTTCTTCTTGTAAATAATATCCTCAGTATAAAACTTTCTTTAATAACAGTGTTATTAAATGTGGAGTTTGATTTCATAAGCACTCAGTAGGACTGTTAATTTTATGAGGTACTTTTAAACTATTTTTGACTGACATTTTAAGAAAATTTTTAATGTATTGACATAGCATGGAAATATTAGATATAAGTTTATATTACACTGATTGTTTCCTTTTGTCCTGTGGTAGATTTGACTTGCATACTTCCTCATGGCATAGGACTGAGTGGAACAATTTTGGTCCTACTTCCTGGCATGGTCTTGCAGTAGGAGGAGAAGCTGAAGGCAATTTTTAAAGGATGGTTCTAGGGTTTGTGGCAAGTGTGTTCTAAAGCTGTTTCCAGAGCACAACAACCTGGACCAAAATAAATGATTTAACTAGGGGATGAATTCTCATTTGTCCTTAAACTAAGGATGAATATAACCTTATAAATACACCGGAAACTTAAACACTGTGCCCTCTACTCAGTCTGATTCAAGTCGTGGTAGTCACTTCGGAACAAATTGATTCACAGGATGATAAGTAAGATGTAATTGTAGGTTGCGCATATGTATCTCTGTAAATCATATGACTCAGAAAAAAGGAAACTTTCTAGGTAATCTCATGTAGCCTATTGCCAATCAAGTTTTTTTTTTTTTTTTTTTTTTTTTTTTTTTTTTTAATTGTATTATATATGTAAAGCATTTTTTGCAGTCTTTTTAAAAAAAGTGTATGCAATTTGATAATGAATAATCAAGTAAAGAGTTATTTATCATTTCTTAGTGATGCTTACCATACCATGGAAAATCCTAGACTTTTATATGATTCCTTGTTTTTCAGAGATGTAAATGGCAATATGAAAAAAGGAGTGTGCTCTCTTGAGATAGAGGCTAACTGACAAAGGTTGCTATTCAAGATCCTAAGTATACTGGCTCATATCCAGTTCAGATATCCTACACATTGTGTTTCCTGTAGGTCATAGCTGTAGGCCTCTTACACTGTGCCTTGGCATCAGAATACTGCCGCAGAAAGCCTACCATGTTGTTGTACACAGAGATTGCACCTAAAAATGTTAGAAAACATTAATTTTCTTTCAGAGGTATATTTCTCCACATTGTCTGTATGGTGAGGCTAAAAGCCTTATACTGGCACTAGGACTAAACCACAGTCATCAAAATATGTGAGGATCTTTCCCTTAGTGAATATATATACATTTTCAATAACCTTTAAAACAAGTTTTGAGATGGCCAAGACTGTGACCTTTTGTCTGCTCTGGTTACAGTTGTTGCAGAGTATTCCTCTTCTAACACAGGAACATCCAGAATCTGAAAAGTTCTGGCTCTCATGTGGCAAATGTTGCTGCTCAGTACTTCAACAAAAGGTCAACTTTTTTTTTTTTTTTTTTTTTTTTTTTTTTTCTTCTCCCCAAGAAATTTTATATAATGTTAAAGTTTAAATAACCAGCTAATGTGGTACTTACAAACTTGACTATGTAATTTGAAATTTGATCACTCTTTAAGAGGCAATATTCTTGACCTTGTTTATAATGACAGCATCTTCTCAATTTACAGTATAGAGATTTCAACCCTATTTACATAGGAAGAAAATGAATGGAACCTATGGGTCTGCTTTTCCCTATTTACCCCCACAATTGCTGTTTAGTCCAATTCGAAGGAATGACATTTCATGGACTATTGTCCCCAGAACTTCTTGTGATTACTGATTACTGATATGAGGGAATTTCTTCTCATTCTCTTTTGACATTTATGATGGGAAAGCCAAAGGAGAACAATATTTCCAAAAAAGCAGGAATCTAATAATAAAGAATAAAAATAGAAAATGAAGTACACTTAAGAAACAATTGTTGGGGAACAAGAGGCCAAGATGGAAATGAGTGTTAGGGTGTGCAAAATAAGTAATATTTAAAAAAGTACAAGCAACAAGCAACTTAAAAACAAGAGACAGTGTTGGTTTTTAGAGTGTCCTTGAACTTTCTCCTCCAGATGAACTCCATTTACAAGAATTAAATAGAACAGTCCATAGATGATGGTGGTAGCATCTACCATTCATTATATACCTGAGCAGGTGACAAATTATTTATATGTCTATTTCCCAAAGATTGACAAAAAATTAAGTTAAGATATAGGAAGCAGTGAGCAAAAAAACTGAAATAATTAAAAGAACAGAACCTTACTGGAATACTGTGTAAGGTGGTATTCTGTAAACTGTCTTTTTCTTAGGCACAAATATATCTTGTGATATTACTTTCCAGTTACATAACTCAAAGATAGGTCTGCATTTGAGAAGTGACAAGAATTCAGACTTCTATATCTCCTCTTTGGCTTCTCAGAATGTAAATCTTTAAATCATCTTTAAATATGCTGCTATGTGCGAGCAGCAGATTGGTCCTATATGTGTATAGGAAAATTTCAGTCCTTTCAGGGAGTTTAAGAAGCTTATATAGTCCCTAATGACTTCTATGTCAGCTAGGTGAAGTTTTGGTGTCAGGGACCTTATATAAAATTTCATTTCTGAATTTTGATCTCATGCAATGTCTCAGCAATACTGAAAGTCAGAATGCAGGAAGAAGATAGAAAACAACACCAAAATAAGGAGGAAGTCCTGTTTTTTTTGCTTTTCACCTCTAAAAATTCTAACCCCTGCTGTAGCTCCTTGAATGAGGAGAAATTGCATTTCACTTTTTCTAATTGCTAAAACTGGCAGCCATGCACCCTACTTGAATATGCACAATTAAAGCAATTATAACATCAGATATTTCTCCTATTATTTCATCTGGTTAAAATATCAGGCAATACTGCCCGCAGCAGTAATTTGTTTTGAAAAATAATTTAAAATGTCTTAATTAAGAGAAGAAAATAATTGATGTTCATCCTATTCTCTTTTCAGCTCCCTGCCACTTTCTCGATCATTAGCTGTAACAATTTTCTGGGCACTCACCATGCCACCAATGTTTTTTTAAAGGTGAAATATTTGACTTCTAATGCAGGTTATTTCTTAAAAATAAAAGGAAAAAAAAAATCAAACATACTTTTAGTGAGGTTAGAGGAGACATTCCTTTTGCAACTGTTATTAAGGGAAGAGTTTTTTTTATGATAATCCTCATTATTCTTCTGCCCTCACTCTGGCCCCTGGAGTCCCATCTTAGCTGTGCTCTATACAGGAGTAACAGGACTGAGAAGTAAAGGCACCATGCTGATTGTCATTGGTCTGCACACTTTTTTTGTCTCACATGTAACCCAAATAAATAATGAAAAATAGATTTTCACCTGAAATGATTTTTATACTCAGACTTTGTAACACCTCTTATTTCCTATGCTCTGAACTGCTTGGGAACTCTAACAATTGCTGGCACTCCAGGTAAAAAAGCTAATGCTTGCTTTAAAAGCACAGGAAATTCAGGGAAACCAGACCGATCTATACTAAATTAGGCTTTAACTTTTGTAGATTTTATTGTCCATATACCTGATAGATTCAGAGGTTAAGTAATAACATATGGGTTTAGGCAAACACCCAGATGTACATAAAAATATGTTCTTGAGGAAAGCACATTAAAAGGATTTGGTTCCATTTTCACAGCTGTAATTTATAGACTACATGGGGTATTTTTAATGGCTTGTATCAGACATCACCAAGCTGCTGTATGTGGCCGGATTCAGGTGTCTCAGTTCCACCAGAAGAACTATTACCCACAGTTTTCTGTTTTTCATTCTCCTTGGTCTCCAGGACATGGAAATTAAAGCTACAGTGGCAGTCCATGTCAGTAGTGCCAAAATGTACAAAAATGAAAATGTCTTGAGAGAAAGGAGGGGAAGGCACACATTTTCAGTAAATTAGGTTATACTGTATGTCTGCATTTCTCCACTTTTTGAGCTGCATTTTTCCATAATTCTATCTCTGCTAAAGATTTTTTGGGTCAGATTTTTATTTTTTACTGAAAGTGAGTGGTATCTACTCCTTGGGTAATCTATTTGAAATCCAGCAATCATGACGTGTTTCTCATTTGAGTTGCAAATGCTAACTTTACAGTTAGGTGAAGACGATGATGTCAGGCCCTGTTTGAATTAGCTCCCCAGTGCACAGCCGTTTAAGCTCAAGGCATTTTGTTGTCTCCTGCTTTTCCCTCTCTAAAAGGACATAAGTACAGGGACGCTATGAATCTCTGTCACAGAGGGTGCAGGGAGTTGAAAACAAGCTGAAAAATGCTTTGCTTGACAGCATTTCAGGCATGACCTTTCAAACAAACAAACCTGCTCCGCTTGTTCACCTTAGCATTTCATGATTTGCTTCAGTGATGCCCAGACAAAGGACCACATCCACCCTCCCCACTGCCTTTTCCCAGCTGAGATGGGGAGCCACTGCCTGAGCTGTGCAAGGTCTCCAGTCTGTGCATCATGAAGTCCTTTGCTACGTCACCCTGGATTGAAGGAGACAGCCCAACAAAAACACCATGGGGCTGTGCCATGTTACTAACCAGACAGGAATTTAAAGATATATGGGTTCCTGAAATGATGGTGATAATAATTAAGCTATGTTATTTTGGTACTAGTTTTTCCACAAGGAGAGTCATTAATTAGTCTAAAGTTTTCTTGTGTCTCTAGACCTTTACTTTTCTCCCTAGGCAAGAAATCTCATTGTCACTGCAGACCCTGAACATTTTCTTCCACCAGCATCTCCCTCTTGTTTATCACTGTGGTTGGACCTTTGCCAGAGTTTGCCCTCACCCTGACACTGTCTTTGATGAAATACTTGTTTATACCTTACTCCGTTCTCCGCTCAGCTAATGTGATCCTCTCCTTTAAATTCCCTCCTGAATGGTCTCCTTAAATTGTCTGAATTTAATTTAAAGTTGCCAGGAGAGCACAAGATGCACACTCCTGTTGTAATAAGCTTATCTGGTATTGGATAAAGAGTGCAGTATGAGGATGTAGTATTACCAACCAAACACCCACTTTTTTTTTTTTTTTTTTTTAAACATACTTTCTGTTCCTGTTGTTAGAGCCCTGTTTAGACAGCATGTTATTGAATGTTTCTGGGGTTTCAGGGACCCATACAGACACAAGAGCTTAAACTTGGCTTCAGCAGGAGAAGGCAGGCAGGTGGGCAGGCTCACTTAAGGTCTACAGCCTGTGAAAGAAGGGCAGGGTGTGCTGCTGGCTGCAGTGCTGCAGAGCTGTCAGCCTGCACTGATAAATGAAATGCCTTTAAGCTCAATAGTGGGTGCTGTTTGGAGAGGAAAAGAAACCTGAGAGAGGAGTCTGTTCTGGGGTGGCTTTGTCTGGAAGAGAGAGGACCAGGTGAACTGGTAGGATCAGGAGTAGGTGGGTGTTTCCACTTTCTGGGTCCATTATGAGTGAGCATGTTATTCATAGAAGTGTGCCTTTGAGGACACTAGGTCTTTCCTTGAACATAAAGAGATCATGATCACTTATAATATTAATTAATTTTCATGAATGAATCAAGCTCTGGGGAGAAAGAAAATGAGGGAGGGAGGGAGTTCTTGAGGTGGGAGGGAAGGATTTAGCAGGAATGAGTTCGGAAAAATGAGGGACAGGTTTGAAGAGATGAAGAATATGCAAAAGATAATTCTGAAGTAGTGTCTGTGAAGGTGGGCAATTGAAGTGAGAACTTTTTAGAAAGGAAAGAGGAGAAAGAAGTGTGAGGGCTTTTGCTGTAGAAAAGACTTTCTACAACGCTAATCATCTCAAGCTGGAAGGGTTTTGAATCTAACTTCCATTCCACTCACTATTAGTTTGGAGGTCCCTCTGAAATATTTCCTGGGCTCTCTTTATGTCAGCAAAGATGAGGGACTGCTAGTGAAAAGGGCCTTGCATTGGGGAAAAATTATCTCAGTGTATTTTCAAGACCACTTTCAATGGCAAGACTCTTTCAAGGACCAAATGTAAATTAAAGTACTTCTGACAGTGCTAATAGTGAGAGAGCAAATCTCCTTGCTTACTCAGCTGTCCTATTGACTCCAGCACGTTCTGCCCAACCCACTGTTTGATTCCTTTAACTCCAGCACGTTCTGCCCAGCCCACTGTTTGATTCCTTTAACAGGACGTCGTTACTTTCTAATTTAATCCAGGCTACTACTCCATGAGCTGAACTGTTCCAGAAGGGGACTAGACAAGATCAATAACTGCACACATTTTCTTACTTATGGGGTTCAACAAAAATCTTAATCCAAACAGTTGCATTTTACATAATTAGATCATGGTTCCTCAGAGTCTACCATCTTTGTTTATGTTTAGATCTATCATCCTTGATGTGTTAATACCAAAATAGTCTTTGCTCTGTTATTTTTCTTATTTCAATTTACAAATAAAACTATGAGATACTGTTTTGGACAGTCATCCATTTTCAGCTTTCCATAACTTAAAACGCATGTTTCAGAACTGCCCTAGATTGCTAAAGATTGGAGAAGGTCTTGCTAGTGTCTTTTTTCCTTTTTTTTTTTTTTTTTTTTTTTCTTCTAATTAGTGGAGGACAGTTTTCATGAGCTGTCAATCAGGCCCTTATTGGGAAAAAAAAAAAGTCATAATTGAAGTTTTCCTCCTGTAACATCAAAGCAATTGAAGATTTTTAAAATGTATAATGAATTGTACAGCTTTGATTCGTGCCTCAAATCCAAGCTCTATCTTAGAACTTTAGGGTACTTTAATTCATTGTAACCTGAAAAAAAAAAAAAAAAAAAAAAAAAAAAAAAAAAAAAAAAAGACCTCTTCCTACTGAACAAAGGAAGTACTCTTAGAAACAATAACAACATTACAGTATGCAATCAGCATTATCCATGCAGAAACTGTTCTGGGAATGATTAATCCTGTTATGTTTTCAAAGTCTGTCCTGGACTTGTTCAGTGTTCTTCATATATTACACCACCTTTATGTACCTCTTTCTTCATTTGCAAAAGTGCATCTGCTATGAAGCATTTTGAAATCTAAAGTAATAACCTTCACACATTTCATATTATTATTATTATTTGAAACAATTTTTAAACTGGGGGGGAGTTACTGAGTGAATGATTTTCCCTTATAAATAGTAAGAATTGTCTCAAAACGTTTGAAATCCGTTTTCAGACAAGTGGATGTTAGAATATCTAAAAAAATGTAGATCAGATGCCCATGTTAATTATAGCCATTAAAATCCACAAAAAGTTCAGAACTTGCTTTAATGTCACTATGATCAAATTTCAGTTCATTGCTGGAACTGCATCAGAGGAATTATCAGATTGGAAAAATACATTTCTGAGACATTAAAACTACTATTTGTAATACACTATAAATGCTAGCACACTGTGTCAGTTCATACATTAATCTAATTTTATTTTTTTGCCACTGAAATAATAACCCACTTTAACAGTTTTGATCTAACTTTTAAAGCTTCTGAAGAATCAAAATCTCATTCTGGATCTGACACTTGAAATTTAAGGCAATTTCACTTTGGTTTTGAATGTAGACCAAATTAAATATTTTACTAGTTGAAATTACATTCAAGGAGCATACTGTTACAACCTATATTCTTAAATTCAACATTCACAATCCATTGTTTAAGGAAACTCCCTATTGTTCTACTCCTACACTGAAGACAAAGGAGGAAGTATAGTAAACCGGCATTTAATCAAGTCCTGCACAGCTCCATGTTTATCATTCTACCTTGTTAAGCCTCTTGTATTTTACTGTGGTTAAAATATAGTGTAAACATAATCTGACCTTTCTGTCACCATCTCCTGTAAGCCATTCTGAAAAATGAGTGTACATAAAACTAAACATACAAACCTGGAGGAATTTTGGCTAGTGAGATTTTAAAGATCAAAACATGTAAGACAAAAACAGAAAATGCATTAACAAGTATTAAAATATGCCAAGTGAGCATATAAACACATAACATTTTAGGTCTGTCACTCTCCAGCTCAGCTGCTAACAAATGGTGGAAACATCCAATGCTACCATTATTTCTTCCTATGGAAGCTCCTTCAAAAGTAAAAATTTTGCTCTGCCGAATGCCGAAAAACACTTTGAATTTGAAAATGCCAAGTTTTTCAGCTCACCGTCTTTCTCAGACCAAACTCATCAGGTTCTGCTTTACCTGACGTAAGAAATGGGCTTTTCCTAAAGAATGTGTTTTGAGAATGGTGTCTGTTTCCCTTCAGACCACAACTACAGGAGGAGCGATCATGACAGTGGCTTTGCTTGCCCAGTGTTCAGAGGTTAGTATACTTATTCTAGTGTGAGTTGAATTTCTTCTCTTAGCTGCTGGGATAAAGCTGAAGCCTCCCATTGAGGCACTTAATTTCCAGGATATAGGGTATTGGAGATTGCTTTGAGAAGTTCCTTGTGTTAGAGATTTTCAGCATTGTTAAAAATAGGTAATGTTGCAAGGAACAGGTGACAGTGCATGGGGTCAGCAAGCAAGGATACAGTCAGGCAACCAGGACACATACCTGCAGGGACAGACCTGTGCACCCATCATGCTCAGAGGACTATTTATGAATTTACGTACTTAACTAATTTACGTAACTTAACTATGACTGAATTCCTTCCCTTCCTAAAGGCATGACCAAACTGCTAGTCAGTGACTGCCTGCATCCAGACCACCAGCCACTGAGACTTGATGGGTTGTTTCTAAGAAAAGCAAGCCTAGTTTTAGGTGGTGTACCTCTGCGGGGCAGGTTTTCCCATTACCTGGAAAGAGTTTTTAAGAATCTGCAGCTTAAGAAGCATTAATTGCCATCACAATAAGCTGACAATGCCAAAGAAAAGCTTATTTGAAACATTTTTGACCAAAAGGCCATTTTGGATGCTAGTTTTAGATGTTATGACCTTGCTTAAAGCACAGAATAAAGCTGCAACTTTTTTCTTAAGGTAGCTAGAAATCTACTATGTGACAGAGTTATGAGCAGCCTAGCACTTCAGTGTTGTAGAAGTGTCACCACACGTACAGTGTAAATACACGTACTTTAAACCACAGTGACTTAGGCCACACTGGACCTCTGCTGTACTGGCAGCACTGCCTAGGCCATTTCAAGTACTGCCTATCTGGCATGCTTTTATAACAACAAAGTTTTAGGAGCCGTGTCTGCAGTAAAAAAGCTGCTATCACACTGAGTGTATGCTTTTATAATGTTTTATGACTCAGCACAGCCATAGTTGTGCATAACAGTAGCTGTTTTAACTAGAAACAATTAATTAAAGTAATTTGAAGAATGTATTTAGATTTTATTTAAAAATAAATAAATAAATAAATAAAAATAAAATTTCCAAAAGACCAAAGTTAGTCTGCATAAATTGGTTTAAGGTGAGTGACTTCACCTTCCCCCTTTGTCCCAATTATTATATTACTCTTGTACTGAAAGAGCACTTCCATTTCATTTTGAGGGAAAGAGAAACACACATTGACATGGTCTTCAACTTCTCTGTAGTGTTAAAATATGCTAAAGTCTCACACCAGAACTCTCAAAACTGAGTCAAGCTCTTTAGGATTAAGATAAATGTTCATAAGTGCCTGAAGAGAAATCTGGTTTACATGCTGGAATAGGTTAGAAGGTGAAGAGGTCTGTTTCTTTTAAACCCTTGAATTTATAATTCTTTAGAATAAAGCCATGCTGGTAAAAAAAAACAGCAATCTTCCCTTAATCATGTATTAGCAAACAAGTATTAACTAGCATAGTTGCTTTTGGATATAAACAAAGACATTCGCAGTAAACACCAAGGTACTCTGAATGTCATTGGAGATATTCAAAACTCAGATGGACAAGTCACAGAGCAACATGACCTCACTTTGAAATTGGTCACGCTTTGAAATAGACTTTTTGACCTCCAGAAGTCCTTTCCAAACTAAATCATTCTATAATTTTATAATTGCTAACTTTCATTAAAATTGCTCTTTCCACATCACAGAATCATAGAATCATGAGGGATGGAAAAGATCCCCAAGAACATCTGGTCCAACCATCCCCCTACCACCAATGTCACCCACTAAACAATGTCTCTAAACACTGGGTCTAACCTTTCCTTTGAACACCCCCAGGGATGGTGACTCCACCACCTCCCTGGGCAGCCAGTTCCAATGCCTGACTGCTCTTTCTGAGAAGAAATGTCTCCTAATTTCCAAACTGAACCTCCCCTGGTGCAACTTGAGGCCATTCCCTCTAGTCCTATCACTAGTTACCTGTAAGAAGAGGCCGACCCCCACCTCCCACACACCTTCCTTTCAGGTAGTTGCAGAGAGCAATAAGGTCTCCCCTGAGCCTCCTCTTCTCCAGACTAAAAACCCCAGCTCCCTCAGATGCTCCTCACAGGACTTGTGTTCCAGGCCCTTCATCAGCTTTGTAGCTCTTCTCTGGACATACTCATCATATTCCTGATTGATTAGCACTTACTGTATCTGAAAGTGAGCAGTATGGCTTCAGATTCAGAATATCTGTCTTTCAGCCTGGATTTTAGTCTGCCTCATTTGTGAGTTAGGCTAAAACTGGTATGGGTTATTCAAAGGCCATGCAGAAAAGCGGTGTCTATTCTGGATGGCAACTGATTGCTCTCCTCAGGCCAAGGTACAGGCAAAAGCTGGGTTTGCAAATGAATAAAGTGTATAGGGGTACACTTAGTTCAGCATAAACACAGACAGCCCCTTCTAGTGGAATTTGCAGTGTCCTTCCCTAGCTGTATATTCCTGTTGCCTTCCTGCCATCAGACAGAGCCACTGAGCAGCCACAGAGTTGGCCAGATAAGTTTACAGTCTTAATTTAATCCTCTACAAAAGATGGTTAGCTAGTGATATGCTAGGGCTAGCAACATGTTAAAACTGCCTAGCATTAATATCTTTTTCCTTCAAAGGTTAACTTGTGGTTTTAATCAGCAATATATGTACAAACTCTTAATTCCATTGTTCTCATTTGTATATAATGTGCATTAATTTACAGAAGAAAGCATATATCCAGGGAATTATCAGGTGGCTTAAAAGGGAGTTTTCAGCATCCAATTGCAGGAACAGCACAATTGCAATCCTTTGTGACAAGTTTACCTCATGTTCTGAGTTACATAGCAGCACTAGGGACACATTTTTGACTTTGGAGTATATGTCATAGGATATCCTATTTTCCTTGTCCCTCAGTGCAGGAGATGGGAAGGAGATGAGAGTTCAAGATTCTGATTTCCTCCTTTCCTGGCCAGGGTTGTATCTAGAGATGCACCTGCTTCCCTGACCAATATTGAATCTTGAGATACAAGACTTGCAAAAGACAACTTCTCAAGGTGCCATGCTGTTGGGGGTTGAAAAGGTAACCACATGGCATCCCAAAGACTCCATGTGAGGCAGGCCCCCTATATTACCAGACTTTCCCAGCCTGATCACCTAGTCATGCTTGGTGATCAGACTAGGGCTATTCTTTCCTTCCACCTGAGGAACAATTTCAGGATTAAGGCCAACTATAGGTTTGCAATGCTAGAATAATTTTCAGAGCTTAGTTTAAGTAATTCGATGAGAATCACTCTCTTAATTACTCAGTGAGCTTTAGGAACATGTCCTCACCTGACTATCATGTTCTATTGAAATGATAATGAGAGACTACTTCAAGAAAAATACCTCCTTGCAGGGTTTCTCTGTAGAGTTCTACAAAATTCTTCAAGTTACTCCAAATCACAGATTTACCAAGAAAAGGCTCTATAAATTGACCCTCTGCAAAAAGGTGAAAACAAAAACCAAAAAAGAACATTGAATTTCCACCAGAGCTGTCCTGGAAAAAAATAGAAATCAAATCAGTAATATTTTATTTTTCCACTTCACCTAGCACTGAAATCTCAGTGTTGCAGCTTTTCCATCTTTAGTATGTATAAATTTTTGTGCACATTGTAATAAACACGTGGGGCCATGATAGTGTCAGAAGTTTTTCCAGTCCAACTATAAAGTTCAAGTCTTCCAAGTTCTACACCCTGCAGACCTCAAATTAGTCTCAGATGGCTTGACATGCTCTAATAGTGCACCTGTATGTTTGTGAAGGCTCAGTGAATTGGTTATTACTTATGCTTGGTTAATATCAGTGTAGACAGAATTGACATGTTCACAAACAAATCATGGTCTGGACAGCTATTGATGCTTTTTTTTTTTTTTTTTTTTTTTAGCAGGGGAATTTTTTTTTTTTTTTTTTTTTTTTTTGCCTGCTCTTTTGGGCCCAGGGGTTGGTAGGCTAGTTGTTTACTTTAGCTCTGGTCATTCTGAATACCTATTCTTCCTCCGAATACCTATTCTTCCTCTTATCTCTCCAGTGGTATCCCCTCCATCTGCTCAGTAAGCACTAACAATTTTCAGCCTTATCTTTTCAGACCATCTTCAGGAGCTGTTTTGTAAATGTTTTCCTAAAAGTACTTGGCACTTAGAAAATTCAGCTGAAAAACCATTAAATGAGATTTCAGGAGAGACTGCAGAGAAATGAACATAAGCACTGCTGCCTTTTTTTCTTATGTAGAATTCTTGTATTTTCACTGAGTTTTAATCACCTCCATCTATGAAAAAGCAATGAATTGAGAAAGGCAGGGAGATTAAGTAAGAGTATCTGTAGCTTCAAGTTGAGTGCACTTATATGAAGTTATTCCACCAATACATATGGAAACTGAATGCTATTAAAGGAGGTATACATGACCTTTCATCCCAGTATCTTTATAAGCAGCAGATGTAATATATAATAAAGATGAATGAACACAGCTCATCCCTATTACTTCTTCATCATTTTCAAAAGGTACCCTGAAATTAGATTGACCACTGAGATTGACTATTCATTTGTCTGAAAACACCTTACAACAGGCATAGCATACCAACATAATGTAAGTTTGCTCTATAAGACTATTAATACATTGTAATTAACAAAGAGTGCAATCAATCATCTGCTTTACTGCTGCGTGTCTTACATATGTTGACTTGCCTGAAGGAAGGAGACTAACAGCTAAGGACACTGAATCATCATCTTTACAGTGGCGGGTGCCATAAATTATAGAAAACAGGAAAAAGAAAGAAAGCTGATCAAAATTCCCCCAAAGCTTGTGAGAATTACCGCATTTTCATCTAATGTTGAATTACGGTGAAGAAGATCTAAAATTGCCCTGTAAAAGGAGTTGAATGTCAGTTTAAATACATTTCTAAAAAGGCTGCTCACCAAAGTCTCTTAAGGAAGTAGTAATTGGAAAATAAGGAAGCTTTTCATGTGGATAAAACTGGTGAAAGCAAAGGAAACTCAGAGTAGAAATATATGGTCAGCTTTAAGTGGAGTGAGATCATCACTGAAGTCCCACAGGGACCTCTGCTTGGGTCAGTGTTGCTCAACAGAGAGATAAAAGAACAGAAAAAGGGGTGGATGACTGGTAAAGAGGCAAAGTTCTCTGATGATACTAAATTATTCAGGACAGTAAAAACAAAATTTAACTTCAAAGTATCTCACAAAAACATCCTAGTATTGATTGAATAGGCAATACAACAGTAGCTTGTATTCAATGTGCCTAAACGTAACGGGAAAAAAAATATTGCTGTACCATTATGAAGTGATGGGCTCTGAGCTGATGGCTGTTAAGAATGATATCTTAGGGTTAAAACAAAGAACTTCGTAAGAACGTCAGCTCAAGACCTGTTCCTGGTCAAAAAGATGAATTAAAAAGAAAAAAGCAGAACAGGGAATGCCACTACAATGCTGCATGAATACATCTGAAGCACTGAACACGAAGGCAACAGTCTATCACAAGGATTCCCACACCCTGCCAGCCACCTGACATTCATCAGAAATCTCATTTGACTTTTGTCACTGACAACTCGTGACATTCAGGAGAAGAATCACAAGAGTTAAAAATCTTGATTTTGCTCATCCACACACATGAATGAAGATTCATACTGATAGGAAAAGAGTAATACTGAGAAGTAAACAAGCAAACCACTCCCTCTTATACATTTATAGAGGGCAATACACTTAAAGAATTAATAATGCAGTGAGAATAGCCATAATTTCAAAACACATCCTTTTTCTTGGGAACACTTGTGACCTATATAAGCCAAAACAACTAATTGCATATGTACAGAAATGTTGTGCGCTAATAATTGTGAGGACAATCCACTACATAATGAAAAAAATAAAATTTGTCAATTTCAAAATACTGTTAATACGAATCAGTACAGACAATATTTGATCTGAAAGTTAGCTTGTTTTACAACTGTGATCAAGAGTCACATAATGGACTATTTCAAAACTGTGCTTTGTTTTTATTGTTTACTGTTGGGCTCTGTGGATTAGTGAGGAGAGAGTTAGCAAGGTTTTTCTACTGTATATTAAACTATCGGTCAGATAAGATACAGAGGAAAATCTTATAGAGTAGGGAGTGTGGGAACAGAGAAAACTGCATCTTAAAATTGAGAAAAAAAATAATAAAATGTAAGATCACTGATAAAGTACCCATTAGACTTATTGTAATGGTTGAATAGCCATTTTCATATCGTTTCTTACTGAAGGAGTTAAATCTCTTCACTGATATGCTGATGACCTATCTGATGAACTGTAAAAGTAGCCAGTTGGAATCTTGGGAGACAAGGTAGATGCCTTTGTATTTGCACTTATTCCACATAGGCCTGTTTTGTTAGTACCATCAACTATTATTGATCTCCAACAGGAAAAACAAACAAACAAACAAAAACAAACAAACAAAAAAAACAGAACATACTGATATTTCTATTATTTATTTGTAAAGCTCTTATTATTTTTGTATGATTCCATGTGAAATTTACACAGTAATGCCATCAGTGAGACATTTTTTGCAAGAGCAAAAAATCACCTGGGTGGGCTCTTGCAGTCTTTGAAGTCTTTATGTGGGGAATGAATGAGGAATGCATAAGAGTATTATTACATACCAGCATAAACTAGGGAGGAATCAGTTCCACTGTCGCATTACTTAGGGCGGGACATTTCATCATGCTGTCAGGTGATGGTGAAAGCTGTTGGCTTTCTTGTAGAAACATTTTTGCCAGGCCATAGAGGCTGGAATTTAGGGCAATAACCCAGGAAGGACAAAAGTTAACTATAGAAGGAGGATCTGAGGGTTAATTTAAGGCCTGCGGTGGAGAGATGGAATAGAAGGTCAAGCTAGCGAGTGTCTAAGTTATAGCAACTACTCTTGGGCCTGAACTAGTATCTCTAAATACTGCTGTTTCTTACCACTGAGATACCAGGTATAGGTATTTTTGCAGTGTGTCCAGTTGTTTCATCTTGGGTGAATTGTGTCTGTGATCTGACGATACAGTCCTTCGTGTTGATCTTAAAATAGTGAGGTTTGCCATGGTCCTTGCCTTGAACTCTTTCAACTCATCAACAAATCTGTCACCAGATGAGTGTTCCCACCACGAGTACTGGAGCTCATCTGACCCCTTATTGAGCTGGTTTTGGGAACAAAGGGGAGAGCACTGAAGTGAGTAGATTTAATTTTTTTTCCCTGTTTTAATACCCTGAAAACATAGTACATTACCAGGCAAACACCCAAATGCATTATCAGCATAAGGGAAGAGAAATAAGAAGTGGAAAATCATCATGGGGCACGGCCACAACTGCTCTGGCACAGATTGGTTTACATAGCCAGGAAGCTGCATCCTTCAACTCCTATAGCCACATTAACACAGAAGTATTTCATTTTCATTGTACCCTCCTTTCACCATGCTTTGATTATCATTGTGGAGTAATTTCCATGCCCAAAAGGTATTTGGTTTGGATGAAATGAAGTGATAGTTACACTCTTAATGCACTTCAACCATGACAGACAGTCAGTCCACAGAAGCAGACTGGACTTAGAATGAAATCCTCCAACTAGATGAAAAAAAGCAATCCTTTCCCATCCACATGCTATAGATGACATGTCTTCAACACCAACTCTTTGGTTTTACAGATCTGCTCCTGTTGCACTGGGTGGTGTGCTACCAGTGCAGACAGACACAGCTTCACTCTTCAGAGAGAAGGTAAACTTGGAGAGGACTGGGAGACATTTATTTCCGGTTTTGGTTGTCAGCTCTGAAAAAGAACTATCCTATGTCATACAACCAGGTTTTATTATCCCAGAACAGGAATTCCTCATTTAAATAATTAGTCTTACATTGGCAAATGAATAAGGAACTTAATATTAGACAGGGTAAGCACTGGGCTTGCAAAAGTTCTGTCATTTAGGGGCCCAGGTTGCCTGGTATTCTTGGTGGTTCCTCACTTTGTGCCAAAGTGTGTAACACTCTAGCATTAATACCCGACCACTACAGGCTGGCTCCAAAAGCCCAAAGACATAAAGGTTTGTAGAGTAGGAGAAAGCTCTTACTGTATGACCAACACAGATTTTCAGGAAAGCGATGAGCCAGGCCATCTAAAACACTAATGCTTAATTTGCAGATTGTGAGACTAAAACCTTATATTTTAGCTGGGTTTTGACTCTCCTTTTCATTATACTTGATGTATGTTAAACTTAAAAAAAAAAAGAAAACACAAACAATTAAGAAAATAAAATATATGAAATATTTATATATTCATACACTTCTAGCACCTGGTTTACAAATGATTTTGAGATTTATAGCAAAACCTCAAAATATGGCAACACTTTATTAAAAGAAAGGAGGAAATGCTGAGGTCAAATAAAGACATACAAAATGCTTACAGACATAACCTTGTAAAATGAGCAGTTATGGTATTTGTAAAGATTAATCATTTCTGGTTGTCAGCATTTAATAACACTAAACTTTGTGGTTGCTCTCTCAAAAAAAAAAAAAAAATAGAAAATAAAACTACCTATCATTATCTGTCTTCCAGTAGCAAATATATGCTATCTTTTCTGTTTATCTTTAAACAAAGCTTTCTTACTCTACAGCCTAGTAACGTATGATTGAAGTCATATCCATAGCACCTGAGTCTGATGAGTTTACTGGGAACTAACCAAAGGAACAGTAATTCAAAACAGATGTTAACTGACACTGACTACATTGTTCTATCAGTGTGATGTGAAAAGGCACACAATTACTTAGATGCATATCCATATCTTATGACATGTTCTTAGATGTCTACAGCCTGTAGTATTCTAAGGCCCTGCATTAAGTCACACAGATTGATATGAAGGAGGAAAAAAAAAGTTGTCTCTTGATGTAAGGCAGTATCATTTAACTTGTATAATTTTTGTATCTGCTGCCCTTCCTCTCATCTGGGAAAAGAAGCAAATTTTTATTCCTACCTCATGGTTTGTTATCATTGCTGTATAGTCAGCAAGTAATTGTTTTGCCTGCAAATGCTCTTTACTTCAGCCTCAGTCAGTTTTTAGGTTATTTTTCCAACATAAAATCTTAGGGCATGACTCTTTACTGGACTACCTGTTTTGTTTATTGACTCACTCACACTAAAAATACCTTATTGGAGAAACTTTTTTTCAGTATATTAGTTCAAAGCAGCTCCTAGTCAGATTGTTTCAACTAATACAGTAATTAGTATGTGTGTTCAGACACAAGTATTAGAATTTTCTTGGCTTTGCTATGTTTCACACAGTTTCACAAGGTTTCTTCCCTTCCCTTCCCTTCCCTTCCCTTCCCTTCCCTTCCCTTCCCTCCCTAAAAAATTTAACCATTTTTAGTGTGTGTATAAATGATTTTGATCTCCTCTGAATGATCCCATATAGGTGCATATTGTATAAAAGGATAATAGAGTATACCTCTATTAAGACATGAAGTGCTGATATGCAAAATTGATGAGACTGTAACTGGTCAGCAACAGAGCTGATACTTCTGTAATTTCCCTACTGTCCTACCAGAGCTCTTCATCCCACCTAATTCTTCAAAGAAGAGATGCATCATTTCCTGAACATTCAGTGATAGAGTGAGCATTAGGCAGCTGCCCAGAGGTAATGTCTGTAACTCTCTGCAGAGAAGCATCTTTATAAACAAGGCTATTTAGTGTTGTGAAATATATCTAAGAGGCTGTTTGTTTTTCTGAAATTTTCTTTTTTTTACATGAATCACTGGAGACCAATCAGATAACAGAAGAGAGAGCCTTTTCATCTCTGGACAACACTTCAAAGAGGTAGATGGGAATTTAGCCACATGACTTCTTCATTGATGGAAGACATACAATTAGATCTAAGTATTACTTCACCAGTGGTTTCTGACCCTTGTCAGCTGTGGAGCTGTAAACATTTTCTGTGGAAGATCTAGTCTCTTTAGAAATTTCACACATATGGACAGTTCTGTGCATATATTAAGGTGGTTTTCATAATCAACTTTCATGTTTGCATTAGAAACAATATTTAGGTCACCTTAGCCATCTATAGACAATCATCAGAAGAAATTCATTAAAGTTTTCTCTCTGTCATAATCCTGTGTAGCTCACATAGAATGGAACAAACAAAACAAAACAAAACAAAACAAAAGTTTGATAATTTATCTCTAGATCTCATCTTTCTTTAACATTAAGAAAGTATGGGTTATAAGAAATTTGCAACTTTTATTTTTTTTATACATAACTCTAGACTTGTGTAGGAGAACATGTAGGACCTTATCCAAAATCTGTTGAAACTTCTGGGATTCTTTCCATCAAGGAAAGGGGATTCTTTCCATCAAGGAAAGGTTTCTTGGCCCTTATGATGACATTGGGGGGGGGTGGGGGGGGTGGGTTCAGATACTGCTGGGGGTCTTCTCACCAGCAGAGGAGAGCTGCAAATTCTAGTCAAGGCTGCAGAGAAATCTTGCTGCTTGAATTACTACATTAGGCACCTCTCCTGCTAAATCAGCACTTGCAGTGCCTTAACTTGTCATGGTTTCCCAGCAGAGAAGGAATTTCTTTTGGTACTTATTTCACCACAGACTTGTCTGTCATATATTGTATCTTCTTATGCGCCTGGATGTGCTTCTGGATGAAAGTCATTCTCTGACACCAGCTCTAGCTACTGTACATAATTGAATTCACTTATTCATTAAAAAAAAAAAAAAAAAAAAAAAAAAAAATTCTAGTTGGAAGTATAGATGGAATTTAGGTCATTTAGAATATAATTACTCAGGCTGGTGTTTGGTCAGGAGACAGTAGTTAGCAGCACCAAACTTGAGAAGAATATTTGTGATGTTCAGCTATTTCTTCTCATTGTGATACAGAAATTGCTGCTTCTCTAGTGAGTGCTTCAGGTCACTACACATCTGACATTCCCCTTATGGTGCATTATACCTGTGCTTGTATTTTTACATTGCTAGGGAAAAGATGGGTCAATCTACTTTTTATCACTGACAGAAAAAAAATGAAATTGTGAATAGGTTATGGCTAAAGGTGGGAAAGGAGAGGTAACTGGAATATAAGCTCCTGATGCAATGATTCATAGATATGCCAAATGATACATAGGTACTCCATGTATGGAGGGACTTGTTCTGGAGTGGCAGGACATAGCCATTTATCTACACATAGAATATTTTTAGAGGCTAGGATCTGGAAGACCTCAATCCAGTCTTTCACCAGAAGCTGCCTGTACAACTATAGGCAAAGCAAATACTAACATCAAGATTTAGATTTTGCACAGAAGCCAGGCATGTAAAAGTGAGGTGCTGTGTCATGGCACTATTGCAGTTCTCAAGTCTGTTTTGTAGACCTGAACTTTAATCTCTCTGTTCTATAGTATCTGACAGAACATAAGTACCTGTCCTGCCCTACGAAGAAGGTGCAGTGGGAGCAAGTGCCACAGGACACTTAAGGTGATCAGGTACCTCTATAAATATGGTGTTTGAGATGAGTGGATAAAAACAATGTTTCATACAGGAAATCTGTTTAATGTTCTGGACATTCCTTAATAACAGCTAAGTATACTCTGCACTTTCTAGTAGTTGATCCATATACAGGATGAAAGCCTGGTCCGGCTGCCAGAAAACAGGATGGTATACATCTAATTTGACTCAGCTGACAAAACATGAGGTGTCTTGTCTAGACTGTAGATTCTGTGTATAGTCAGGGAAGTGGGCAAGCACTTCCAGAAAGCAGCTTGTACCATCCTAAAATGGCTGTCTGAGCCATAGGGGGCTGAGGACAGGCTCTCCCGAGGAGCCTGTCTGTGTTCACAGACTAGTGAGGAGGGTCTCTGGGTGGCTGGCTCAGTTAAGGCACCTTCCTGTCTGATGGCAAAGTAAGATTAGGTGAATTCCACTGTGGTCTCCCTCCAAGTGACAAAAGACCCTTGATGAAGGTTGAGAGTTTAATCTCTCCCTGTGACCCACATGATATTAGCAGTATTAAAAACAGAGGTCCATAAAAAAATACATATATATATATGTATAAATCGTTTAGCTTTTAGAGCTGTTTGTTTAGGTGCCTGAAATAAACTGAATTCTGATAAAGCCCATTCCACTATAAATGAAAGGCTAATGTAGTTAAAATATCTTTAAATCAGTCAGACAAGTCATACTGCTTCTGTGTCTGCTAAATAATTAAAGTTTGATCTGTGAAACCTTACTTACCTGTTATGAGCTACCTGTGGTTAAGAGAGAAAACAACAGCAAGAAGACCTCAATGCATGGTTGTTTTAACTTGAAACTTGACTCTTTTTGCCTAAGCTGAAGCAAAATCAAATGAAACAAATACAAAACCCTCTCCTGTTCCAGAATGACGCATAGCATTGAATTGTCACTTCTGCTGTGATCTGAAACCAGGAAAGGAGTGTGTTGATGCTGAATTGACTCAGGAGAAAACCTGTTTAAGGCTTGCTCATTTGTTTCAATTTATATGCTGTAACATTTCTTCAACTCTGGGAAACCCAGACAGGTTCCTCCAAAGCAGCAATCCTGAAATGTATGTCACAGCTTGAGTGGTCTGAAGGACTACTTCAGACAGCTAACAACTTGGACAAATCATGAAGGCTTATTGGCCATCACTGGAGTGAAGCATGTACCATACTGATTCCAGTTGTCAGAAACCTGGTGGACTCACGAGGTATGTCACAGTCTCAGACACAACAGATTTTATACACTGCTACTCATCCATATATTTTGTAACCCTTTCGTATCTCTATTGAAAAATTATGTCAAATTTCATATTTAACATTAACCTAATTAATTACTTGAATATTACAATAAAATTAAGCATGGATGATGATATACCCCTAAGTTTTTCAGAAAGTTAGAGCTGCTGTGTGAAGCTTCTTACCTTTTCAGAGCCTTTACTTCCATATTCTCTATTATCTATTAAATCAATGAATATAATCTTTTATCGTGGGTATTCCTCCATCCCTTGAAATGCAAGATGTTTGAAGGTTTTATCTATATTCCTAAAAGGGCTGGGGAGGGAGGAAAGAAAAAAAGTGATGCAGATGGATCAATATAAACATATATGACAGTAGCTTGGAGCTGCATGCAGTAGCCTAAGTAAACAGAGTGACAGGATGACTTTTCAAAACAAGCTTGTCATGTTTATGCTTGTTATCACCTCTCCTGACAATCATTTTCCCATCAGCTAACTACAGACTTAATTAGAGCATTAACACAGTTCTGCCCCCATGCCTCCTGCCTTTCCCCAGTTTAGCACTGGTCCACTACTGGGGAAAAAGAAAGCAAGCCAGCAAACAGGAGAGAGAGAAACAGGACGGACCGAAGGAAGGAAAGGAGAGAGAGAATGAGAGAGCACATGATTTTGGTTGCATTACACAGCGTGGAAGGAAAACAAGCAGTGATTTTCCACATTTTGTACCATATTTTTGCAAAATGAATAGTTCATGGGAGCAGGCAGACCAGACCGCACCACTGAAAGAAACCAGACTCATTTTGTGATTTCCACTTGTAGATGCCTGAAAATGCAAGAAACGCGAATTCCGTCATCGTCTGTTAAGATACATCCCTCACACAGAGGGACTGCTCTATGTAAGGAAGATCCAAAGATCCTATGCACAAGACAAAACATAGCAAGTTGTAAGGTACTTTTGGCAGATTGTTTTTTTTTTTTTTTTTTTTTTGGAGGTAGAGACTAATTGCTCACCTGGGGCTTGTACAATACCTTCACTTTTATTAAAAAAACAGAGCACATTTTGCAGTATCCGGTCCCTATGAATAGTTCCCATGTATCATACCCAGACTAGAGCTCCATGTCATACAGTTACCAATAGTAACTGGAGTAACCCTGAGCATATTCATCACAATGTTATTCTTCATAATGACAGTCTTACATACAGTACTACTTTTAAACCTTCATGATCTACACTAATGCACGCAGTATGGGCAACAAGCAGGAGGAGCTGGAAGCCATTGTGCAGCAGGCAGGCTATGACTTGGTTGCCATCACGGAAACATGGTGGGACCACTCTCATGACTGGAGTGCTGCAATGTCTGGCTATAGGCTCTTGAGAAGGGACAGGCGGCACAGAAGGGGTGGTGGAGTGGCTCTGTGTATTAGAGAGTGTTTTGATGTCGTTGAACTTGAGGCTGGCAATGACAAGGTGGAGTCACTATGGGTTAGGATCAGCAGAAAGGCCAACAAGGCAAGCGTCCTGATGGGGGTCTGTTATAGACCTCCAAACCAGGAAGAGGAAAGGGATGAGGAGTTCTACAGGCAGCTGGCAGAAGTTGCAAAATCATCAGCGCTTGTTCTTGTGGGGGACTTCAACTTCCCAGACATATCTTGGAAGCACAACACAGCCCAGAGAAAGCAGTCTAGGAGGTTTCTGAAGAGCGTGGAAGATAGCTTCCTGATGCAGCTGGTTGGCGAGCCTACCAGGGGAGGTGCCCCACTAGACCTTCTGTTCACTAACAGAGAAGGACTGGTGGGAGATGTCGTGGTCGGGGGCTGTCTTGGGCAGAGTGACCACGAAATGGTAGAGTTCTCGATACTTGGCAAAGTCAGGAAGGGGACCAGTAAGACTGCTGTCTTGGACTTCTGGAGGGCTGACTTTGAGCTGTTCAGGACACTGGTTGGCAGAGTCCCTTGGGAGGTGGTTCTGAAGGGCAGAGGAGCTCAGGAAGGCTGGGCACTTTTCAAGAAAGAAATCTTAATAACACAGGAGTGGTCTGTCCCCACGTGCCCAAAGACGAGCCAGAGCGGAAGAAGACTGGCCTAGCTGAACAGAGAGTTGTGGCTCGAGCTTAGGAGAAAAAAGAGGGTTTATAATCTTTGAAAAAGAGGGCAGGCCATTCAGGAGGACTATAAGGATGTTGCGAGGCGGTGCAGGGACAAAATTAGAAACGCCAAAGCTCATCTGGAGCTCTATCTGGCTACTGCTGTTAAAGATAACAAAAAAAGTTTTTATAAATACATCAATACAAAAAGGAGGACTAAGGAGAATCTCCACCCTTTACTGGATGTGGAGGGAAACTTAGTTACAAGAGATGAGGAAAAAGCTGAGGTGCTTAATGCCTTCTTTGCCTCAGTCTTTAGTGGCAAAACCAGTTGTTTTCTGGACACCCAATACCCTGAGCTGGTGGAAGGGGATGAGGAGCAGAATGTGGCCCCCACAATCCATGAGGAAATGGTTGGCGACCTGCTACAGCATTTGAATGTACACAAGTTGATGGGGCCAGATGGAATACACTTGAGGGTACTGAGAGAACTGGCAGAAGAGCTGGCCAAGCCACTTTCCATCATTTATCAGCAGTCCTGGCTATCAGGGGAGGTCCCACTTGACTGGCAGATAGCAAACGTGATGCCCATCTACAAGAAGGGCTGGAGGGTAGACCCAGGGAACTATAGGTCTGTTAGTTTGACCTCAGTGCCAGGAAAGCTCATGGAGCAAATTATCTTGAGCGTCATCATGTGGCACTTGCAGGGTAAGCAGGCGATCAGGCCTAGTCAGCATGGGTTTATGAAGGGCAGGTCCTGCTTGATGAACCTGATCTCTTTCTATGACAAGGTGACACGCTTAGTGGATGAGCGAAAGGCTGTGGAAGTGGTCTACCTTGTCTTCAGTAAGGCATTTGACACCATTCCCCACAGCATTCTCCTCAGGAAACTGGCTGCTCATGGCTTGGACTGGCACACGGTTCGTTGGATTAAGAGCTGGCTGGATGGCCGGGCCCGGAGAGTCTTAGTGAATGGAGTCAAATCCAGTTGGAGGCCGGTCACTTGTGGAGTCCCCCAGGGCTCAATACTGGGGCCAGTCCTCTTTAACATCTTCATCGATGATCTGAATGAGGGGATCGAGTGCACCCTCAGTAAGTTTGCAGGCGACACCAAGCTAGGTGTGTGTGTCGATCTGCTCGAGGGTAGGAAGGCTCTGCAGGAAGATCTGGATAGGCTGGACCGATGGGCCGAGGCCAATGGTATGAAGGCCAAGTGCCAGGTCCCGCAGCTGGGGCACAACAACCCCAAACAGAGCTACAGGCTGGGAGATGTGTGGTTAGAAAGCTGCCTGTCAGAGAAGGACCTGGGAGTACTGGTTGATAGTTGGCTGAATATGAGCCAGCAGTGTGCTCAGGTGGCCAAAAAGGCCAACAGCATCCTGGCTTGTATAAAAAACAACGTGGCCAGCAGGTCCAAGGAAGTGATTTTCCCCCTGTACTCGGCTCTGGTGAGGCCACACCTTGAGTACCGTGTTCTGTTTTGGGCCCCCTCACTACAAGAAGGACATGAAGGTGCTTGAGCGAGTCCAGAGAAGGGCTACGAAGCTGGTGAAGGGTCTGGAGAACAAGTCTTACGAGGAGCGGCTGAGGGAGCTGGGACTGTTCAGACTGGAGAAGAGGAGGCTCAGGGGTGACCTTATTGCACTCTACAGGTACATTAAAGGAGGCTGTAGCGAGGTGGCGGTTGGTCTATTCTCCCACGTGCCTGGTGACAGGACAAGGGGGAATGGGCTAAAGTTTTGTCAGGGGAGGTTTAGGTTGGATATTAGGAAGAACTTCTTTACTGAAGGGGTTGTTAGTCACTGGAATAGGCTGCCCAGGGAAGACCATCTAAACATCTTTTAAAGACCATCCCTGGAGGTCTTTAAAAGATGTTTAGATGTAGAGCTTAGTGATATGGTTTAGTGGAGGACTTGTTAGCATTAGGCCAGAGGTTGGACGTGGTGATCTTGGAGGTCTCTTCCAACCTAGATGATTCTGTTTTTCTGTGATTCTATGATTTTGTAACTAGTAAAAGACTTGGATTTTCTGGGTTTAATTATTTCAACAGTGTCCTGACATATATTTCCTCTAGTGTAGCTGCTAGACCATGTCTTTGGTATCAAGGAATTTTGCTTCACTAGTCTTTCCCTCATTCACTACCATAAAACTATCCCAATCAAGCCCAAGTACTATTAATTGTAGTATATTACTTCCGACCTGTCAGAATTGCCCAATCAGTGCAAGCGTGGGTGAATTTAGATATATATTTTTTTCCTTCCCTCAATTGTGTTACTGATGTGAACAGCTGATGGCTAATGATGTAGTATTCTATTGGATGCCCTGGACAAGAGAAAGCCCATATGGTGGTACCTAGACCAAAGACTAAAGTGTAGCACAGGTGTCTCTGCAGTGCGTATGAGCAAATGCTATATCCACAGTGTGGCTTCCAGGAAAATTAATAAAATAGATTCCATCTGAATAACCAGGAGGTGTTAAACAGTAGGTATTTGAAACCCAGGAGATTTTAAATCCACACATCTAAGGAGATGTTAGAGGAGCTCTTGGAATGGCTGTTAATATTCAGCCCAACTTTGAGAAGTCCTGAGTCTTCTGCAGAAGAAACAAGTAACCCTTCAAAAAAGGAAAGAGAACACCTAGATTATTTTAATTATGATTTAATCTATACATTTTTTGGTCTAGGAGAGAATAATTGAATGGGAAGTCCGAGTCTCCACTGAGATGGAGAATAATTAAACTAGTACCAATCAACATGTGGTATATAGAAAATAAAGCTTGTTATTACTGCTTAGGCAAGTTCACTTGATATAGATAATAGCATCAATATAATATGTTCCTGTAAAGTGTTTGAGTGGTATTCCATGGCTTTATGTTTTAAAAACAGGATGAAATAAAATCAATGTGGCATGCAATGCAGGAACTAAAATTTGGAGACATCAAATCTCAAAATATAACTGTAAACAGGGAATGGATCATCAATGAACAGATGTGTTTCTAGCAGGGTTCTGAAGAGATCACTGTTTTTCCAACAATACTTTATTTTTTTTTTTTTTTTTTTAAAGAACCTGGAAAGAAAAAACAATTACTGATTGAGCTTACAAAAGGTAAATGTATTAAAGAAAGAATGATAAATTAAAAAGAGATCTAGTCACTGTTGCATAAAAAAAAGTCAACATGTGATTTAGTTGGACCAAATAGGAAAAATGGCAGCAAGAAAGCACATGCATCTTATCTATAAGAAGTACTTGAAAAAGACAATCAGAGTAATAGTTTTTGGTTTTGCTGGTGTTATAATTATGACAGCTATTTAACATAGTGCCTAGGAAGAACTGTCTTTAGCAAGGACTGTATGATGCTGCAGATAAACAGAATAAAAATGCAATTTCTCTCCTCCAGAAGCTGCCAATGCAAATTTGCAACCAAAACACTTTGCTGTTTTGGGATGTATGAACAGGACAGTTTCAAAATGGAGTGGGGAAGTGAGCAATCTGAGTGCTAAAGTGATAGACAGATGTGTGGGAATGCATTGGAGCCATAGACATGATTATAGGACTGGAAATTCCTGTATTTCTAAATTCCTAATTCACATGCTTATGGTGCTCAACCCAGACAGAACATCTGAAAGAGTTTATGAGTGTCTCCCTTACACTCTATAAGTATAAAGTGTAGAAAAGCTGGAAGTAAAGGGCTTTTCCAATTTTAATGGGCTTTGATATAAGCATCTTAATTCCTCGGGTAAATTATATCCTTATAGGGTTAAAAGAAGTGACACCAACCTGGAAATTTTTCTCTTATCAGTTGTAGATACTTTTAAAGATGCAAATGTCAAAGGTAATTCAACCGCATTGTTCTCACAGTATTTCTTAGAAGCCTGTAGGTACCAGATGTTTTTATTTGTTGTCATTGGCTTTCACAATATTCTCCCAGCTGAGAAAGTCTCAGTGAAATTATATATTCTTTTAAGATGGGACACAAAGCTGAAGGAAAGCTCAAAATGCTGCTTGGTGTTTCAGCTGCATAATTTCCAGTGATTATTGTGGGTCGTTGTGTTCCTGGGCCTAGGGCAATGCTTTGAAAATGAAGGGGCTATTGCCCAATCTTTATATCTTTGAAAAGAGATAAAATTAGAGCAGTTTTTAGAGTAAGCCCTGTAGCTTCACTGAGCAGCTGCCTTCAAAGGAAATTTCTTTGTCTTGATAAACAAGAAAGCACAAGCACCTGCGTTTGGGCACATCAGTTTTCTGCCTTGGAATACTAACATTTGAAATCAAATGGTTGAAAACAAGACACAAGTTATCATCAATAAGAAAATATTATCTTTCTGGATGTTCTTTGTCCTAAAGTAATATTAAGTAGTTCTACTTATATAATCCAACTAGCATAGTGTAAAAGTTTCAAGGTTTTATTACTCGAAGGGTAGCTGAGGTACCTTGGACAAAGCATCTTAGTTTACAGCTCTGCTTTTGACCCTGTTTTTGAATGTTTCAAAAACAAAAAGCTCACTGAATATGACTTTTATTTATTTTTCTTTTAATGCTTTTGGAAATTCTCATTAACTGGAAGAAATGATGCTACTACCATTATTTCTATGCAATTCATTTGAAAGGCTTCACATAGGTTTATTTTGTTCAGACAAATCTAATGTAGAGATACCATTCAGTAGAGACTGTAACAATGGAAGTTAAGCGTCAAAAATCTCATAAGAGCAATTAAATTACAGATAATGTGGACTAATCTAACATGGTACTTCTGAATTCAAAGTCTTGGTTTTATCTACTGTCAATCCAACAAAGAAAGGAGGACAGGTTTAAATCTGGATAAAAAATTAAGGAAGAATAAATGTTCCTTTCAAAATATAATAAACCTATTTAATCCATGGAACAGATTTAACTGCTGTCAATTGGGGTATGAAAGATCAGGATCAGGTTCTATTGGGAGTAAGACCATGCAGAGAAATGGTCAATTTGTATTTATTTCAACAGCATCTTTAGGTGTCCTTACTGGTCGTGGCAAGGGTGATTGACAAGTCTGAAGTCACAGGAAATTGAGACAAAATTACTGTTTGCTCATTAGTTGCAATACACAGATTCGAATACTGCTTTGCTCTTGACATAACCAGCTTTCTGATTAATTAATAATTCCTGTTTCTGATTTTATTTTAGGCATAGTTACTGTCAAGAGTCTACAGGGAATAGTGAGAATTAGGATGAAAAACTTCTGTGAGATTTTAATACATAGATACTCACACAGAAGTGTCCATGAACATCTCCGGGTAATAGGGATAGACAATTCTAACCCAAAAGAAATGAGTCAGACCTTTTACAATACAGCCTGATGCTGAAAGTCTGCAATGTCCACATCAAATTTTCTTTCTCTCATTCAAGCTGTGATCTGGGAGCTGAAGTGGCACAGCTAGGCAGTTTTAACACTAATTCTTCTGAATTACCAAATTAAATGTCTAACAGCTGATACGATCTTGGAAAAATCAGCTATTTCCATCTGTAAGCAGTCTTAGAAAACATCACAGCCTTTTACTTCTCCTGATCTGGTCACCTAGAAAATACTAAATTGAGAGCAAAAAATATTTTTAGAAGGCATAAGGAAAGTATTTCAGCTCTTCCAACAAGAGATTGAAGCCTGTTGTTCAATGTGATCATCCCAGCTTTATCAGTGTAACAGCGTGATGATGATTTGTATCGTCTGAAACATGTCTGGAGGAACTGAAAGATGTCACCTCGCCAACACTCTCTCAAAAAAAAGGAGTGATAATGTGTCAGTAAAATCTCTGTGAATTCTTCTTGATTTCTGCTCTCTTTATAGAAAACGAGAAGTCAAAGCAAGCTGATAGCCACAGAGAATCAATGCTAAAAGCTAACCCCAGATATTTTTTCTCCGTTTATATAGTATACTTTTTGGTTGGCAGTGGATTTTCATACATCACTGTCTCAATATTGCATACTGGCCTGGAATTTAGGACTGTTAGTCTGCTAACTCGCTGTGGCTTTGGGCAAACCATGGAGCTAAAATTTTGGAAGTGTCATTTAAGTCTGGGGCTGTGTTAGCTATTTTGGACACCTCTGACTTTATGATGAGGGCACCTGCTTCAAGAGATGGTGAGGGAATCATAACAGCATCTGCTAACAAAGATTTGCAGACACTGTTCCACTATGCAAGGCAAAACACAGTGCTTTCTGTGGGTGGATCAGGGGAATGAAGAGGGAGGCTCTGACCCTTCAAGACTTGCTGAAAGTCTAGGATCTGTTTTGTTGAGTAGTATTCCCAGAGACTGCTGTTATATGCCATGATCCAAGAAGTGATACCCAGTCTATTCTCTTCTGGCTCACCACATCTCACTGGTCACTGCTAATGTGATTTCTCCTCAAAACATAAAGACATAGAGGAGAATGGATATGGAATTATGACTATAACAAAAGTGAAGAAATACTAACAATAACAATAAAAATGGTAGTAATACTAATGTGTCAGAGTCATGTGGTGAATTAATTTACTATAATTAAACCAGCAGAAAATGAATAATCTCTACTATGTTAGTTAAGTAACCCTATGCATCCTTCCCTTTTCTTCTGCAGTCCCATTCCCAATACCCACCTTCTCTAAGCTGGCCACAAGCATTTGCTCCCTCCTCTCCTACCTCCTTCTGTGCTCCATAACACCCCAGCCCAGCTAGCTCAGGCCAGCTGCTCAGCTGAATAATTAATTGCACAAGTCTCCAATAACCTACCTCTGTCTGAGCAGTCTGTGCCTGCAGGACCTGCACTACCTGCATTTCAGTGGAACTCCAGAAAGTCTCTCTCCGGAGAGGCTGTCTCAAATCCAGCTGCCTTGAATGATAATGTATGTGAACCTTATCAAACAGTTAAAATTTGAGCCCTTAAGAACAATTTTGGCCCTGTCTTCCTTCCAAATCTGGCAATTTGGCATAATGGATTATTTAGTTCTGTGAAGGTAAAGTTTATGGTTACAAGTCAACAAGCAGCAATGCCAATCTAACAGCTTGATGCTGTCATAGAAGGTCTCCCTCCTCTCTCCTTTGTGTCTTCCCTCCACAGTCCCTACCCTCTCACAGTCCTGTCCCCACTGCTTTGTCTCACCCTTTACCTCTTTCCTTGAGCCAATTCAACCAGTTAACTTGGGAGACAACTATCCAAATTTCTGACAATTTTCTTCCACCTTAGGGAAGTGAATTGTCTAACAGAGGCATCTGAAGAACACTGCAGTCAGAAAAAGGTATGTGGCAGCACTGCATTGCCAGGACCACAAGTGGAAAACACGTGGGCAGAGGTGGGATTTATGCTTTCTGTCAGCAATGAGCTGTAAGATCCCTCCACCACATCTTATAGAAGTAGATTACATTAGGTCTGATTCTCTGCTGTCATAAAATGTATGTAAGTGATTGTACAAAAACACATGGAAATGTGCCAACAAGTTGGAGTAGCAGTGTTTTACTTTCTTTCATTTGGATTTCCACTGTCTCCCTTTACAAGTAATGGAAAATCAGACCAAATATACCAACTCTTTTTAAGGCAGTAACCCCTTTTGAGAATGTCAGGTGGTTTTTGAAGTGATAAGTCATTTCAGAAGAGGACTAAAATATATACAAACATATACAAAATATATAACAAATATATAAGCAAATATTGTCAGAGGGTTTTGTTTTTGTTTTGTTGTTGTTGTTAAAACCAAAAACACAACAAAACCCAATAAACATGCCAGAAGTACAACAAATACCTCTAATCCATCAGCTGTGTTATAGATAAACATCCCAATGAACATCTCAAAGATGTTCATTATGTATGAATAAATCCAAATGGTTCTTCTATATGTTTTTAACCAGAGTAGCTGGACAGAGAGTAGAATTCAGCCTTCAGCTCTGTTTTATTTGCTTTGGCTAATCAAAACTGAAGTTTTGCTTCCTACTTTCTCCCATTTGCCAGGCTTTCTTGTTATACTATAAAACAAATTAATGAACAACTTGTATATATTTTTTTAAAAAGGTCATCCTTACCTTACATTTATTCATGAGTGGTAGTGATGTGAAATATATCAAAACCATACATGGATTAGCTCATGCATTTTCTAAAAATTAGTATATTGTGACTTTTGAACATCTCTACACAGAAGATTACAAAGAATATCTATTGCACTCTTGGAGCAGCAGGATTGTATTATAGAAATTACAGCACTTTTGATGATGCATGGAATGTATGTACTTGCACTTCTAAAGCCTGATTTCACCCTTCTTCACCATGTTCCTGTTTATCCATAGCATTTGCTTGTCTGTGTAGTCATTTGGTTGACATTGTTGGACTCCATTCAGCTGTTGGCTTACTATTGAGGGAGAGGGCAAGAGAGCTTCAGCATGAGCACTTACTGATGTGGTGCACTGTCCTGTGTTATGAGATATAATTGTGACTAAATGCCTGTACTGTGGTCCTCTTCATATACACTCTTTGTTCTTCATTACTCAACACTCTTTTGCTTACTCTGAATTGTAAAATATACTGAAAAATTATGCATATAAGGGCTAGACAAAGAAAAACTGTGTGAGGGTAGTAGTTGTGGTTGATGGTAGAGAAAATTAAGAGCCCATATAAATTATTCATTGAAAATTCTCCTGTGTGTTATCCAAAATGCTCTTTTTTTTTTTTTTTTTTGTGTGTGTGTGTGTGTGTGTATACCATCTTGTTTTCAGTAACTCTCCTGTTGAAGTTTTCTGCCTTATTTTGCTTCAAACAGTTTTGTGTCACTGTAAGTATATCTTCATGTATAGGGAGAGCAGAGTATCTTGCTTAAACTCTTTAGCGTCATTAGAGGTAGTTTTTACTCTGAGCTTGAACCACAGTTCCCTGATAAATAGAAATGAGTCTGAAAATGCCTTTTGAAAATAGTTTGTGATGTATTTGCAGGGGGCTGCTGGGAAGGTAAGACCTCTGATTTTAAACTTTGATGCCTCAATCTGAAATGGAGTAAAAACACCAGGACTGTATTTACTCTCCCAACATTTGAGGATAGAAATGAACTGGAAATGAAAAGACTGGATTTGGCTATGAAAATTTCAAAATTATGTTCTGTGTACAGTTTATTGCTACTGTGCGTGCTTTTGAGCACAGTTCTGTTAACATTAAGTCTATAGAACTAAGTGCATGCATGAAGTATATTGGAAGAAAAAAATCAATATTCTTAATATGCACCTAGTTTTGACCAACGTCTTTTGTCAAATTTCAGATATTTTTGCAATGGTCTTTGACCAGACAGTGTGTGAAGGAATGTTTCTCTCTGCATTTCCTTGCTGTATTTTTTTTTCCCACTTTTTTTTATTTGTATTAACTAATTGAAAAAAAAGAAAAAAAAAAAGAAAAAAAAAAAAGAAAAAAAGAATGGATTTTATGGTGTCTTTTTTCAAGAAATAGGAAAGTTCTTTGTAAATATCACAAACAACCAAATTAGCTAAAACCATAGGTAAACTTTTAGCTAAAACAGTCTGCAGCAGCTATATGAGGTGACACAAGAATACTATTAACCAATTTAATTTTTAGTAGTAAATAGTTCTTTTGAAGCTGAGAGAATATTTTGTGAGGTAGATTGGGATTACCTGAACTGGAAACTGTCCAGGACACCATGGTTGATATTACATGTGTTATGAAAACCTCTGAGATCTGTTTTTTTCTTAAATGATTTTCCTTCTTCTTAAGATTCAAATTCAATTTTGGTTATATATTTAAATTGTATTCCAAATGCTACTTAACCAGAAACCTGCTTCTTTGAACAATGGTCTGGTAACACTTATGTTCTTCCAGGACATGCAGCCTGAAATGCTGCTTATTTCTATCATAGACCAAAGCTCTGGCAGCCCTTGTGAAGTGCCTTTCAGTTTAGGGAAGGGCTAAAAATTTACATAATGTGGAAAAAAATACAGGAACTGTTATCTTTGAAACCATAATTTTGTAATTCTCTTGCTCAGGGTTTTTTACTCTACCTAGTACACATGGGCTCAAATTCAATCTGAAGAGAGATTTATTTATTTATTTATTTATTTATTTATTTATTCCCCAGGAAAATTTAAAGGTGTGATGTATGAAAACTATGTTCTCACTCCTCTCCAGGAAAGGCTTCTACCTTTCTTTACTTCCTATTCTTACCTTTGGCTTCACCACCTCTGGAGACTGTAAAATAAACTGAAGTGAACTGACAATTGTAAAATGAAGCCAATGCTGCACTTGAAAGTAGGCCATAAGGCCGAGTGCATGAAAACCCTGGTTATGAGGACTTTATCACCAGCTGATGCAACTGTGATGAGGGGAGATTGCTTTTCATCACAAAAGGTCAATTTTCTTCTAAGGAAATCTTTGCTGTCCTCACCGGGCTGGCAGAAAGCCATGGCAGAAAGCCATGCCTAGCCAAACCGCAGATGCTCATGTTCCTGTAACAAGAAGGGTAGTCCCATGCCACTGCTTTCTGGATCCATAGTGTCTTTGGGCAGGCAGGTCCCTTTCCATGGGTGTGCCCTGGCTGACAGGTGTGCCCTTTGGCTGAGCTGGCTGTTGAATTGTCTGTTCTCCTGGAAGACTCAGCCCTGCTGAAGCTGGAAAGAAAAGGAAAGAGGAGACCCCTGGGCCAGTTTTTTGTCTTTTATGTGATAATCACACTAAGCTTGCTGGAAAAGAATGACACAATGAATTTCTGACTTACGAAGAAGTTACCCAGGATTACCACAGAAAGTGTGATGCACAGCACATAATATTTTGTCCACTTCTATTTAAATTTGCACCTGTTTTTTACAAAGAATTTCTCACCTGTCTGCCAAAGGTGAAGGCATTAAATATGTTCTTACAAATGGATTCATATACATTTTATTATCTGCATTTTCCTTTTATTTATGCTGTTTTCCACATAAGTACTTATACAGTCGGGTAGGGTAGTTCAGAGTTTATTTTAAGTAGATCAAATATTGTAATGTACACTGTATAAGTCTACATACATACGGTGTTTCTATAGGGTTTCATAGGGTTCTATAGTGTTTTCACAAGAAATTGACTTGCCATGAGTAGCATATGATAGCACCAGGGATTTTGTGAAACGCTACATATTTTACCAGGGATATAATACCAGCAAAGGTCAAAATGATACTTGGCACTTTCATGAAAATGTCCTGTGATTTTTTTTTTAATTATTTATTTTATTTTTTATTTTTTTGAATTTTCCACCTCTTGCATTCTGTGAATTCTTCTGGATATTTAGGTCTGAAAGCTGATGTCTTTGTCACCCTCACTATTTAATACTTGGTCCCCTCGCAAATGCTTTCATGCTCGGGCTATTACATCAACTGAAGCTGGTTCTAAGAATGCTCTGTACACCCTACAATGAATAGTTTGTTCCCATTCAAACCACTAGAAATAAGTATTCTAGGACATGGGAAGGTTTTGCACTGGACAAAGCTTTAATTAACTGTTGCATACATATAGACAAGCTCAGGGGGAAAAGTACAGTCAGCCAAGAGCTGTGTATGAAGAGAAAGGAAACAGATTTGGGCTAAATGATATTGCTTGCCTATCTGTAATATGGAAGATAAAGAAAGCTACATTCAAGAAGAGTATGCTAATAATTTTAGGTATCTTTTGTACTGTTGACAAGATTCTTTGTTCATATTGATTGTGAACTGTCTGCCAGCATTTTCTGCTACTTAATTGTCAAAAACAGGTCAGAACAATTCTCTGATGAAAGAAACTAAAATGTAGAATATAATTATGTATTTTTTACTGTACAGAAAAAAGAGGTTAACTACCACTAGTAAATAAAACAGGCTAGACACTTTCCTTCAGTTCTGAAGCCAAATTGGCTTGACATATCTCACATTCCCATAGCTAATCTCTCCCAGATACCCAAAACAGGGTGACTGTATTTTAACTGTCTATTGGGAATGGTCCCAGCACGTATTATCTCCCACTTCTCTCTCTCTCTCTCTCTCTCTCTCAAAAAAAAAAAAAAAAAAAAAAAAAAAAGTGATCTGGAAGTGCTGTAGTTGATTCAGATCAAAACTATGCCCAGGGATTTTACTGGTGATTTAAAATCCCATGTAGCAGTGTTTGGTCCGGGCCCCAAGCTATGCTTGGTTAACTAGTAGAGATGTAACCTAAGGCTTTTTTGGGTCCTTAGTCATATATGTTCAAGTGTAACCACTATACGCACTGCCAGAATTGCCCTGACCTACAGAGGAGGCTGAAAACCAACAGAAAAATGCTGCTTTAGTAGCCATTTTTTGTACAGTTTGTGCCATAGCTTGATGAAAGAGAAACTGAATAAGATGGTCTTGCACAATGACACTGAACCTGAACAATCTCCCTGCTATTAGTCCGTAACTTCAAATGCCTAGCTGATTGATCCAAATTATGAGTGATTACTACAGGTTTTACCTGAGATATTCAAACAATTTTACCTCTCACAGACATTGGCAATGCTTTGATACATGAAAGGTGACAGATGATTCTACCTCTTCAGAGACAGAGCAGGAAAACAGGGTAGTTACTATCAACTTTTAAGAGAAATAAGATTTTTATAAATAGCACTTATACAAAGCATCAGTCAGACTGTGACATACTTTGGCTTGTTTATTGCTGAAATAAAGGTGAAGCTTATAAATGCAGACCTTCTTTGAACTTTCTTCCCTATTTAAACATCACATCATAGTAGATAGTGTAGATGGAAGGTTATGCAAACTTCAATATGCTTTAGTAAAGATACTTTACTGAAGGACTTGCATCTATCTCCATGTATGTATTTTTCCCCTCTTTGATCATGTGATCTGCATGTTCTGCAGATACATTGACAACTGAAGAATTACAGACTCTCTCTCCCTCAAAAATCTGCAGAAAGGAAGATCCTTAATGAAATACAGGAAATCCAGAGCTCTTCCAGAGTTACTCAGTTAAATGAGTTTACTTTCTGACCAGGGAGTAATGTAGACCCCACTGAAGTCAGTGAGAGATATAGGAGAGAGAAAATGCCTGCTGTGTATTATCATGTAAAGAATTAAGTATTTACATATTGAAGTAAACAAACACCTATTTAATCTCTATCATAATTAAAACATATTACAACTAAACCTACCAATCACTGAGGTTATCATAACCATATCTGGCTTTAGAATAGGGAATTTTCACATTTAGATTTCAAAATCTAAATGATTTTGAAATGCAAAGACAACCCGTGTAAGAGACTTTAAAAATTAAATTTAATATTTTATAGATGAGATAAACTCAAAAGCACAGGGATATTTCAAGTGATATTACACAGATGTAATGCAAAGGATGAAGTCTAGTTAGGAGAACTCTCATGAGACTATATTGTGATAATAAAGAGCACAGGTGATAACTTTTGTATCTTTTCAAAACATTTAAAGTTCTGTTCGAGAACAGTAAGATAAAAAAACAAATAGAGCCGGAAAAAACAAAAGCTGGATGAATTAAAACCAGCATGTGTGAAAAGGATTTAAAGATAAGCACTACTGTGATTTTGTAGTCACAGAACTAAGGATAATGATTTTATATGGATGAAATCCTTCAATTCTTCTTCAGGGATGTCTCCCTCTGACTTTGGCAAGTTTTTTATACTTGATCTACAAAGGCCTGATCCAGCTCCATGTAGAAATATAATAGAACATTGAATTAATTACCAAAGAAAACTGATGCAAGTGGTATGTGTTTTATGACGAATATGATGCAAGTGGTATGTGTTTTATGAAGAATAGTATAATGTTTTATATATAGTATAACATAAAATCATATTAAATTTTATAAATGCAATAGTAAAATTTGAGAAAAAAGTAGATAGCTAATGTCACAAAAAGGCAGTGTGTTATTCCTGCTGTCATATAGAACATGAAGGAGAGACAAATATTGTTTCTAAGCTATCTGGAAATTCAAACAATAAAACTTTATTCTGCTAGGATCTCTTTCATATGATGACTTCAAAGCCATTAGATGTATATATGTTTTTTTCCTCCTGAGAGATTTGTCTGCATTTGTGGAAATTCCTTCACATCAAAAGAGTGCAACTGTCCAATGCTGCAGCCCACTATTTTACTCTGTCAGAAGGCCTCATCATTTTTAACACCCAGCGGTTGTTACCTGTTAAGGCTCTAACCCTTTAGCAAATAGCACATCCAACAGGTCTTATCTGTAGGTCAAAGTGGTTGGTATTGAGGGTTGTATGTCCATATTATGCATGTTTTGGAGGAGTTTATTTTGAACTTGCCCTCATCTGTTTCTGTGGACTGAAAACTCATTCTAGTTGCATTATGTTACTTGATCTCCTGAGGCATGACTTTTGGTTTAGTTAAGTTGGAGAGGAAACCATTTGTTGTGCTCTAAGACCACTCCATAGTATGAACTGAGGACAGCAATTGAGGACAGATAACTGCTGCAAATACATGTCTAAAGTGTGATACTGGTTCCTGAGGCAATAATGCTGTTACATGAGATTCTCTTGCCAGTCTCATGACTTTTGGGTAGATTTTCATTGACCAGAAGAAAAACCTTGTCTGGGTGAGCTGGAAGAGCTGCCTTCCTATGGATATTTGTAAAAATGGTTGCAGCTTACTCGGTTCTCCTGGAACAGAAGAAAATCATGATCTTTTCTTTGTCCTTTGGAGGATCTTTTTTTCAAACAATATGTCAATTATGGATATGAAGGGCAATAACAGCTATCTTCTGAAGAAATACTCTAAGAAATGTGTGGATAAAACCAGGGGACTGGAGCAAATTTCCAAGCTAGCCAAGCAGTAATGATGAAATTTACTTTTATAAGACAAATGTAAAGGCAAGGCAAGACAAGAAAACACATTGTTTTGTAAGTACAAAAGTTAAAAAGCCAGACTTCCTGTAGATTTCTGTCTCCTGGTTAGAGATTTTGGCATCTAAAGAGGAGTGGGTTGTAGCTGAAGTTTTTCCCATGATAGGGTCATTTACAAGAACACTTGTGGGACCCTTCTGATGTGTGTTCATACTTCTTCTCAGCCAGAGTATCTGTGAAATACATCCTTATGCAAACACAGAGTCTGCTCGAACAACCTTCTTTTTTCATGGTAACTTCTAATAACACCCATCCTACAGTGTGAAAATCATTTTTCAAAAGGATATGAAAACTGGGGTAATTTTTATTACAGTACTACTAAGCATCCTTATTAAGTATATACATATATTTCAATAAACATGTTTCACTTGTCCAAGAAAATGCTAATATTCATAATGATTTTTATCCAAGGGAAAAATAAAGGCACTTCTGTGAACGTACTTCCATACCTTCATTTTTTAGAAAGACTGGTGGTAGGCTAATATAATTAAATTAGCTTCTGTTGGCTTACTAAAGACAGATGCACTGTGAAGAATTTTGATTGTTCGTAAAATGAAGTTCCAGAAAAAACAAATGTGTGTGAAAGGAAGTGGCTCTGTAATGGAGGTTTTGCGGAATTTGACTGGGAGGGCTGTAAGTGGGAGTAGACTGAAATATTATCTCTTCCTGGCTATGAAAAAGATATATAAGAAGCTATAACAAACTAGTGGAAGATCTAAGAAGTCACATGCTCCAGGAAGCATAGTTCCTTCTTCATGTTTACGCTGCAGATGTAGGGCATCTCACACACATATGCATGCACATGTACATCCATGCACACAGACACGTAGTATGTTTCTCTGACTTCATGCAAGAAAGACTGGCTGTTGCAATGAGCTGAGGTAAAGTGACAATTGTGGGGCAGAGCTCTTTCCCTCAGCTCCTTTTTCCTTCTCCCAGGTGATAGGGGGTGGCAGTCACACAAGGTGTACAAGTTGCTGACGCTCATCAGCTCTTGCTGCCCAGATCCACATGGACATGGCCACAATGCAACTAGAATGATCCCTGACTCTGTCCAGGATTTTTCCTTATTTTGCTTTGAACTTTAAAGAAGCAGAGCCATTGCTTTCTGTTATCTCCTTTGGTCACAGAAGCATTTAAGCTCTGCTGAGGTATGATTTATTTATTTTTTTTCTCCTCAGGCTGACACATGAAAACATATGATTTTCATAAATTCCTAGTACAGCTAAGTGTTGAAAGGTCTTTCTTTCATTTACTCCCACTAATACTTGATGTTAAAGAGCAATAGCTCCAATAATAGCAAAATTTGACAATGGTAATCATGTACTCATTGTTTTCATCTTATCTGTCATTGTTATAAGACATTGATTCTTATCCATGGTGCAACTTTATTGATTGTTAACATTATGAGGATGCAAGTCAAGTGAACTTAGTAGCTAAACACAATTTTTCTTCAGAAACTTTTTTTTTTTTGAGAAAATAAATTCTTCCAAGTGTTTTTGTTCTCCATAATCAGACTTTTTTTTTTTTTTTTTCCACTTTTTAATTTCCAAAGGTTTTCTTTTCTTCATTAAAAAAGGTTGAAGAATTTCCTCTAATTAGTTTCTAATGGCAAACAACATCTTGACCTCATTTGTCAGAAAATACAGAGCTGAACTTTATCATTTAACAAGGGAATACCACACATGTATGATTAATGTATGGCACTTTCCATGACCCTAATTGACTCCCTTTGTGAATATTTAATATATTTAGCATTGTGTTCTCAATCTCAGATGACATAAAAGTGAAGAGATCTTTGCATGCATCTTATCAAATGCTTCATTTTATCAAATAAGTAATAATAAATTAAAATCAATTTCAAGATATTTTTACATTAATTACAAAAATAAAATACAATCAAAGACTGTAGAAAAGATATATATTCAATCACTCTATGTCCTTCACTCCTGAGCATTCATCTTAAATCTAAGCAGAAATATGCTGAGACAAGGGAAAGGTGGGAATGCAGAGAGATGTGCATATATATATATATATAAAGCAACAACAACAACAAAAAACTAGCAGGGCATCCTAACTTCATCCTGGAAAGCAAAGGAACACTAAAAGAATGCTTTGAGGAGAACATATGCGGACACCAAAATCCCTTTGGCTGGCAGACTGGGATGCCCTATTACATCAACAGTAATAAATGAGTTGACCTGAACAAACCCATGTCATTTGGGGCCTCTAATCTATTATTAATTTTTCTGCATCTCTAGGATGGGGTCAGTTTCTCCAGAATATAAAAACTTCTCTTGATGGAACAACTTGGTTACCGTAAAATATAAAAACTTACCCCTTTGTCTCCTACAGCATACACCATTCTGTAGGAGAGTGATATCATTTCATAGTCTTCACCTTTGTGCTCCCCAGACTTGGAACAAAGCCATGCATGCTAGTTGGACAAAACTCTCATTGAAAGCACTGGAATTTTGCCGGAGACTAACATTAAGAACCAGCTCTTGTTTTGTCTCAAGTACAAAAGGACAAGGAGGATTCCCACTGTTTTTTATTTAACATGAGGCCACATTATAATGCTCAGACCCATCCATATCCTTCTCTGAGCAGCAGGGAGACTATGCAGTCTCTGTATCCTTTTCGAGGTTCAGTCTTGCCTCCATTGAATCTGTGCTTTCCAAATGGCTTACGTACCTTCTGGAATGAATAAATAATAATAGGACTGGTATATGCTTTCACATAGGTGCCCACATTGTAAGATTAGATTTTCTCTGAAATTTTCTTATTCAAGTGCTGGCAAGTCTCTGCTCCCTTCATTTACTTAGTGGATTAAAGGTTCATACACTGTTTTATTTCACCTTAGCTCACCATGGCTTAAATATGCTCACTCAATACTCATATTCAGGTGTAGCTGAAGATTATGCCACTATATTAGTGTAATTTGATGCTAATCAGTAATTTGTTGCTGCATTGGTATAATCTGTTGCTTTGTGGTTATATAAACTGACTCAAAGTTAGAGATACATGATATGTGTACACAGTATTTAATAACAATTAGATATATTATTACTTTTTTTTTTTTTTTTTTTTTTTTTTTTTTTTACCAATTATTTGTAGTGGGAACAAGCACAATGATAAAAAAAAAAAATATTGACTTTGTAGGTGTCATTGACAAATTCTCAATCATTGTAGTATGGTCAGATTTTTTCCATTCATGTAAATTTCCTAAAATGTGTTTGTGATTATATGCCTATTTGTCTATTTGTCTTGCAACAAGTGTTTTTTTTTTTTTTTTTTTTTTTTCTTTGTTTTGTTTTGTTTTGTTTTAAATCTTTTCTCATTCCTATCAGATACTATTTATTTTAAGGCTAAGTATCTTCCCCAAATGTAGATTTATTGAAATGAATAACAATAGAAACACATTAATCAGAAAAATAATCAGATAAAACAATGTATAATGGTTTGAGAAGGCCCCTTAATAGAGGTGAAATATGAAAGTGCTGTCACAGAGTAATTTTCAACACCAGTTTGTTACATTTCCACACTTGATTTTTAATATGAATGGTGTTCTGTATTTTGAGGTGTGAAATGTGAACTACAGATGCACTGAGAGACTGAATGATCCATGAGCGAGCTTTGTGCAACTGGATCCTTGTGGCCTTCAGCTGGATTCAGGGCCAGGGCCTCTGGAAAGCAATGTGGAAGACTGGGATTAGGTTACCTGACAGGAAAGCTTTAAAATGTATTTTGGGGGGCCATGAAGATCCTATAAGCGCTTGTTCTGGGCACTAATAATAAATCCCTTGTTAGGAAATATCATGTGTCAGTCTGACTAAATAAAATCAGTTTTATGTGGAGAAAGAGCCACTGCAGGCCTTCAAAGGGATAGTAGAACCTACCTTTTTAAGCCAGCCTTTGAAAACTGAAAACTTTTAAAACCTTTCACTCTATCTATACTCAGCAGTCAGAGCTATTGCTTGTTCTATTACTTACTTTTAGTGTTAAACTGTGGCTTACAGATGTTTATATGCAGTGATTCTGCTGCCTTGGAGCTTGCTACTGGAATGAATTTTGCACAATATGCTGACTTGTACAATATAAATTGAGAGTAAAGCTGATGCTCCCATACAGACCCAGCATCTAACAGAGAGATGATGTTAACAGAAATGAGAGGCACGGTGAATTCATATTTTGCAAAACTCCTTAGACCACCTTGAGTTTTAATCGTTGTAAATCAGCTTTATGTTACATTGCACAAGGAACAACTCCCCAGAGAACCTCTTCTGAAGTAATCTCTTTTCATGTCAGGGCAATGTTAGTTGGTATTTTTTATTATAGATGTGAATAGGAATGTACCTGGTCCCTATTACTGTACTGTTAGGTCAAAATTCAGATTAGACCAATTCTTCCTGTGTGATTAATGGACACTACAATGACAGATATACTTGAATGGTGCCTCTGACACAGCAGAGTGACAATGGTATGCTGTTAAAGACACATTGCTCCAGAGTATTAAATGACTAACACTTGACACAATATTTATTCACTTGTCGTTTATCATTCCTGAAATGTTTCAGGGAATATCTTGGCATTCAAGCGTCTTGCAAGAGATTAGTATTTTTAAGAGATTTCTCACTGAAAGTGGTTCATTTCTGCTTGTGCCTTTTATTCTGGCTCTCTGGAGGTCATTACATGGGTTCCATAAGACCTCCTTGCATACATAAAGAGCTTCATGTTGCCTTTCTGCTCCTATGATCCCATTAGCTCCAATGGGGGGGGTCTTAAGTGCAGACTGTTGATAATCACTATTGAGCTCAGTGGCATGCTGTCACTCCACTCTGCAGCATCATTATGATGTTGTCTACATAACACCAATACTAAAGCAACTGAGAATATATTGAAGGTAATAGAGATTTTGCCTATTGCTTTGAAACAGTGCCAAAGGGACTAATAAAAAAAAGTTATGGATGTGTCTCACGCTGCCAGTCTCTGTAATGTGGCCTTGCTCATTCTTCCGTTTACAATTTTTCTGTGAACAAATAACAACAGCAATAGTCTAGTCTTTTTTTTTTTTTTTTCCCTTTTTTTTTTTTTTTTTTTTTTCTTTTCTTTTTTTTTTTTTTTTTTTTTTTTTTTTTCGTTTTTTCTTTTTTTTTCCCTTACCTGGGTTTTCCTTCCCTTAAAGATACTGTGTGTGAGGGCTGCAGTGCAAGGACAGCTTGCTGTGAGGTGGGAGTTGGAAGGGTTTTTTTCTGACTTGTACCCAAACAGCCTCTCTTAGATGGCCAGAAACCACCTAGGCTGGATCTAGGATCACAGGACATAGCTGTTTGCTGCTAGTTATAAAACTAGCTTCCTAGTATTCTATTATTTTTCTATTATGGTGCTGCAACCTTTATGTCATCCTTTTTTTCCTACCCACAGCAGCTGATTCCTTACTATATTATTTCTGCCTTGTCTTGACTGAATTTCTGATTATTTCAAGTAATAAGTAATAAGCTATTTCAAGAAATCAAGACTTCTCCAAACACTCATGTCCATAGAACAATTTGTGCCAACTACAGAAAGCTTGTTTTGGAATGGAGAGGAAGATGGAAGTGCAAAAGAGCAAAGTGGAACAAGATTATTCCTATAAAACTTCCCAGAGATAAGTTTCCCTGGGCTTCTTAGCATGGTGTGGCACTTCCTACATATTTGAATACCGTGTTCTTTGATTATGTTATCATGAAATTTCATTGTTTGATACAACTAATTTAAGAAGATACTGAAGAAATGTTTGGAAGCATTCAAAATGAGAGCCAGTTCCAATAGACATATCTCACCATATAAATAGATTCAAGAGAATAATGGCATCAGCTGTGCTGAGATTCCTTAGTGGGTTAAGCAAGCATGACTGTGATGGATTATAGCCTGGGTATGGTAACACTATGTAGAATAACCACTTGGAATAGGATTTAGGAAATCTTCCACAGGTATATATAATATGTTGAGTGCTTTGAGGTTTAGGCATAATATGAGAGTACTTTCTTATCAGAGTTTCCTTGTATGTTAATGTGCTGATGACTTCAGAACTTTCAAATAAAAGAGTGACAAGGTCTATATAGCTAAGGTTTTTGGATAGTTCAAAGCCATTTCCACCTTACTAGAACATTACAGGCCTGTGAGCTGCAGTGATGGCTAATGGATCTTCACATGCCATTACTGGATATTTGGAAAAAAATATATATATCTGGAGAGAGGGAAAATTTTATGGTGAATGCTTGATTTTTCCTACCAATTTTTCAGAGAACTTTTTATTTAAGTGTATGGATTCTTACCCTTCCTTAATTACACTTTGAGTTGCAGATAAAAACAAAGAAAGAATCTCCAGGAAAAAATGACATTATTGTTTTATTTTATTTGTATAAATTACACAAAAATTAACTGTTCATGTTTTTGAGCCTCAGTGTGATTTTGAAGGTTAAAATCAAACCTGAAGTCATGTGATTTTATCTCTGGATTTAATATAAGCATGCTTAAACCTCTTTTGTAAAAATCACTGTTCTGGTACAATATCACATACATAATTTAACATCATAACATGATGCAATACCAGCTTCATGTTGTCATATTTTGGATCAAATATCATATAAACACGATTATGTAAATGTAATAGAAACACTGAATACTAGAGATAATGGGAATACTGCAGGGCATATTTTATGGTAGCAGGATTGTTGTCCTGTTTTAACACTAGCAGTTAACCAAATATTGCAATTCTTCAGGGTGTTTCTCTTAAAAATATAAGGGTAAAGCTAGTGGTGGAACTAGATCTCACTGTTGGAGTTAAGTTTACAAGGAAAGCACAGATATCTGCTCCTCCGCCTGCAGGACAATGTAGCCTGTTGTTTCTCGGCACACTCTCTCACAGTCCTGTAAGACCACATTTAGGTGGTGCCTTCAGGCCATTCCCACAGCCCAGTCCCTCTCTGTCTCCTGGGTTGGCTTTTATACTCTTTTTCCCTTTCTTTCACAGACAGTTGAACATAGATAAAAGTATTTGCAGTAAAAGATCTGCTCTCATGTTGTCTTACTTTTGGGCAGTGGTCCATTACTTTTTTGGGGGGAACACGTGGCTTTTTTTCTTTTTTCCTAAAGTATTTTCAGTAGATACATTTACTCCTAAAAAGTATGGCAGGTTTACCCACTGTCATCAAAGTGTTTTAAGTCAAGACAGTATTAATCTTTCTTTCTTAAGGGACTGACCTAACAGTTCTTAGACAGATCAGTAACTCTTCCAAAATACCAGTCTGACTCATCATTTTCTGCCCACATAGCCCCCTTCTAGTTTCGTTTGGTTTACTGCCATTTTTTACTTCCTGTTCTAAACTAGCAGATATTGTTTCTGCAAACTGTAAACAGTGGCAGGGTTTCCACCTAGGAAACTTCTGTGGTGGGTGGTGTGTAGGGACAGTTTAAGCAAAGCAGGCTTTACTCTGGCAAAGGTAAAATAGATTACGGGGGGTTCAAATTATCATCAAAATCCTGCAGGGCCTTTTTTTTTTTTTTTTTTTTTTTTTTTTTTTTTTTTTTCCCCTGGAAGCATTAAATAGTACTGTCCCCCAACTCAGACAGATGGTCATCCCAATTAAGAAGCATATTTCCCCATTATTTTTACAATACAGTCAAGGCAGATATTCCATCCCTTTCCCCACTTGATTACAGTGGGGAAAGCAGCTCTTTCTCTCTCTTTGTGCCTCATTGCTCTGAGAATGCTCACCTCCCCAGACCACTGTCACAGGCCACTAGTCTGTGACAAAGCTCAGTCTCAATCTCCCATAAAGCTGAAAGAGGAAAGAGGGAAGGTCACAAAAGATCCTTTTTTTTTTTTTTTTTTTTTTTTTTCTTCTCCTTTTGGGCTTTGCTGTTTTCCTCACCAAGGCTGTATGGGAACTATGCACAGTACAGGAATAAGTGAGATGAGAGCAGGAGGAAGGAGCCAGCGGAAAAGCAACTCAAGATGCCATGGCTGAGCCATGTCACATCAGGGATGCTCCAGCTGCTTCTGCCTTTGCCATTCCTGCCCCATTTGCCTTTCCTGCATTGCTGCCACTTCTTACCCTGTCTGCACTGTTTTTTTCTTTAATCCACATACTTTCAGAAAAGTGCTGAGGAATTTGTTACAATAAAAGGCATCCTGCTTCTAGCATTTTCTCTGTCTTCACAGTGTCTGTTCTAAATTATTCAGGTATTTTTATTTGGTGTTCTTCATTTACATCTTCTCTTTGGCAGTATGTATTGTCTACTCTTTTCTTCTTTCTCTCTGGATTGTAATTTAAGCAATATTTGCATGTTTATAATTTGAGGAGGGGAAAGAAAAATGCAGAGGTATCTTAGAGCATTTTGTTTTACTGCCTTCACACATAAGAGATAGATCCTTAATAAACAACCATGTAAGTAAGACCCATTAACCCAACTATTTCAGGGTTTTCCATTCAAATAGCAGTTATCTCTGGCATTTTTATTATTATTATTATTATTTGGAAATATAACAATCATCAGGAATTATGTTTACAGGAAGAATTAACTAAATATTAGATAATTTTATCCAGATATTTTCAGTGGACTAACAGCTCAAAGGTTCATTGATACTGATGTCATAGTTTAAAGGCAGCTAAAGCTAATTCATTACCACTAATTACACAGCCTGATCTTCATAGGACACAGAGTAGAAAATCCACCTGGGAATCTGAGGCTGGGGCTGTAGCCTACACTCATCTTCAGGCTCCTTAGGGATATTGCTTCGTGATTGATACTTTCACTTATGCTTAGATCTTTGGACCTGTTAATACAGAATTTAGCTACAGTGAAGACATAATCTAGACCAAGTCAGGTTTGTGACAGACCCCAAGAATTAGAGACTTCCAAGTGGTCTAACCCACTTTCCTTCCTCCTATGAAATAGTTACTGACTGTCTTCACTGGTAGAGGGAGATAGGTTTGAATAGTTAAGGTATGATACAGTTGTGAATGAGAATGCTTCAAATTTTAGATGTCTCTATAGTTTTTCTCTGTAAGTTGATTTGCTGTAGTTGCTGAACTGCCTCTCTCTCATGCTGCTTGATTGGTGATGCCTATCTCCTCTCTGTATCCCACCAGCATCTCCTGCTGAGCTTCACTGTGGAATTGTACCTGGCAGATATTCAGAAAGATCATCTTCCAACAGGGCAAAGATGGTCACAGGCTTCCAATGGTGCTTACACATTTATCCTCCCTTTTAAAATGTTGTAACGTTACAGCACCCAACAAGGAAGAAGAAAACTGAGATAAACTTCCTTATCTTGTTGATGGTCAGCAGCAGAGTTGTACTGGCATAAATTCAAATAATAAGATGGCTTTTTTTTTTTTTTTTTTTTTTTTTTTTGGTCAATTTTTTTGCCTCTGCCTTCTCTTGTCTTCATGACTACTCATCTTGAGACTTCTGGCTAGGATACCTCAGTGCATCTAAAGGGTCCATTGCTGATAATATTTAAAGTGACATCACCTTCTTTTGTAGCCATTTCCTTCTAATCAGAAAGATAAAGATACCTTCTTGCTTTGTTCAAGGAGAGAGAGGCAGGGGAAACAGTCTGTTTCCTTCCTGAAGACAGAAGGGGAGGGAGGGAGAGACTAATTTACTTGCAGTTAATGCATTTGTCTGGGAAAAACCCTTGTTGATCTTCTACCTTTTCTCTGCCAAGGACCTTCCCCAATAATTGTTTCATTCAACATTAAGAACAGCTATGCACAGACATAGTATATCTATTTTATTTTTTCTTTTGAATCAAAGTTTTATTTTTATGTTATTAATCTGATTATTGCCAATCTAATTTCCTTATAAGGCAGCACAGTTTAAAATTCTAAATGAGAAATTTATATTTATCATTCACGCTTTTATGTTTAGGAGCTTAATTGTTATTAGTTGTCTAGATGTTCTTTCTGTACATATACTACTAGGCTATAGTTTTTTTTTACAGGAAAATATGATCATAATGCATTTATAACCTTAACTTAAGAGAAGCAGTATGTTTTTTGGATAAGTTCTATTATTACTTAGCCTCGCATGGTAGGGAACATCAATTGTCTAAGTTCTTTTTCTTTTTTTCTTCATAGTTTTATGAAGTTAGTTGAAGTCAGTCCTGGAATAACTCCATTAAATATAATGAAATTAACTTTGGCATTGGTTTGGCGCAGTGTGTTTCTATTTTAAAGTGATAAATTGTCCATAAGAAGCATAATCTTTTATTTTGCATGTGGTTAATTTCACAAGAATGGCAACAATCATTTCTGAGGCTCAGCATCCTTGAAAGTATCTTTGTGGGTCATGCTGAGAATGAAAAATATTATGGATACATAGCATCAAAGGCACCAACATAAAGCTATAGTTTAAAAAGTCAGCATTCCTGTGGCATTAAAAAGAATTCATCTGAGGAAAATAGCAGAAATCATTCCTGAGAGGAGCAACACTGAACAAATGTATGCATGTTAAAATGTCTAAATGTTTTACTGTTGTCTATAATTGAATTAGGTTCCAAGTGAGTGAAGGGAAAATAAGACTGTTTGAAAAAGAGCAATCAGTCATACTAGTCTATGAGGGATCAAAGAGGGAATGTGAAAAACAAATGAACCTGTGGCTCTAATTCACCTGAATATAAGGGGACACTGGTCATATTCAAATAATGTAATCAAAGAAGATTTTTTTTCAGAAGAGCATCCAGGGTATTTTCACATGTACAAATGTATCTTTGACAGGGAACTATCATCATTTCTTGCAAGTGCAATGACCAAATCAATAGTTTATTAAAAAGACATAACCTAATTTCACACTGGTGCCTTATGTGGTTTCCTGACCATGCCAGGGAACTCTGTACAGAAATCAGGACATACAATGACATTCCTAAAGGCTAGATTCAGTGCAGAATTAAAATGCTTTAGTAAGTGCTTTTATTTATGGACTGAGCCATGAATTATGTCTCTGTTTTCAACAGTCTTTCAACTGAACAAATAAGGAACAGTGTTAAGCTCCTCTCTCTCCCATTTAACTATTGCAACATAGGACCTAGAACTTAGGCTCTGTGATAACTCATTGGGCATCCTGAACTTACCTTGCTCCTGTGGTAGCTTTGCTTCACTTTGTAAAATTCTTCAAAAGCCATGAAAAGACCACCAAGGCTAATGGTAATAACTGTCTAGTCCAACGGTTAGTCCATTTCCTAGGGAGTTGCAATGCCTGGGTTTCTGTTCTTGGTCCAAAATGTACTTACTGAAAATAGAAATCCAACACAAGTTGCAAAAGTAAAATAGAAGGAAAGTTAATGAATAAAAACCAGATATTATAACTATCTTATACTATTGTTTCTGAATGGAGGCTATTTTTTTTTTTTTCCTTGAAAAGCATTTCATTAGCTTAGTCTAACAGGCGGAATGAAACATTTCTTATAGAAACAAACAATATTTTTGTTTCTTTGTTTGGAATCATTCAAAACATTAGTTTTTGATTTATTTTTTATAAAGCCATTGACTTTAAAGTCTGTTCTTCACAAGTTCCTATTACAGAAAAAGTAATTTGATCATAGATTAATTTAGGTCAAAAGTGACCTCTGGAGGTCGTCTAGACTGATCTCCTGCTTGAAGTAGGACTAACTTCAAAGTTATGTCTGTGTGTTGGGGCCTTATAGCAGGGACTTATCTAGTTAAGCTTTTAAAATCACCAAGAAGATAGATTCTCCTTAATTGTTCTTAGAAAAGATTATTAGCTCCTAATATCTTTATTCAAATATTTTGGTCCAATATGTGATATAAAGTTGTAGTGATGAGACCGTCTATCTCAGACGGTATCCATGAAGGATAATTTAACCTTGAAAATGCTTGGGTCTCTATACAATATGTCCTCTGCCTTGTGCTTCAGGATGGCAACATAGACTACCAGCTCTGGGTCATCCTCTGAATGAAGTTCCCTCTCTAAGCCTAAGGAACTTCCTCAGGTTTTGAGTTGCCCTCTGATCTTCCACATTTGCAGACTGTTCTTCAAAACAAGCTTGCAGAAAACTTCCTGTTCCATTATTTTGAAGTGTTTTGATTATATTTATCCTCATGCAGGAGTGCTTGTATGACTTTATTGCATGGGTTCATTTTATGCGTACTGTATAAATTAAGATTTGTTTTGATTTTGAGTCAGGCAAGTCATCAATTATTTGTGTGTCACAAAATATTTTTATGTGTTTCCAGAAATTGCGTTGTAATGAGCTCTACTGTTTATTTTGAAATCCATTCCACATCCTTTTCTTTGTGACACCAAGAAAACAATCAATCAAACAAAAAAATAAGACAACAACAAACATCCAACAGTTTATGGGCTTCTTCTGTGAACATTTACCAAGTGAATCAAGTAAGATAATATTTTGTCTCTGCCTCATAGTCAAAACTTTATTTTTCAATTTCTGTTCTTGAACAGATTCTGATTTTGATCTTTTTGGAATTTCTGCAGAAAATCACATGAACTCTGCAAAAAGGTTACTTTCTTTGCAAGACATGGTACCCCATAGCCTGATACCCTCGTGTTGCAACTGCCTCCATATTGATAGTGTCAGCTATTGCAGTCTCTACAGTTTACATACCTTTATATTCAAACTTTCTGACTTTGTTTCCTTTTTGTAACAGATATATCTCAGTCCTTGTATTTGCAGAAACTTTGGTTTCCAGTTCTGTTTCGTTAGCACTGAAAACATGGAATAATATTTTTGAAAATCAGGACAATTTCTTACAGTGAAATTCCTTTAACATTACATTTCCTAAAATAATTTCATTTCTAATTAAACTCTTTTTTTTAACCTTCACATTCACACTACCTAGTTCAGTTGGTTAGTTTTGTAAAGTAATGGTCAACAATGTCAACTACCTACTCTGCTTTAACAGGAAATGCGTCTTTCCTTTCTGATTTGCTATTTCTTCTCTTTCCTGGTACCATACACCCTAGATGTGAAGTCTCTTCAAAATTTGCCTTTATTTTTCCAGGCCAAGGAAATATATCTACAATCCTCTTGCAGGAAATGTATCTTTCAATCCTCCCCCTGTTTTGAACAATTGGGTCATGCTCCACATGATTTTTCCACTGTCTCTTGAATCAGTGAATAGGCCGAACTGTAGGAATATTTTTTTCTTGATATTCTTAGTGTCTGCCATCCTAACTTTCAGCCCCACACTAGAGATACCAGAACCTTCAATCCTGTTTTTGATTTCTCATAGATTTTGTGTAAACTGTTTCAGTTTATGTCACATACCATTTACATTTTTGGCTTGCTGTAATACTTTATAAATACTTTATAAAGATATTAATTTTATTGCTTCTTTCTCTGTGTATTTCTCTTCTACTCTGTTCCAGTTCTCAAGTCTAATTGATAAGAATATACTTTTATTGGTCTTGCACATCTATATCTTGGTCATTCTCAACATATGGCTCGATTTGACAATGGAGAAAATCTAGTAGCTCACTGTCAACACAAAAGAGAACATCTCTTCTTGTTCTTTGGACTCTCAGTGACAGCTCTCTTTCTTAACTTTATGTTTAACATATTCAGCTGATTAAATAAGCTGAAAATTATTTTTTCCTGAGTTAGTTTTCTGTGAATTTTATTGATTTGATTTGTCTTGCTGTAATAGCAGATGAGTACTGGATCTAGAGAAAAGGAAATGATGGCAGGTGGAAGATGGTGGCAAGTGAAAGAGTCTTCCTCTGCAGCGATAGGGAATTTTTGATCAGACAACCTCAGGGAACTGCAAATTCCACAGATAAATCTTTTCTGAAGATTGACTGTGTTTTGTCTTTTTTTTTTTTTTTTTTTTTTTTTTAACTCATTGTGTCACTCTGTAATTATAATCTGCGAAATTATAATCTGTGAAACAAAATTATTTAATTTTGTCCTTCCTTGCTCTAATTCCGATAGCTTTTTTTCACCCATAGTTATCTTTGAAAATTCCTTCTCAAAGATTAATCTTATATCCCTTCCACCATGACATACAAAAGCTTTCTTTTTATTTTAAAACTCTTTTGCTTTTTTTTTTTTTTTTTTTTTTTTGTGTGTGTGTGTGTGTGTGTGTGTGTTTTTTTGTTTTTGTTTATCGTGTCCCTCAACAGAAGAGAGACTTTAATTCTGGAGGCAACTAGTCTTTGATGTATGTTTGCTCTGGGTCATTTTTCACAATATTGATCAAATTACACATTAAATATCTTTTATAGTCTCTTCTTCAGCTATTCTTATCTCCTCTCTGATAGTCTTCTTTATATGAGCATCCTCTGGAATTTTCATGATATATTTTAAAGTTTCAAACCTGTTAATCTGCTAAAATAGTCTTTATTTTGTCTGTCTGATATCTTATGTTATAGCTGACTCAAGTCTCTTTTATGTGGTTCTTGCATGTTGCAACACTCACTTTTTCACTGTTTCTTACGTGATCTTACAAAAGAGTGGCCTAAGTCACAATTGGCTTCCATGAGACTTTCAACAGTCTGAAAAATCCTGTCTCTTGAATCAATAGATATACTGATTTGATCATAACACTTAAATTTTTATTCACTGAATTTGTTTAGCAATTTTAGATCTCAAGTGAGTTTATTGACTCCAGTTTCTGATCAATAAAATGTGCTTCCAGGAAAATCTGGAAGTGTTACAGTCATCTCTAACACTTTCTGCCATGTTCCTCCCCCATAAGACTCTTAGGGATATTTTTCCCTACAGTTTTTCTCATTAGAGGTTAATTTTTCTTAGGTACCATGCAAGGCAGATATGATGAGAAGTGTTACTCCAAGGAGACAGTTCTGTGTTTCTTGACCTTGCTTCTTCTGACTTGATATGTGCCAGTAAGGTTACCAAAGGTTATATTCCCTCATCGTATGGCAGGCATCAGTATTGACTTGAAACAAATGGTTACTAGCTGAATGTAGTTCTTGGCAACTTTTGATTTAGTAAGTGAAAAAACATTCATTTTTTCTTTAGTATTAATTAATATCCACTTATAGCAAAGTGTTGACAATAACTTTCCAGAACTGTGAATATGACATTTAGCAGCATCATTTAACAGAGCAAGAGGAGCTTTCCAAACTACAGTTGAAAGTAAATTAACTGTGATATAAATGTTTATAACTTTAGTCACTTACTGAGTGGCTAAGGAAGCTTTTGTTACGGCTGGAGATTTCCACGTGGATGATATGAGATACTTCCTCTCCAGTTACCTTGCCAGACATTATGTTTTGCCTAAAGTATTTCTGTTTAAAAGGCTCATTATTTTAGTTTGCACAGTTGGAACTAAAATTCTGTGTACCAGGGCCAGTGTGCTCTATTGTTTATTTCAAATATTTTATCAACTGTCTACTGCTTTAATTCATAGCCCATTCTGAAGGGGTCCAAAGCAAAATATTTGGGGAGACTGGAGATGATACTCATCCAGCAGGTATCTGCCTCCACTGGTTCTTGTGGTCATTTACTAAGTCAAAAATGTTACTGTAACTGCTGTAGTACCCTTAATTTACTTACCAAATGGCTGAATCCTCATTGTGTATTTATTTTTTAGTATACTCACAGAGAACTTTCTGGCCTGTTTGCTGAAGAATCTTTTGAAACAGTATTTGCCTGAGCTATGAAGATCCTCCAAGGAGTTCATTTTGTAGAAAAGAGATTTAATCCTTTTTATTGACTGAGGGACTGGTCTTTTCCTAACACATTCCAGGGAGGGGAGCATACTTCAGACATTTGTCTTTTTCCACCCGCATCAGTATTTGAAGTGGTATGAGGCAATAATTGCTCTGTTAAGGCATTCCCTGATGTCTGTAAACAAGGGAAGAGTACACAGTTACACTAAGTGATTCAGTGGGAAACTGCCAGCACTTGTTTGATGAAATTCATAAGGTCATTGGTAAGGCAATGTATAACGTAGTGTACAGATGAACCGTCATGAGCTTCAGGATGGAAAGTAGATCACGTATTCTTGCATCTTTCATTACAGGTGTTAGTTAAGAAAGTAATTAAATTAATCTCCTTGTTATTTCATTCTAGGCAACAAAAAGTAGATGACTGCTGTATTTACAAAATGACAAAGAGGTGAACTCTAAAATTTCTACTTTATTTAAGAAGAGCACATGCATGATATGGCTGTGTTTATGACGATGTCCTGTAACAAGCAAGATTTGTCTTTTTATCATCACCAGGGCACCACAACCTCCCCTCCCCTCCCCTTCC
>CM021767.1:68702950-68720058 GCA_011076525.1 Nettapus auritus
TTCCCTTCCCTTCCCTTCCCTTCCCTTCCCTTCCCTTCCCTTCCCTCTGTTCCCCATTAGAAAAAAGATTCCAATATATAAGGTTAGAAAAAAATCAGCTATAAGAGATACGTTTATCAGGTAGCCTTTTCTGAAGCCCTTCCCCAGTCAACCAACACCCACTTCACTCTGCTTGGAGAAGGGAGCATGACAGAAGTGTGTCAGGTACTTCAGTTCTTCCAATGCATTGCAAAGTTAATTAGCTCTTTTCCACGAATTGCCTGTTTGTCCAGGGGTAAGAAAGTGACCCCTTATCAGGAACTCATGGCTCTTTAACAGTGGAATGTGCAGATTGACTGCAATTGGGGATTTATCTGGCGATTTTGCTTCCATGGAATGTTTCTTTTCTGCCCATAAAGCTGTCCCTCCCTCCCCACACCCTAGAATCCCTCCACTTGGTAAATGGCTGTGGAGTCCCCTGAGTTTGTGATTTACTGCCTTTTTTTTTTTTGGAAACAGGAAAGCCAAAGCTATTTGCAAGTATTAAATTGTATTTATGTCAGAGTTAGGATTTTTTTTTTTTTCCTTCTCAGCTTCTTTTGTTTTATTTTCCTCTGTTTTATGCACAGATTTTTGTAGACATGCTGTTATTGACAAAATGCTTTCAGAACATATTTGATCAAAATCAAATTGTAAATTCTATGCTATGTAATGTTCGTATCAAATGGAAATCACAACCTTCTAGCTCCCTTTCCATCCAGGTAAACCTCCCAGCCTGCCTGATCTCCATGCCTGTCATTCTCTAGACTTGGCTATTGGGGTATCAGTGGCATGAAAAGAATTTTATCAACACAATAGCAGATCTTTATATCTCTGGGGATATCTTTTAATGAGTCTATTCTGGTGATAGGCATAAACCTCATATGCAGAATGCTTCACCAATGATGAATTTGATTCTCCTCCTTTGAACATAGTGGCATTTGTTTGCTTTACAGAGACAATGCCTGGTAGACAAATATTTCCATCATTTGGTTATATGAGATGTGTTATCAGAACTATTCAGGTATCATAGAATAATCATGGAAAAGAATGCTGAAGGATTTAAAACAAGTTGCTGTGGAAATAAGAAAAAAGATGAAGCATGTGTGATAGACAGAATAAGTAAAAGCCTTTATAATGTATAAAAAATTTTTTATTGCTAGGAGAAGGGAAGTTCGGAGTTACTATAAGGAGTGGAAGCCGTTCTTGAACCTGTTCTCACATCTTTTTCTCTTTCCCTTTTTCTTTTTGTTACATGCCTCTTGAAGAAATGTATGAATGCATAGCATTGGTTGTGGGTAATGCACATTACCTACCTCCTGCATTTGCAAATAATTTCTGTGTGCTGCTGTTCAATAGTATGGGCAGTTGCCCAGTGTGCTTGCATAATCCTAGCAGTCTATATGAACAAATGAGAGATTTCACTTAATTTAGAAACTGACATTGGAAATGCGGTCCTTACCTATTTTATCTTTTCTGATCAGTATTTGTAAAGGCATGTACACTTGCAGTGACCACGGCTTATCTAAGACCTCATCATTGCATGCTGTTCCTTAGTTTGCACTGGTTTGTTCTGCTCATGTGAACACCTTAGTGATGTTCTCACAAGGGGTGTCAGACAGTTTGTTCTGGCCACCAGCTTCTTGTCAGACACAGTTCAAGATGTTGTCCACCAGCTGCATAAGATTTTACTCTTGTATAAAAATTGAAATGCCTTGTCCATTAAAATATGGATTGTTAAATGTTTTCTAGAAAAGCATAATTGATTTAAATTGTTTAGTTCATTGAACATTGAATAAGCTGCAAAGCCTCTTCTGTCTTTGGATGCTGACCTTATCATTGATTAATCTTGTCCTAGTTTTTATTATTATTATTATTATTATTATTATTATTATTATTTTAGCTATTCCTATCACATTTCTAAGCTCATCAACATGTTAAAAAAGGGTTTGGAGAGCAGGAACTTCCTCCTCATACCTGATTTATGCAGAGGGTCACTGCTTCTGAAGTTCTGAGCTATTGTGTTCCCTCCTCCTTCCTTTGTCCTCATACTTGCTGGAAATGGGTACAAAGTCTTGACACAGTATGAGAGATGTGAAACGAAGATATAAAAAACAGGATAACCAGATGTGCTTGGTCCAGTGTAGTTGTCTCAAGTAGAAATGTCTACTATTCTGTGGTTATCACAGGGAGAAATCACATCCATCCAGTAAAGTCCCAAAGCCACATCAAAAAGCTGAATATTTCTTCATTTCATGAATGCTTTCTACCTAGTGCTTATGCCAGATTTTTACAAAAGACAGAAAGAAATAAGGTATGACAGTGACATGTTTGGCATTTGGTGTGTCAGACCTACAACTTGTACAAGATAAGAACTATTTAGTACGTGTGACATGAGGCTGAGGCTTCTGGGGATCTGCAGCCCCCCATGTGTGTATTGCGAAGTCAGTCTCTGCATGCACAGTAAATCTGATGTTCCCTGGGAACTCCCGGCTCGCCCTGTACGCACTGAAGTCTGATGCATCTGTTTGCAGGGGCTGTATCCTGAATCTCTGCTGCATAGCCAGCAACCCCAGACAAGTACAACAAATTCTGCCTAGATAGAATTTCTCAACATAAAAAGGAAAAAGACAGGAAAACCTTGTGACATGGTAGCCCTCGTACTCAAAGAGCTACCCACCTCATTGCGTCTCTGCTGTTATGGGTCATTGTGCATCCCGCCGCGGGTGAAGGCTGTGTCTGTACTTGAGCCTGCATAACCTCGTGTAGTGCTATCAGCATCAGCGGGGTATGCTGCTTTACTTCTGCTCCTGATCTGGCCTCATTCCCTGGCTTTTTATTAACTTTAACTTTTTTTTTTTTTTTTTTTTTTTTAACAGTCACAGAATGGTAAATTATAATAATAGATTACTACATGGATGGGTGTATCAGCATATATTTGGGGGGGGGGGGGGGTTGGGGATGTGAGAGACTGAACTGTGGGACGACCTCCCTGACATTCTCCAAGGCCTTTTTTTCTTTTCCCAGGTTTTTTGGGAGGGCGCTTGTTGGGGGGTGGGGGGATGTTCATTAGGTATGCCAGGGAAAAGATTTCTTATGTTCGCTTGCAGATCCTTATAGCCTTCATGGAGTGGGATGCATGGTTCCCATACGTATGTGATAATAATCATTTGGCGTGTGAATGTTAATTTGTATAATGGGTTCCCAAAATATGGGCCATGTGCCTGCTGAGTGTTTTATTTTAAAATAAATGTGCATACATAACACACACACAGACACATGCTGCCTGCATATCCATCCATAATTAAAAAATCTAAAATTATAATTTGTTTTTGAAGGAGATAAAGCGGCAATTCCCACAGTACACTGGTAACCGTTGAGCGGGAGCCCAGCCGTCACGATGGTTTTGTGAGCCCTGCCGGAGATCACGGTCCCAAATGGACAGCTGCAGCTACAAAGCACCCCAGTGACCTAGATTCAGCTGTAGATTACTGTCTGCTTTGGCCTGTGCCTCCCAGAGCTACACCAGGAGTCTGATTTTGTTGCACAAGCTAACTTGCTTACTGCTCTGACCCATTTTACCATAGCAACCTGGTCTGCTCTACTACAGGCTAGAAAAAGCACGCAGGCAACTTTTTAAGGATTCCAAGATTAAGTTCACTCTCTGCTCTTTTTTTCTTCTCCCCCCACCCTATGCTATGAATGTGCTTAGCAGACATGACGAAGATGAACTGACAGTTTCCAACAGCACTGGAAGCCAGGAGATTTAGGCAAGGTACTACTTATGCACTTCTAATATATTGTTCATCATGATGTGTGTTTTTGACTTATTATTCCTTTCTTGGCAAAATTAGCTAGATGCATCCCTTGCCCCAAATGTTTCATTGCTGATTTCATCTCATACATCCCCATCCACTGTCCTCAATAATATGGCCATTAACCTTTCACAAGTACATTTCATTATGTCCTCTTGTTTTTGATTTTCTGATAATGCATGACTAAATACAATTAGATATTGAGGAATCAAACTGTTCTCACTGTAGTTTTTAGCTGTTGTCTCTATAACTGTATGCTTACATGTGTGTGTATGTTAGAAACAGGAAAAAGTAGTTCTTTTCTTACATTAATTTAGTATTTGCAGACGTGATTCTGACTGGGAAGAAAAGTAAAAGATAATCCAAAACACTAAGGATTATCATAGTGAAATATTAGAAAATAAAATGTTGATAATTTTTCAGGACTTTGTATTTTTTTGTTTGTTTGTTTGCTTAATGTTGTTGAAGGAACCCTTCATGTTTGTTAAACTTGGAGATGTACACATAATCATATGCAAAACCAAAGAAAATTACAGGCAAGTCACAAAGAAAGACATTTTACAAAAGAAATTAGATCTTCTTTCCATGTTTCATATATTTCTGAGATATTCTTAAAACACCTGAGCACTTTTGCTAATCAGCCAAAGGAAATTTTCTCAGCACCTCCCAAGCCCAGCTGTGACTGTTCCTGTGCTCATGGGTGCTGGGAGAGGCAGTCAGGCTTCAAGACTGGCAGGGATCAAAGGTGCATTTTATTTTGCAAAATATTTTGGGAATCTATTTTGCAACTCACAGAGAGAGTCCCAGATATTTACAAGTCACCACACTTTTGAATTTGCTGGTGGCAGCGCTGCTCCAGGTGAGTGGTTTGTTTTAGGCTCATTTTTGTTTTAGACAGCTTCTCGTGTTGGTTCATTTATTTTTAGCTTCTAGAACCAGTAAGAAGGTTCTTATTTTGCTAATCAGTGCTGGTATTGTATAAGGCTTAAGCTGCATATCTCTCCCAGCTGGCTAGTAAAACAAAGTACAGAAATGGTGCTATGTAAGACTCTCAAAAAAATTGTCTAAAGGTTCTGATATAATTGAAAAGTGCATCTCTACATTCCTCTTTCAAAAGGACTGTCCTTATCTGCAGGAATGTAGATGTTTGAGTCAAGTGCCCTTTCAAAAATTTCAGCTCTCCTACAAGGAGGTTTCTTATTCAGCTGATGACCAACACCTTGAACTGTGTCTGAAGCTGGTGGTAATAGCAAGCCGTCTTTCACCTCTTGTGAAAACACCACTACGTGTATGGACAGAAGAACAAATCAGCACAAATTAAGGAACAGTGTGCATTTGCAAGGTCATAGATATACCATGAACACTTCTTTTGTGCCTGCCTTTAATACAAACTGAATGGGAATCCATCCATCAGTCCTGTGAATGCAGCTCTCCTTGCCAATGTGTTGCAGAATCATATCTGGGCTTAGCTCAGGGTAAAGTGTTGTCCCATATCTTCAGAATGTAATGAGACCTTGAATTCTGTGTAAATGCTTTTTCTAAGATGTTTCAAAATGTAATTGCAAGCAGATCATACATGAGCAAACCACTCTGAAGAGTGGAGAGAGGCAAAGATGGAAGCAACTGTGGTCTATTAAATTCATGAAGTTGCAGACTTCATGAAAGATTAAAACTAAATCAATATATCATAGAATCATAGAATCATAGAACATCCTGAGTTGGAAGGGACCCACAAAGATCATCAAGTCCAACTCCTGGCTCCGCACAGGTCTACCCCAAAATTCAGACCATATGTCTAAGTGCACAGTCCACAAGCTTCTTAAACTCTGATAGGATTGGTGCAGTGATTATGTTCCTGGGGAGCCTGTTCCAGTGTGCGACAATCCTCGTGGTGAAGAACATTTTCCTGATACCCATCCTGAACCCCCCCCCCATTGTGGATTGACACCGTTTCCTCGGGTCCTATCACAGGTCACTAAAGAGAATAGATTGGTGCCTGCCCCTCCACTACCCCTCATGAGGAAATCACTGCTATCATTTAAGCCTCAAAAATGACCCAAGCACCTCAGATCATACGTTTTTGGACAATTCCTCCCTAAAGAAAGTTAAATTTTATTTTGAAAGAAACCATGACAACTACTACTTCCTCAACTCAGGCAACTACTACTTCTTCAACTCAACATCTGGGTATTTGCCATAATTTCCATTCACTTGGACTGAAGGTTTCTGCTAGTCTTTATCTAGAGGGTGTAGATCTGGCTTTTGGCTCAGATACGTCTGACATTTACCAGGGCTAGCAGACTGCTTTTTGTGGGCAGCAGTCCTATCACAGAATCATAGAAAAATTAAGGTTGGAAAAGACCTTCAAGATCATCTGATCCAATGATCACCCTACTACCAATGTCACCACTAAACCATCTCCCTAAGCACCATGTTCAACCTTTCCTTAAACACCCACAGGGACGGTGACTCAACTACATCCCTGGGCAACCCATTCCAATGCCTGACCACTCTTTCTGAGAAGAAATGTCTCCTAATTGTTTTAATTGTTAAAGACTAGTGCTCTTTGTTTTATTCTTTGTTTCAGTTGTTGAAGAGTAGGAGCATGATGTTTCTATTTTTCCACTCACTAGGGACATTGCCCGACTGCCAGGATTTTTGAACTGTGATAGAGAGAAGCTTGGCAGCTACATCAGCCATTTCCCTCAGGACCCTGGGATTCATGTAATCAGGTCCCATAGACCTGTATCTCTTTAGATTCATCAGGTGGTGTCTAACCTGCTCTTCACTGACAGTAGGTGGGACTTTGATCCCCCAGCCTCCATCTATGGGTTCAGGGAAATGAAAGGCTTGGGAAGCCCAACTACCAGTGCAGACAGAGGCAAAGAAGTTGCTGAGTACCTCAGCCTTCTCCATGTCTGTCATTACCAATTACTCAGATATAGAAACTCACTCCTGATATAAGAAATTAGCCACCTATAATTTGCTAAAATTGCTTACACACTCCTTTTTTCATCCCTCAGTCTATTTTCACAAATGTTAAATGTGCATGGTGGCCCTCGGGGACTCCTCCTATCACCCCAGCACAGAAGCCTGAAGGAAGCTGGGTCTTCTCTTGTGCTCTTCTTTGAGGCTCTGTGCAGAAGGGATGCCACGTGTCACACAGGGGCTGGGGGATGGGAAAGAAGCACTCACACAACCCCTGAGAATTGGCAACAGAGTTGTTTATTGCCAGGATGTCTTGCAGGTAAGGCTGCAGGATGTCCATGGTGTTTGGGGGCTCCAAGCTAATGCTTGGGATGGAGCCTGCGTGACAATGAGTAGGGGGCTGGCCAGGCACTCCTGCAACGCTGGTTTTGTGCTCATCAGAGTAACATAGAATCATAGAAACATTCAGGTTGGAAAAGACCTCCATGATTATCTGGTCCAACCACCCCCCTACCATCAATATCACACTCTAAGCCACTTACCTAAGAACCACGTCCAACCTTTCATTGAACAACCCCAGGGACAGTGTCTACTATGATCCCCAACACCTTTTCTGGAATCATCACTTCCAGCCATCTGGATTCCAGCATCTACTAGTACATGAGATTTTTCCTCTCCAGGTACAGGTGTCAGTATTTGCTTTCGTTGAACTGCATGGTGTTCCTGTCAGCTCATTTCTTCAGCCTGCCATACTGAGATTATTTAATTTCCATAATGATTAAAATTTATTATTGCTGAAGAGTCACTGCAAAACACATGAATTGCTTAACATGCTTTAAAGCTTCCTCTTAAGTACAAGGAGATGCCTTAAATGGGCTTATAACATTTTAGTGTTATTATATAAGATACATGAACATGAAGGTAGGTATCATCAGTCTTAAAGACTTATTTTGAAGAATCAATTTAAGAAGTCTTTAAGAATTTGATCTCCAGAAGTACAAAGTATTCTCACCTCCAAAAATGGTAATAAGGATTGCTAATTCCTTGCTAGATAAAGCTAGGGCTAGCTTTGTGACTCATGGTCACACAGGCTATGTACATTCAGATGTCTGGACCAGCTCTACGTTTTCCTCCTCTCCCATGTCCTTTGTCAGACCTTGCTGTATATAGTCCTGTCAGGAGAATATAGCTCTCAGTTTTGAGGAAAGAAAATCTGTCTCTTCATTAGTGGGGCAAACCTGCAAGGGGAAAGCCCCATGCAAATCTAACCTTAACTAAGCACATGTGAAGTCAGATTGTGACAGGGTTTCAACAGAATTGGAAAAGAGATTCATAGCTGACAGTCACCACTACATTCATGGTATTGTAATACTAAGTTTTCCTTTTTGCTTTGGGCCAACCTAACCTACATGGTAAACAGAGTCAACAAGAAAGTAAGCTATAATGCATAAGGCATGAAAATCACAAAGACAGATTGATCCTTTCTCAAAGATTTCAGAGACCAAAAAGCCCTACATTTATACTGATTAATTCTGTTTTATAAAGATTGGGCCAGAGTGTATTTTTTTTTCTGGAATTCCTAAAGTATTTCAAAAGCCATCATGTGTAAAGAGAGATTATTTTTCACGTTTCCACTGCCATATGTTGTTCAGTTATTTCATGGACTGTGTGGGATTCATTAACCAGTCTTGTGGATGAAATCACTGTAGTGAACTGATCATTTCTTTATTGCTGCCCGGGGCCATGATGTTCTTAATCATAGACACTATAAGATTTTTTCCAAGATGAAGAACCACCAAAGGTGTAGTCCAACAAATGTGTGTTTTGAAGAAAGAAAGTATATAACCCAAGTGTTATTTCATTGGTCGATGGCACCAAAGGCTTTGTCACTATGCAGGACCTTGAAAACTACATAAAAATCAGATCTTTACAGATATAAGTGTTATCTTTTCTATCATTTCTCAAGTAACAGAGTTCATGCTCTGTATGACAATGTAACATACTCTTGAAGGATATTTTAGATCTTTTAATTGGAAAGACTTCAGATACTAAGAGTTACATATTGTGTACATGTAGGTGTAGGAATATTTTCTCACAAATAATTTTCTCTTACCATGGACTGTAGCAGTGTCCACCCTGAAAGCTATTAGAGTCAGTCTATGACTGGGAATCCTGCCATGACGTATAGATACTCTGAAGTTAAAGAATATGAAACCACAGCTGTAGGAAATTGAGGTTGGTATGATTTGCAGAGGTACAGCAGAAATATTACAAAAAGAATGAAAATCAAAGACAATACCTTTTTTTATTTTCTCTGAACACTGGACTGAGCCTCTTTTTCTGACTATCTATTGAGGGGCTAAATTATAAACTGTATATGCTAATTTTTGGATGCTAATTTTAATCTTCTCACACACCATAGACAATGGCTGCAATCTAAATTCCCCAGTACACACCACCTTTGATTTGATGGTCTTTTAACTAAGCTTCCCCATTCCTGTTCATCTCTAGAAGTAAATGGGTTTAATCTACTATTTTGCGTTTCTTTACTTATTATCCCAAGCACACTGCCAAAGTACCTAGAAGCTCTAGGTACTTTGAACATACAAATGAAGTTTTCCATTTCTTTGTCATGTGTGGTGAAGAATAGATAGTCCTTCTGGCTTTTTCTAAACACATAATTACAATTTGGTAAACATTAACCGGATACAAAGTGCAGATGGTTTAGTTAATTAGAAAAATGAAGAAAAGACTACAGAACTGTGGAAAGAGATGGCAACAAGTAATGGAGAATATGGCAAGCAGAAATAATGAAGCTGGCACAAGAGGACTAGAAAGAGAAAGGTGGGAGGGGATGGAAACACAGGGCTCAAGAGCATGAGGAGGAGGATCCTCAGCTGGGAAAAATTAAGCCGGAGTTGGAAAACACCACTAGTGTCCAGTGCCTATGAAGATGTGCAGCTGCTTCTGCTTTGGCTGAATCTTTTATGCAGCTGTTGGCTCTGCCTAGGAATGTCTTTTGCCTCTGAGGCCATATGATACACATCTGTATTGGAAAGAGATAGAGCACTAGCAAGACTTTATTTCCATACCAAATTATGTTGTCACAGAAACAAATATATAGGAATAATAATTTAAAATAAGTATGTTTATATTTCATTTTAATTAATTAAAGATTCTCTGCTTATTTTTATTCATGTCCATGGTCTCCAGCTTCATCTGAATCTTCTCACTTTTCCCAAAAGTCCTTCCATGGTAGGTATGACTACAATGAGACAGGTATATTTAAAAACACACAGTAAGAATAGTTTCTTTCACTAATATTCATCCTCCAAAGGCCCAGGAGAAATAAATAAAATAAAATAAAATATAAAATAAAATAAAAATCAAGGTCATTTGCAAAACCAGTGCTTCTGGACAGGTGCTATAAGATTATTCGTTTTAGTGCACCAGGAATTAGTGCTTGGTTCCTGGCTGGTGCTTCCAGCAGGAGAGAAAGCAGTGGAAAAAAGAGTGAAAATGGCACAGAGCCTTGAAGCACTGTATTTTCTTTTGCTGCTGCTCCTGAGGGAGTGTGAGAGATGGTGATTTTCACCACTATCCCTGCTTGCAGTTTCTCTGCTCTTCCTCATCTCTGTAGTACTGATGATAATAATAATTATTCTGCTTTTGATTACAAGTGTGTGTGCAGACACTCTAGAAATTTTTGGATGAAATTTCAATAAAACATTCCTGTTTTAAAGTCTCTCTGTTCTTTGTGTCATAGGTGCAGCATCAGCACCTGGCCTGATGCATCCCACTGGATAAGAGAAAGACGGACTGGCTTTTTAAAGGCAAGGATGGGGTGTGTAGGAGACAGCTGAAGAGGAAAGAAGAATGGAAGCACCAAACCGGCCTTTGTGGAGTGAAATGAAAAAGAAGCAATTTTTTTTTTCTTTCTTTCTTTTTATTTATTTATTTATTTTTTTCCTGGGGTCAATGTGGAGTTGATGGAGAAAATGCAAATGAATTTAACCATTCATGCATCTCTTCTCACTAATTAATCCCTTATGGGATGCATACTTTTCCAGTCACAACAGTACTATCTGTCTGTACTGCTGTACTGAATACCTGTGAAATATGAGACATGACATCCCATCAGAAAGACGATTCCCATTCTCCCAGAGTTGTACCATATTATTCATAGAGTTGCAAGCTACCAACATAATCGGCTTTACACTTTACCTTTTGTGTTACAGGAAGTTATCTCTGGGCAAACAAATGCCTCCGATTTAATAGGTGAAGGATATGATGCTAGTTAAAGCTTTCCAGAGCTTGTGCATGTGACCCTTGTATGTTAAATTTTATACAGAGACAACAAAGCTGTAGAAATTTTTCACATTTAATAGTTCTGTGCATCTAGCATAAAAAGTAGTCTGGTCAAATAAGACCAATATTAGAGGCTTTAGACCCCTGTAAATCACATGGAGCTCTGTTAACTAAACAGTCAAGAAAAAATCAGTCTGATAGCCCTGTCTAATGCTTTCTAGTAGAAGAAATACTTAGAGGAAAAATAAGGTATTAAAATACGGCAGAAATACATAATCAAAGCTATGCAAATTGTTTTCATCTGCCTATGGTAGAAGATGCCAATGCTTTAAGATAATATTACTTAACTGCCATGGGCATTTTTCCCCATCAGTCCATCTTTAGACTATCTAAACTGAAGTATATAAAGCTGTGGTGCTTGAAAGTTATTAAGTTTTTAATTAATAAATAGATATTCAGTCTTCATTAGGGCTTATGATGACATTAGCAAGCATACAATCTTGTTGGAACAGAAGTGCAGAATGAACAGCATGGACAGAATGCTGAGTACCAGTGTTCACAACATACATTTTTGCAGTGAGGATTATTTTGAATTAGTTATTTTCTGGTCCTATGGATCAATTTAATTCATGGTATAAAAAACAAGAAAAATTCCTGAAGAACACCTTTTTTTTTTTTTTTTTTTTTTTTTTTTTTTCTTAGTTTCATCCATAAGCCAATCTGTTTTAGATGTTCTGAGACTGCTCAGTGCAAACCAAGACATCCATTGTAAGTAAGGATGCACAAGCAGAGTCTTTTTAAAAACTACTGGCATGCTTTTTTAGATGCCTCCTGTTTTACTGAGCATTAGAAAATCTGTTTTGAATGACACAAGAATCCAAGAAGTTCAGTTTCTTAAACTATTCCTAAAGCTCAAGTAAGAAAGCTCCATCCCACTGTAGGTGTAATGAAGCTGTCATGCATACAGAACATGTAAGACAAGCTCCAAATAATAGTATTGTTGGTTACATGGTCTTGGATTATCAATGTTTAATTTGTAGTTTGAAGTGACTAGGCATACCTTCCAGAGATGAAGATGTGCCATGCTCTGCATAATCTGGTCTCATTTACAATGCTGTAGTATGTTCTTCATGGTAATTATTCTGAGGTTAGAGGTCTGGTCTCTAGAGGTGACTGCAGTTTAATTATGTTTGGTTACCAGTGAGTCACCTTCTGAAATTTATCTCAGCACAGAAAGCAGTATAAAGGTATTATTTTATTTTTCCACTTCATTAAAAGAAATCGTAAAATAATTTAGGTTTGAGTGGATCTCAGAAGGCCATCTGGACTAGCCCCTGTTCAAAGTAGGGATAACTTCAAGTCTGCTTCATAATCACAAAACTTCATCCAGTAGTTTAAGGAAATATTTTCCCACTTCCTTTCTTTTGACTGAGTGGATGCCTACCACCACATCCCTCACCTCTGATCATAACTTATTCTGCCCCTCAGCTAGTCCGCAGTGAATCTCCATAGAGGGAAGCTGCTCTTTTGTGTAGAGTGAACCCTTCCTTATTTCAGCTGTTTCTCCTTCCTGAGGACATGTGTAGTCATGGGACCACTCCAATCATGTGAACTATTCCACCATGTCTTTGTGATCCCATTCAGGTAATGGCCCTGTTGAGGTAAGGGCCATTTATTTTCATCCTCGGAGCCACATGCCCACTCTTGGTATACTTGAGAGCCTCAACAGTCTCTCTACGACCTTTCACACCTTGCTTTCTACAAGTAATGAACTTTCCAAGACAGCAAATCTGCTTGGCAAATGAATGCCACTATCCTTTGCAGAAAGGTGGCTCTGACTATTGCTATTCACTTGTGGCTCTTCAAGGCACACTGATTTTAATATATACATTAGCCAGCACCAACAGCTCTACCTGCAGAACTTGTCCCTTTCCACCTGCCATTGGGGCCATATGCCTCTTCTGCAACTGTGCACCTGCAGTTGGAGAAAGAGCTTTCTTCCTCTTATTGAGTCCATGAGCTTCCAAAATTCATTGTCATTGAGTCCCACATCTCCAGTGCCTCTAGCCTGACTGTCCCCTCTTCTATGAAGTGAAGATTGTATCATCTTACCCCTACAATGTTTTAGCAAAGAACCTGTTGTTCTCACATTCATCCTGCCTTGTACTGCATAATCTGGCCACCTCAATTCTTAGATCTTTCATCAGACAGCTAGGCAATTTGACCACAAAACACCTCCCACTGATAGGGCAACTTTCTAGGACAGCCTGTAAAAGCAGCCTAAAGCATCATATTAAAGGCCATATGACATTAGAACTACTGATGCTGAAGGAAATGCAAATTATAAGCAAAAATGTGATATTTAAAAATATCATTGTCTCTCTGAGAGGATCATTTATTTAAATTATTTTGTATTTTATACAGACCTTTATACAGTTCAAGCCTAGATGTAGAAATAATTTCTGTTTATTTGAATAAGGACTTTAAAGACAAGAAAAAAAGCCAAATGCAGGAACAGTTTTGAGATAATCAGCCTCAGTGTAAAATGTTGACTTTTCAGATAATTTCTCTGTTTGTGGTTCCTGGCTTTTGCAGGGTCATCTTAAGTTTCTTGTCAAACATTTCTTGTCTTCATGTCTCCAGCTGTATACTACTGTAGGCACCTGGAGGTTGCAAAGAACCTCTGATTTTGAGTGCTGGCACTGAAAGTTTTTGCCAAGGCTTTTTTTTTTTTTTTTTTTTTTTTTTTTTTTTCAAGCAGGCAAGAGATTGTCAGTGGAGAAGGAAAAAAAAAACCATACCTATTCTACCAGCCAATGATCACCACAAACTACAAAATTATCATATATACTTAACTGGAACATAACGTAGTTTTTCTCTCTATTCTTAGCCAGAAAACAAAAGATTTTATTTATTTATTTAATTAATTAATTATTATTATTTTTTAAGTGGGACTTTAGTAAATTTTAGGAAAGAAGATTATGTATTGTGAATGCCTCTCTGAAGTTTTTTCCAGGGAGGATGAATATATATTGAATATGAAAAGTATACATTTTATCAAATAGCTGTTTGCCAGAGTCACTCTGTCAAAAAAGAGAGACTTAATAATTTTTTTCCTTATAAGTTTCATCACTTTTTTGTGTGAAGAAAGAAGGAAAGAGAATGCAAAAGTTTTCTTACAATATCCCTGAGGAAGAGAGCATGTCACATGATAATATTTATACATGGTACTATTGTATATGCTCAAAACAACTGGTAGGGCCATGGAGAACCATTACTTTTTTCTTTTGAAAAATATTGACCGTCCTGAAGTTAGTATACTTCACCGGATTCTAAATTCTCTCATTTACATGATGCAGTGGGGTAACTGTACTATGTTCCTTAAGTATTGTTCACAGCATGGCTGGTCTTCAAAAGCAAAGCTCTGAGAATAAAAATCTTCTTTTCTTTACATCCTTTAACACTGAATTAAACAGGAAAGCTGCAGGAGTTACCCTTGTAGCTCCACTAAGTGAAGTGTGATTTCTGCTGCATCAGGTAGCATCTACATAAATGGGGTTGAGCTTCACTGTTAAAGTGACCATATGAAAAAAATCTTTTTTTTCGGGGGTCTCAGCTTTAATAATTATCACTGTCTCTATTTACACAAAAGCAGTTCTGTAAGAATGAGTGACAATTTTCATTTCATTTTATTTATTTATTTATTTATTTATTTGAAGCTAGATTCTTCTTGTGTATTGAAATCTTCAACAAAGTCAAACATACTAAAACAGAAAAACAATTAAAACTATATTGGTGGATAAATAACCCCTGATCGTTTTGGCTGTCAGGAGGAGCGAATTCAGTTCAGAGTTTATGTAATTAAAAGAGAAATAAGAATCATGTCATCTTTACACAGAAAGACGGGAGGAGAATTAAAGACAACCTCTGCCTCAGAAGCAGTTTCACTTCCAGAGTTTTTTCTTTTACATGAAAATTGAAAACTGTTCATGGCTTTAGCAACAGGCTTTTGGGGGTTTTGTGTGAGGCTTTTCATATGATAATTGGTAGATTCTATGGCAACCATTGAAAACGAAGGCCTGAAAACAAAAGTTGCAGCAGAAGAGGATCAGTACATATTCACTGTGTCTGCAGGAATAACGGCAGAGACTCTCTTCAGAAAGGTATCTGATGGCAGTCTGTCAAAGGCAGGGGCTTGTTTTAACTCAGGCAGAGTTAACTCAGTCTGTAATTAATGCCGCATTTTATGACTCTGATTTTCACTCTAGGATTTCCTGCGCCGGGCCCCCCCCCCAAAAAAAAAACAAAAAACATATCTAGAGCAGACGTGCAGGTAATGAGTGGTTAATACTGGTCTGATCATACTTGGGAGTGAACGGCTGAAGTAGGAGACCAAAAATAACAAGTTTAGAGCCAAATGCTGCGACTTTCCTCAAGACTAGTTGCAGTCTTAAAAGAGACTTCACATGTAAATAGTGCAAGCAGGATTTGACCTATAAGGGGCTGACGTCATGTGAAATCAATGCTTAATTACAGATTAAAGGTATGTATCAGTTGGTCTAAAACAAGAGTATGTCATCTGAGGAAATGGAGATATGAAATATCAAGCCCATTTTTTTTGCAGAACAACAAATTACTGTTTTGGAGATTGTAGGTTTCCCACAAAGATAGACGGAATTAGCAGATCATGTAGTGTCAACATGATGTTGCCAGCCATGAAATACTCTGTAGGACAGACTAGCAAAAGCATTGCTATTACTGACTGTGGGAAGAATATATGTTCGAATCAAGCTTGGCCTTGCAAGAAAACAAACAAACAAACAAGCACAACAGAAATCCATGAAGTGAGAAGTGATACAAAATACAAAATAAACTGGAGGAAATAAAATGATACCTCTTCATATCTGCTTTGTGATGTCACTATTTCCGTAGTATTTTCTGTTCAGTCTAGAAACCATTAAAATGCAGTGACACATAAAACTGGCAATTGTGGGTGGTCTTGCTATTCTTGTTTCAAAAGTTTTGGTTTTCCCATTCCCATATCACAAGCTTTCAACAAATTAGTTTACATAAACCTAAAAAAAAAAAGTAATACCAGAGGAAAAAAAAAAATATATATATGCTAATGAACATGGTGATACTTTCTGTTTGAAGTAATCCTGGAACTTTATTACCACAGGTTGCCAGAAGAAGGCTGTGTTACAAGAACAGCACTACAAAAACAAAAAACAACAACAACAACAAAAAAAGTATAAACAACAACCCCCACCCACCAACCTCATCACTTTTCTGTTATTAATAACAGTAATAAGATGCAGAATGGTATGCCAGTTGTTGAAAAGTATCCGTCTAGATAATTTTCCTAAGGCACTTGTTTTACAGAACACAGGTTAACCATTGTATTTATAAATAAATGAGGAAAACCTCAATGAATGAGTTCCCAGCTCCTAAATCAAAACCAGGGCAGGATTAAGTTCAGATTCATTGACAATTGCTTTTGAAAACTTCTGGTCCACTTATGCAGAATCCAGGTGAAAAGAGAAAAATAATTGAAAAAGAAGGTTGAAATTATCAAGAACAGTGCTGTGAATAACAAGGTTCCATTATCAAAGAAGGATGATTCACACTGCAGGTTTATTTCTCAAATTAACTAGTTTATTTTAATATTTCTTCTCCTCATACTAGTGTGATCATAAGCTTTCACATGAGTCACATGAATAGCTGTGAACATACATACTTCTCTTGTATGTGTGATTGTGTCTTTGCTGTTCTGGATACAAGTTCTTTCCAGTCTGTTAGCCCTTTGTGGAAAGGTGATCACAGAATTCTTTAAAATAACAGGGCCCAGGGTCCCCATGACTCAGGCTTCTACATAGTCCTCAACAGCTAGAGTTCACCCTCTTCTGTATCCTTTCCATTCAAGATCTCTTGAATGGTCTGTAATGGAGTTGAAGTAAACAGGTCCTTCTTGTAAAGGTTCCAGAATAAATTATTTTATTTTATTTTATTTTATTTTATTTTATTTTATTTTATTTTATT
>CM021767.1:68720068-68748135 GCA_011076525.1 Nettapus auritus
TTTTATTTTATTTTATTTTATTTTATTTTATTTTATTTTATTTTATTATTTTAATTTAATTTTATTTTTATTTTATTTTACTTTAATTTTATTTTTTTTAACACAAAGAATATGTAGATGCATTTAAACCACAAAAACTTCCTACACTTCCCTGGGTCACTTTCCTGATCACTCTCTAGCTGTCCTCCAACTAAAGGAAACTTTAACTGTCCAATCATCCTCTTCCTGAATTGGGTTTGTTTACACTGAATTATCTCACTCTTCCTGGCCCCTCTGAAACCTCTTATTAATGACTGTGAAGAAACTTTTCTTATCTTCAAACTCATCTTTTCACATCTTTTATAAAGTTATTCCTGACTAGCTTCATCATATGAGTCAAACTCTGTCTTCTTCCTCTAGGATCTTTTGCTCAATTACATCTTCTGAACTTCAGACTTCATAATAAAGCAAGAAAACAAACAAACAAACAAACAAAACAAAACAAATATATATAAAAAAAGATTGCCTGTATTTTATTTGCAGAGATTTTCCACTGAATGGATGGACATCAGAGAGTCTCAGTCCACTCATGTAAATGCTCACATAGGTGGAAACATTTCCTCTGTCAATTCTAGTAAAGATTATTTCAGTAGAGAGGTGAGGAATGGGGTTACACTGAATTCCCAAGCTGTATATAGTCAGAAAACATTACTTAAGGCAAATTATGTTCTGGCCTATCCTTTTTATGGCAAAAGATAATCAGCAAAGGAGCTCCGTTTGAAACCTGGCACAGCAGAAAGGTGTGCTAAACAGTGTACTGTACTATATAGCTAAGCCAACAAGTTCATAGCTGATTTTTTTAGTTATCCTGTTTATCTTCTCTACTCATTTAATTTCTCCTCTTTTTAGCTGTTCCATTCCCTCTTTTATTCTGGTTTGGATACCAAGGTGAGAGGTGTTGCTGAAAGATTAATTTGGTTCTTTTCACAGTATAGTTGCTGTATTGGTGATGACTGAAGGGGCTTCTGAGTTCTGCAGTCACAGAATACCAGAATGGTTGAAGTTAGAAGATACCACTGGAGGTCATCTGGTCCAACCTCCCCTGCTTAGGCAGGGACACCTAGGGCAGTCAGTTAGACCAAATTTCTGAAGACTTTACAGAATGTAGTATAAAATAATTTCACCAAAAGGAAGCTGGAAGTAAAAAAAAAATAAAAAAATAAAAAAAAAAAATAAAAAAATTTTTTTTTTTAAAAAGCTTTGAGACTGATCATTTACTTATATTTATATATATCCTTCAAAAATGTCATGGTTTGAACTTCAGATTGTGGAAATTCCATTTTTTTCTCTCTTCCTTTTCTCATGTTGTTTAGTGGATTTCCCCAAATACACTTCTGAAATACAAAAGCAGAAGTGATGAGTGGGGATTTGTGATGAATTCTGACATAAATATGAAGGAAAATTGTTTGCCATTTATTTACAAAGAAAGATGAGCTATTGTCTATTCCTCTATGTGTAGTTCCCTGTGGTGGTTTTCAACCTGCTGGGCAGCTGAACTCCACTACAACTGCTCTCTCACTTCCCTCCTCAAAGGAAGAGTGGGAGAAAATGCCAGTTAAAAGGACTCAAGAGCTGAGGTAAGGACAAAGAGAACACTCACTGATTACTGTCATGGGAAAACCAGATTCAACATAGGGAGATAAATGTAATTTATTGCCTATTAGTAACAGGCTAGAGCACTAAGAAACTGAAAACAAAATACTAACCCCCTCATCCACCTTATTCAGTGTCCTCCTTCCAAGAGGTGCAGGGGAATGGGGAGTGGGGGCTGCGATCAGTCCCTAATGCTTCATCTCCACCACTCCTTCATGGTCACTCTGCCCCTGCTCCACGAGGGGTTCCTCCCATGGGATGCTGTTCTTCCCAAACTGATCCTGCGGGGGCTGCCCACAGGCAGCAGCTCTTCCAGAACTGCTCCCACATGGCTCTGTACCATGGGGTCCATCCTCCAGGAGCAAACTGCTCCAGCACAGGTCCCCCATGGGCAGCAGCTCCTCCCAGACCCCCTGCTCCTACATGGGCTCCTCTCCACGGGCCGCAGCCTCCTCCAGGCCACACCCACCTGCTCCACCGGGGGCTCCTCCACGGGCTGCAGCATGGAGATCTGCTCCATGTGGGACCCATGGGCTGCAGGGGGACAGCCTGCTCCACCAGGGGTCTCTCCACAGGCCGCAGGGGAACTGCTGCTCTGTGCCAGGAGCAACTCCTGCCTTCCTGCTGCACTGACCTTGGGGTCTGTGGGGCTGTTTCTCTCATTTTCTCATTCCTCTCTCCCAGATAATGTTGTGCATCATTTTTACTTTTTAAATATACTTTCACAGAGGTACAACCAGCATCACTTACTGGCTCAGATCTGACCAGCAGTGGAGGTCCCTTTTGGAGCCAGCTGGAGCAGACTCTTATCAGACGTTAGGCAGCTCCTGTAATCTCCTCAAAGAGGCCACCCCTGCAGACCTTCTGCTATCAAAACCTCACCCTGTAAAACCAATATATTCCCCTACAGGTTCGAATTTAAACTGCTAATTTACAGATTTCATAGAAGGTTATTGTTCCTCTGTCAGTAACAGCAGATATGAGCACTGCCATGTCACCAAAGATTTTTTCATCCCAGACTTGTTATTTATTCCATGGGAGTAGATTACATTTGTGTTAAGTTAAAAAGACCTTATGAAATAATATTGACTTGATATAATTTTCATGTAAGTGTGATGGATATGTTAAAATAGCTCATGCCAAATCTGGTCATTAGAAACTGGATATGAATATAAAGGTCTTGGGTATCTACTATTGTTGGGGATGCTCATGGCTGTAGGATATTATGTTCTTTGCTTCTATTTCTTTGCCCCAAAGCATACGGCTTTCTTGTAGGATGTGTGCCACTTCTGGTAACTCATCTTTGAAATAACAGAGCATGTCTCAGACAGAACTAGATGACTATTGTTTTTATGCCTTCTATTGAAATAGATCAACAAGCGTTAGATAACTTTCCTGGACACTGAAATACCATTCTCTGTGCTACTAAAAACTTGTCACAGGCATGGTATGTCTCATACCTGCTACCATCCCCTAAATAAAACTTGGGCTAGATTTGGCATTTAGAAATAGCTGAAAACAATTTCAATAAGCATTTGGATGCTGCCAATATATTTTGGTGGGTAAGTATGTTTCACACTATGGATGCACACTCAAAATTTACTATTTCATCTCAGTGCGAGGGAATGGTCCTTTGCTCTTTTAATCTACTAGTATAGACGTTTCCAAAGCCTACTACTGTAAAGCCAATCAGAAATACTTTGGACAAGTTTGACCCAGCTGACACTGGACAGTGATTTGTATCATGTGGTTATGGTGCTTTTGATGTGGTATGATGAATTCCAAAGCCAAAATGACTCTGTGACTGAAGAATATCCAAATACAGTTAAGAGCATATTTTTCCACCCAGAGTGGACATGTTTTTAGCATTACAAAACAGCAACCACATCCGAGGTGGGCAAATTGTGCTGATTCAGCTAAGCTGACATAGGTATAGATTTAGTGGAACCGGTACCGGTGCAGTTTCCAAACACTTCCATTTTGGTTGTAACATATGCCATTTGCACTTAATGGAGGTGAAATTCTTATTGCCTTCACTCGGCTATTTTTTTTTTTTTTTTTTTTTTTTTTTTTTTTAAAGCGATTTCCTTGTGAATATTGTTATGTATTTATATGATGTATCTGAATTCTTCTCTACAGGTTTACTAAGGACTGAAACTAGGCAAAGTGGCTGATAGCTTTCCTTGTTCTTTTTTTAAAGGTTGCTTATGTACACATCTTTAATTCATGCCATAGATATCTTGTACTTCTCTTAGGGACTAGATGAACAGAATGTTTTTTTTTCAGCCAACTTTCTGTCTACTCATTAGAATATTAAACATGAGAAACTTTCAAATGTTGCTAAATCACAAAATCTGTACTCAGCACAATAAATCTGACCGCACCAAAAATGCAGCTGTTCATTTATGTTTTTATATTCTCCATGTAAAGCTCAAATAATGGCAACAACATTGAAGAGAAAAATTTCAGTTTGGAGGTTCTGTGGAAAATTTTCTGCTTGTCTTCTTCAAAGGGCTTCAAGCATGATGCAAGGAGGAATAGTGAATTTTAAAAATTGAGCAAGGTTTTCTTATTCCTTATGTCTCTCATGTGATCAGCAAATGTACAAAAAAATAGCTTATTTGTAGTAATAATGAACTATCTATCAAACTCTGCCTCTTTTACTCATGTTAAATACTGTGTCATTCTGTCCTACTGCTAGAGCAGAGATTTTCTGTCAGTGAACAGAATACCCTGAAGCAAGGGAATGATCAGAACTGGGCCTTTCTGCCCCTGGAAGGAAATAATTACTAGCAGAAAAATAAAAAATAAAAAATTGATTTTACTTTTTAGAAGGGTCATTGATTGTATTAAAACATGTTAAAGATTATGGCAAAAGGCCAAAAAATGCTGCATTTATAAGCATTGATCTTACAGAGTCTTTTTCCTAGTCTAGTAGAGTTGAACTTTTTAAACTCTGATCCATCTTACTCAAAATGGTTGTCTCTTAGCTCTATAATGTTCCTCTGTTGAGTGTTTGGCCACAGTCCACACTGGTGTATAAAAAATGATGTTACGACACAGTTGCTAGGAAGAATTGTTCCTGAAAATGGAAGATGCCCTACTTAGTTTCATCTTAAAAGGAATTTTGCTGGGTTGAGGAGAAGATACAACATGCATGGAGGGCAGAGGGAAAGAAAAAGCTATCTTGTAGGCAAATAAAAAATATGAGACGCATTCACATTTAGCAAAAAGTGATAAAAATAATAATGAAGAGAAAAGGGGGAAATAAAACTATCTAGTGTTATGTTAACTTATGTTAGTATTTGTTTACTTTGTGAGAGAGACTGCCATGAGGCATTCTATCATAAGGGGGAGGATAAGACATTAACTATCCTAGAAAATAGGGACAGATCCTCTTTAAGACAACAGCATCCCTGTATGGAAGAAAAAGTTCACATTCCTCACATTACAAGTTGAGAGGCCAACTGTTGATTGAAAGGGATGGTGTTTGTTATGGTAAGTATTATTAAATGAATGTTGCAATGATACAAAATTATAATTTTCTTATGTAATGGTGCATACACTACATTCCAAACAACCCCAAAATTAATGAAAAAATCCTTAAAAAAAAAAAGTCTGTTGAACTGAATGTGGCATAATAAAACATCTTAAGTTTTGCTTTAAAAAATCCATACTGTACGCCTGGACAAGGTAAAAAGTAAAGTGAGAGAGATACTTGTGGGTATTCTGGTTTGATTGCTAAAGGTTGAAAACACCTTGGCTTTGAACTCCTCTCTGTGAGTTATCTGAGAGCCCACATGTCACTGTACCTTGGATACCAGGGCAAAGAGGCACAAGGTCACAAATGTATTGTAAACTTTTTACAGGCAACATGGCTGGAAATACTATTCTGTTCCATTTTTTAGTGAAAGCTTTCTAGCCCAAATGTGTCTATTGGCCTAGAAAAGTTAGTTTGAAAGTCTTAAAAAACCCTTGTCAGATAATTGTGTCTTCTGGCTAATAGAAATAAAAGCACTTTCTCTTTCTCCCCTTTGGTCTGTATATTTCTATTTTATTAATTAAATGTACCATATCTGTAGGCATCTTGTGTTGGGTATTCAGAATCCCCATCAGTAAAAGTAACCGTTTTGGGAGAATTTATTGCTTGGGTGAATTCACCTAGTTCTTTTCCCAACAGTCAAATGGCGATAAGATTGAGTGTCTTTGTGCTGATGTCCATTCTGTTTGTACGTGTCTAACCTTCACTGACATAAGATTCTGTGGAACATGTACCTACAAGAAAGGCTGGGGGGGGGGGGGGAAGGAGGGAGGTAAGAAAAAAATTTGTAAAGAAGGCTAACTAAAAACAATACTGTGTCCAAAGATATTGCCTCATATCTGTGTTTTCACAGGACTGGTTGTTCTCTTCATATGGTACTTCATATAATAAAAAAACTGATGTGAGCATATGCCTAGCTTTAGGAATGTAAATATTCCTCTCCAGATAGGAATTTTCAACCACTCAATGTTAAGCATGTGTTTAAATGCTCTACTGGCACCACCCTGTTATCTTAAAAGTACCTTTCTGTACTGACTTAATTTTAAAGACCTTATTCCAGAACAAGAATGTGGAAATTTGCTCATATAGTCAATTGACAATGACTTTCTGATAGTGAAACTCTGATGTATTGATGGAAAATTTTGGCCATTCTCCCACAAACTTCACTGCTTCAGTTTTTCACTTCATGTTCCTAGGTCTGTGTGAGTGAAAAAGCAAAGTGTAGTGTAAAATCACACTGCTCCGTGTTTTTGTTGTTTTTGTTTGCTTTGTTTTCGTTTTTAGCCCAGGTCTCTGTACCATTGAATTCAAGTTAATTCTCTAATGGAAACAAATAGAAACAATATTTGTAAACATTTGCAAGGCCTGAGCACATTTCAACAGTTTTTCACAGGTTTGCAATCAGTAAGTAAAGACAATTTTCAAATCATCTTTGTGCACCTTCATGAAAAAAAAAATATATATATATATATTAACATCAGTATTATGCAGCACTCAAGAAAAAATATGCAGATCTTTTTCTTCCCTTGCACACTGTCACTACTGCAGAGGTATTACAAGAAACTGCATCGCTGTTGGAGATGATAACAGTTAAGTATTGGATAGAGCCCAGTCTGAGCCTCAGGTCCCTGCATGATTTCCCAGGACTGATGGTTAAAAAATTATTTGCCAGTAAATGTAGTATGGCTGTTTCTAAGACTAAAATGGGATTCTATGAAATTTGCTCTGACTCCTCACAACAATATTAGATCACTGACATTGTTCACAGAGCATGTGAGATAAAACTCATTTCCTGTGAATGTTTATGCAATCAGAGTGTTTGGGAAAAGAGGCACGAACATAAAAAAAACAATTAATTTTTAGATTCAAATGAATATATGCAGACCCCCCGCCCCTTTTTTTTTTTTTTTTTTTTTTTTTTTTTTTTTCTCCCAGCATTTTCACAACCCTGAATAACACTATTCTAATGACAAAGTTTCGCATTTTTATACTCTTGTAATTGATCTCTCCAGTACACATGTTGCATCAGAATAGTTCCCTGTGGATTATTTCCTACCTGTTATATCTATTTATGGAACATGGGAAAAAAACAACAACAACAAAAAACAAAACAAACAAACAAAAAAATTCCAGCTTGTTCTACAGATTGGAATGGGGGACTCTGTTAGAAGAAACCTGTTAGATTTATTTTACTGATCATCTGTTTTGACATATATTGACATCTTTTCACAGTCCCTGGCACTGAAACTGCCATGCAGCCAATATAGGAGCAATTTGAAACATGAGGTGAGCCATTACTCTGATTGCAACTAGGTGTGGACACTAAGCAAGCAGCTCTGTGGAGACTGGCAAATAAGTCATAGAACCAAGGCTAGAGATTTTCATAAAAAATAAAAATAAAAATACAGCAAATAAAAATGAAAAGAAAGAAATTAACTCCAAAGGAAGTGAAGAGAACTATGAGAACATGTTCATAGGTAATACAGCCTCTGTGAAATCAGATTTTTTCTTAATTGATTTTGATGTGATTTGGACTGTACAGCAGAGGGTAAACACATAAAACTCTGAATGAAGAGTTATTTAATAAACAGTGCCATGACTATTTACAGTGGTGTACTCTGGGAGACTGGAAAACAGAAGGGGACTGGGAACCAGACTGCTGGACTTACAAGGCAATCTTCAGCTGTAAAGTAATTGCAGAGTTGCATTGAAAGTTGTCCTGGATGGAGCAGGAGGCTCTTGGGAGCCTGTATACAAGCTAAATATAGAAAGCTATTACTAAAAGTGGGAAAGTACCGTTTTTCTACCTCTCCATGATGAGTAGCATTTAATGCTATGTCCTTAAGTGCTTTGCCCAGCTGAGTTTAAAGTTACTCCATCATAGGGTCTTTCCACTCCTCAGGAAAATTATTTACTAGTAAGAGAGAACTGACTGCTGTGTGTCTTAATGTTACCTGGAGTCTGCCCTAAAATAGAAATAGTGAATGGAGGATGTAAACACAGCACAAACCCTATTTTGCCCCAAAGGCCCTGGGCAACCTTGATCTAGTGGGTGGCAACCCTGGCCATGGCAGGGGGGTTGGAACTAGGTGATCTTTAAGGTCCCTTCCAACCTGAGTCATTCTATGATTCCATGATTCTATTATATTTATCCTGTTTAGCTCCCATGAATGGGACAGTAGATATTTAGAAGACACCTTGCAGCCTTTTCCAAAGCATCTTGTCTTACCTTGTGCTATTTTATTTTATTTTTATTTTTATTTTGGCCTATGTCTATATGTGGGTGCTTAAGCCTGTGCTTCAAGTAACCTTCTGCACACTCAGTGAAGTATTCATGCAACCAAGACATGCTCACATCCCTCCAAAAGAGAGAAGTCAGGAGCTGAAGCCCTTACAGCTGTGTTTCCAGCACTGCCTGCTCCCCTTGTTAACCTTGTGGGTGCATTATAAGAAGCCCAGCTCTTCCACTGGGGAACTTGGAAGACCATTTGCCCTTTCTTTTCAGACGTGTAGCAAGCCTAGGTCAGCACACCACTTCTCTGAATGCCTGTGAGAGTCACCGTGCTTGTCAGAAACATATGTCTTGGCATTTGTTCTTTAATATAGCTCAGCCTCATTGGAAACTGACATGTGGATTGCTGTGCTACATAGGCTGCATTTCCCTCAAACACTTTCATTTCTGTAATCCTATGCGTGTGATGTGCTGCCCTCAAGGAAGCTTACCTCTATGGCTTTTCTTCAAATTGGGCTGCTACAGCAAAACACCTTCCAGGAGAGAGGGTTAGGTTAAAGGCTTAGGCTTGTGAAAGAACCACTTTTTAAAGGGTGTACAGTTAGGCCTTTGAGGTGCTGCTTCAAAGCTGGGAAACATTACCCGTAATGGGGAAATGGGGATACCATGCAGGAAATGTTGGGTGACCTGGATAGAAAGTGGGATGGAAATTATCATTACAGTAGACAGGGTCATATACTGAAGGACTACTAAGGCTTTGAGATGTCCTCAGTGGTAAATAAGAGGAAAAGAAACTGGGTGCCTTAGTCTGCTACATGTGACTGTTAAACAGTACTGAGAAAGAAACAAAGGTTACCCTGGAATGAAAACTGAAGAAGGTTTTTCTGGAAAAGGTAAGAAAATATTACTGCCCTGTGCAGGATCTATTGGTGTCCCTCATCTGAGAATTGTGCAGTTTTAGTCAGTTAAGTTCCAGAAAGATAAATTGAAACAGGAATGAGTGGAGAGAATGGATAATTTGTCAGTCAAGCTGAGTATGTATGGTACAATAGAAATCTAAAAACATGAACTTCATCAGATGAAATCTTCCTATCAGTAGGTCAAAGTGCGATAAACACAATGCAGGTAAAAGAAAAAAATTACATAAATGACAGTGTTGGCAGAAGACCATGTAAGTGTAAATGTGCATGAATTCCTTGCAACGTGGTGGAGAAACAGCAGAGCTAATCCTGACAGTGGTGCACACCAAACTAGTAGGCTCAAACCAAACAACCCGAGTGTCTCTCCACCAGACACCTTCAGAATCTGTGGAGTTCCCTCCCATAGGCTGTTGTGAATAGAATGGTTTTCATGAGTTTAAGAATCAATCTAGGTAATTCATGGATCAGAAAAAAATCAAATGAGGTCTATTAAATCCCAAATATGACTTCTGGCTAAGGAAGTCCCTAAGCTAGGAATGAACTAGGAAATCCTTGAGCTAGGGAGTTGTGATAGTTTCTGGGGGTTGTTGACATGTTAACTCTGTTGTTATTCAATTGGATATTCACAGCTAAAGACAGAAGAACATGGAGAGGTTAGACAAAGTTTTAATATGAGCTTGATTGGCCCATCTTATGTTTCTACATATCTTCAGCTAGCTTGGTTCTTGGGAGCGCTCTTACTATGTGCCAAAAGCTCAGCATATGCTAATCCACCTGTTTTCTTGGCAAAATATATGGAAAGCATACAGGTTACAACACTGGTTCCAGAAAACAAAACAAAACAAAACAAAACAAAACCATACATTTTCCCATAAAGCAAGATAACACTAAACAAAGAAAGAAAATGCTGACCTAAAAACAAACCAAACCAAAACAACAACAATCTGTTTTAGTTGCTGCTAAATAGAAGTTCATGGGATATTTCTCATGAGGATCTTCTTTCCTGATTCTGGTCTCCAGAAAACAGAAATATCTGTTAACCCGCTAGACAATGACTTCAGTGTGTAAGGGGATGCTATTTTAAAAGGTATGATGAGAAGAGCAGAAAGCAGAGGCTTTATCACATTATTAACCTTAGTGCAGAGGCTATCCAAGATGCTGTGGAGTAAGTCAAGATGAAGTAGTATATTAGACCTTAACAGTGAAACTGGCAGTTTTCAAGGGCTGAAAATGGAGAGCTGTAGAAGAAATTATTTTGGCATCTTTGCTACAGAAGTGACAGCTGCAACACAACAAATGAGCACATGGGTGGATGAGACTTGTGGATATGAAAGGTATCTAGGAATCAATTTAGTAACATGAGTAAGTGATCAATCTCTATGTAACAAATCTTCCTCGTCTCCCCCCCTAGGGGACACCTATCAATTTCTGTATAACTGTAATTCTTTTCCAAGCATACATAGAACAGAAGTGAATGTTTGAGGAGTTAATACATTGTATTTTTTTTAATCCTATGCAGAAGGGACCTAGTTAGTGCTGTGTGACACTGCACCCAAAAGAGAGAAAATGTGTTTTACATGAACAATTAGAGAATTACCAGTCTTCAGAAAAACAACTTCCTCTTTACCCTCTTGTCCTGTTTTTGGTTGGGATAGAATTAATTTTCTTCCTAGTAGATGGTGTGGTGCTGTGTTTTGGGCTTAGGAGAAAAATAATGCTGCTAACAGAGGGAAGTCTCGGTGCAGAGCAATGCTCACACAGAGCTGAGGCCTTTCCTGCTCCTGGTGCTGCCCAGCCAGCGAGGAGGCTGGGGGTGCCCCAGGAGCTGGGAGGGGATACAGCCAGGACAGCTGGCCCAGGCTGCCCACAGGGATGTCCCACATCGTGTGATGCTGTGCTGAACAACAAAAAAATGTAGGGGGGAAAGGTGTTGCTTGGGGAGGGCTTGGGCAGGTGGTGAACAATTGCATTGTTCATCTCTTGTTTTATATATATGTGTATAATTTAATATATCATTATTATTATTAATTTTCCCTTCCTTTTCTATCCTATTAAATTGTCTCAACTTCTATTAACTCATGAGTTTTACCTTTATTTATTTTTCCCCAGTTCTTTCCCCCATCCCACTGGGGGCAGGAGGGGAGTGAGCAGAGAGCTTTGTGGTGCTTAGCTGCCTGCCACACAACACCTCTGTTATTGGATACATATATATATATAGATATATATATATAAACTTTATTTATATTTTATTGTCTACTATTGTAATTCTAGATGTTCATTTATGCACTAAATATTAATTCCCTTCAGAAGTTATTTGTCTTAACATCACACAAAAAAAGTAGCAAGAGCACCCACGTTTCACTATTTATTGGTTATGAATGTTTCACTGCTCATTGCAAAGGCACTTTTCCCTGTACATTCTAAGGAGAGAAAAAATCTGAAACCATTCTGCTTTTTGCTGACTCTGACTCTGCCTGTTTTCATCAAGCTTTATGTTTTTATTTCTTCTCAGAGAGGAGAACTTCACATCTTAGAGAGAACTGAACTTCACATCTTCATGTTAATTCTTCTATGCAGTAACACTGACCATGGCTTTCCTACCTCTTTATGTAGTTGAGTCTAGGTGAAATAGCACCACATACATGCCAGGACTCACGGTGCATCTGGAATCTTCTTATTCAGAGGGCTTTGCAGAGGTGGGAAAGACAGGAGAAGAAAGGAAGACAGAAACAAGAGGATCCAGGAGTTCGTGGCAGAGATGGCTTTTAGTGGCTGTGCCCATCATAGGAAACCTCAGTCCCAAGGAGGCTTACAGCAGAATTTGTTATCTAAACTATACATGATATTACTTGTTCCCATTGTTCTACCTCAAAATATGGAAAAAGTATAACAAGATAAATATTAAAAAATACGTTAATATTTTCTTCTATATTACTTTGATTTTGATAATTGTCTCCTTTTAACTTTTGTTTGATTCATTCTTTGGAGAGTTTTTCATCAGTAAACTATCTGTAAGATAACAGAAGTTCTTCAGATAGCATATATTTTTATCAGGCCATTATGGTTATTAATTATTTTGATGGTGAATTAGTATCGTGAAAGGGTAAAAACTATTTTATTCTGAAAATTTCAAAAAGTCATATTTTTGGTTAATTAAAATATGCTGCAAATATGTTTATTTATTAAGAATTTCGTAAAATTTTAACATTTTAAATCATATTTGTTATTTGATGAATTATTTTTTAATAAACATGTCCAGATTTCAGTAAACATATAAGCTTTCATTTAAAGATACTCCCTGCTCTATGTTTTCTATTAAAATATCAATTCATTTTATAATACATTTTTCATTAAAATTACATAAAAATTGTCTGACCTGTAAATCACAAATGGGAAAACCTTGTGAATTATTATTTTTTTAAACATTTTCTTATTCAGTGATTTCCAATTATACTTTACAACATATTATCTCTGGAGAGCAGTCCAGTATGGTGTCTTTTTTACATTATTTGGAAAATCATCCATTATTAGATTTGTATTCAATTAATGTTTATTTTCATTTACACTAAGAAATTATGTAGGGGATTCTTAATAAAATATTCAGAAATGTTTTTGCCTTTGGTCACATTATTTTCTGGGTCTACTTTAAAGTTGTTTCACTTGAAAATCAATAAATAAATAGTTAACTCCACATTTAATTTGTTTATTTTATATCTATTAATTTCTTCTTCTTATTTTTTATTGATGGAAGTTAGTGACTTTGGCTCAGGGAAGAGCTATTGAAATTATATACAAAGATGAAAAAAATAAATAAATCTGTTTTATACTTAAAACATGAATTGTTTCATTCTACCCCTGCTCTGCAATCCCTTTTCCTTTAGCCTGCTGTGTGTCTCCGAATGTATTCATTTTTGGAACAGTTAATTCCCATACCAGATTCTAATTTAAAATGTAAGAGCTTTCAAACAAAATAAGTTCCATCTTCAGGCATTAGCAGCAAACAGCATCTGGATAGCAGAGCCAAGCTGGAGATGTGCAGTAGTACAAATCCAGGCCACACATTTTTGAGAAAAACAATTTGAGTCTTCTCTCGTCTCCAATCTGAGTGCTGCAGCTGTATTGTGCCTTGCACTGCGGATGTGTGACACAGTGCAAAGGTTGACACAATGCTGGGAAAGCAGAAGAAAAGTGAATGGGACTGTAAAACTCCCTCTCTTGGCTCAGTGGGGAGTCTTCAGAGTTTACTTCTGCAGAGAGGAGCTCATTTTTTAGTATTCCTTAAACAAAGCAACACAGTAAGAGGAGCAAAACTGCCTCCTCTTCTTTTGTTTGTGTCTTTTTTACTTTAATCACTCTCTTAGCATGAATATTGTACAGTTTCTCATCCCTTGAATATAAACAAAGCTGCTACTCTCCTTGTTTCCTACAGGGCAACCCTATGGAGGATTTCTAGCTCTCTTTAATATTTTCCTATTAATGATTGCATCTCTCAGAACATTATTCAATTGTTCCCACAAAGCGCATGTGTGTACAAATGCAATTTTAGAAGAGAATTTCTCTGCTGCAAATCATAGAAGTAATTAAAAACTACAGGAATCTCAGTTACTCTGTCCAAATAGCCCTAGGCACATCCATAATTTGTACATACACTCTTTTATGTCAATGATATTTTATTTCACCATCACACTTTTCTAGTACATGGTGCCCTAAATTGCCCTCCTACTAACATTCAGTCCTTATTATCACAGATAAGAAATGTTCTGTATCTTGAGAGACGTATGCCACGTCCTTGAAGGATGCGTGTATTGATGGCACTTTTTACTAACATCTCTTTATGTAAAGTCTTCTAAATCATCTTCTGCAATTATAAAATGTGATCCCTAACATCTTGAAAAAATAGGTTTAGCCTTGAAAACTGTATTGAAAACACTGTATGATTTTTTTTTATTATTATTATTTTTTTGCTAGTAAATTTTGAATTTACTAGCCACGTTACTTCCAAATCCCCACCCCTGTTTACCAAGCACTGTTGATTTGGCCAAAAGGAAGAATTTACTCATGATTACAGGAAGTGTTGATCTATTGAGCCATCCAGTATTATCCATGATCCCTAAACATACTGGAATTCAGGTGAAATGTATCTCATGACCCCCAGAGCCTTAAGTTTTAAGCCTGCCCTTTTCACTGTATCTTTGCATGCTTTTGGGAATGCAGGACAGCAGATTAACTACTTTTCTATTCAAGTCAAAATGTTTATCACACTTACTGGTTTGAACCAAACAATCTTCTTCTCATTAGCATTTAGCACCATACATTACAGGTTACATAAGAAATATGGTGTACCCAGAGAATCCATAGAGGTTGATAGAAGGAAAAGCAAATTTATGCCTTGATTTTTATGATTTACAAGCAGTAGCAATCAATATGGCTTGCAAATGGACAAGATTTCACTTAAAACAGACCAAAACTGGGACAGATAGCTTAAAGAATGTCCTGGTTTCAGTTAGGACAGTTTTCCTCCTATTAGCTGGTGGACTGCTGTGTTTTGGATTAGGATGAGAAGAATGCTGATAACATGCCGATGTTTTGGTTGTTGCAGAGCAGTGCTTGTACCAAGCCAAGGACTTTTCAGCTCCTCGCTCTGTCCTGCCAGCAGGCAGGCTGGGGGTGCAGCAAGAGCTGGGAGGGGACAGACCCAGGACAGCTGACCCAAACTGGCCAAAGGAGTATTCCATACCATCTGACGTCATGCTAAACAATAGATAGGGGTGGCTAGCCGGGATGGGGGAGGCGGCTGCTCGGGATAGACTGGGCATCGGTCATCGGGTGGTGAGCAATTGCATTGTGCATCACTTGTGTCATACACATTATTATTATTATTACTATTATTATTATTATTGTTTTCCTATCTTAATAAACTGTCTCTATCTCAACTCTTGTTTCACTTTTCCGTTTCTCTCCCCCATCCCAGAGAGGGAGGGGGGAGGGTGAGCGAACGGCTGTGTGGTGTTTAGCTGCCGGCCAGGTTAAACCACAACAAAGAAAAAAAAAAAAAGCCATTGCAGCCTACAGGAGGAGTTCATGGGTAGAAACAGTAGACACCAGAAAAGGAGTAAAAGAAGTTGTCCTTTCTGCAGGTAACACTTAATTGTGTGCTCAGATTTAAGCATATTCTAGCTCCATTAAACATCTCAAGACTCTCCACATGCTTACAGTCACACACACACTCTAGCACATGGTTGGTACTGATGGAGAGAAGGAGACACTTTCCTCACACTGCCACTGAACTATCATGCAAGACTGTGGGTAAATGATGAACTTCCTGGACAAATCTTCCTATCAATAAAATGGCATTCAATCTCACCAGTATGGTGTTCAGATTGTTTCTAATGTACCCTGAATGAAACAAGCTGTGGGCCATTTGTAGGCACAAAAAATGTAGAGGTACAGGGCTAAGCTGTGGGCTTGATTACCTGTCCTGCTTAATTGTTAGCATGGTTTTGGACAGTTTTGATGTGTATTGAGCAGCTCTTTCACAGACAGTGCTCAGGCATGGTCAGGAGACAGACCCAGGGATGTTCCCAACAGACAATGGGATGTGGGGGAGAGCATCCTCTGATCGGGCAGCTGTGCCATAACACAGGCTAGTGGACAGCCCCCCATTCTATTTGTTTACTAGTATATTTGTAGACAAAACATAGTCTGAGGGTGAAGGATTTTGTATGAGCTAACCTTCAGGTTATTTGAAGAGATTACCTGCTTATCAGAGCTGCTGGCACTGGTGAAGCTGAAACTCTTGGTACAAAGCTGGCTGAGCTGCAACTCTTGGTGACTCATGCCCAACCTGCCTGAGCTCGCTGTCACTCTCAGCTCCTCTTTTCTACTCAGCAACTGGGCAAGAGACTAATTTGGCTAGAACTGGAGAGGCACAGATGGTAGCAGGGTACTGTCTCCAAATATACCAGATGCTTTAAACCCTGGAGTTTTTGTCAGTGTCTCCAAAACAGCTCTGTTAACAGTTTATGCAGTGGAAAAAATGAAAGAGATGTGAGAGACACTGAGTTCTCAAGTTGCTAATATTAAGCCAGTGCAACTTTCTTTCCTTTCTTTGATAAATAAATAAATAAAATCAGTAGATTCCCAAATTCCCAACAGCTTCCCTCTGAAGCAGAGCAGCACATCAAAATTGAGCTTACTGAAAGAAAACTTGAAGAAAAAAAAAAAAAGATAACTGGCATTCTGTCTTGATGTAAATTTTGGTGGAATGATTAATCAGAAAAGAAAATATGTGGCAACAACTTGAAGTCTTTCTAAGACATCTGGGGTTTGTAAACAATGAGATAAAGTAATCAGAAAGCAGACGTGAAGCTCTTTCCAGCTTCCAAAGCCCATGTATTCCACTGGGTATGGTGTCCTGCTCTTTCCACCATTTCTTGTATATTTGTTCCTGAGAAACATAAGTTTACACAGCATCTAGTGTTCAGTCTGAAGAAAATGAAAATTTTGTGTTGTCAAGAGTGTGACCAGCAGGGCTAGGGAGGTGATCGTCCCCCTGTACTCGGCTCTGGTGAGGCCGCACCTCAAATACTGTGTTCAGTTTTGGGCCCCTCGCTACAAGAAGGACATCGAGGTGCTTGAGCGAGTCCAGAGAAGGGCGACGAAGCTGGTGAGGGGCCTGGAGAACAAGTCCTACGAGGAGCGGCTGAGGGAGCTGGGATTGTTCAGCCTGGAGAAAAGGAGGCTCAGGGGTGACCTTATCGCTCTCTACAGGTACCTCAAAGGAGGCTATAGCGAGGTGGGGGTTGGTCTGTTCTCCCACATGCCTGGTGACAGGACGAGGGGGAATGGGCTTAAGTTGCGCCAGGGGAATTTTAGGTTGGATCTTAGGAAGAACTTCTTTACCAAAAGGGTTGTTAGACATTGGAACGCGCTGCCCAGGGAAGTGGTGGAGTCACCATCCCTGGAGGTCTTTAAAAGACGTTTAGATGTAGAGCTTAGGGATATGGTTTAGTGGGGACTGTTAGTGTTAGGTCAGAGGTTGGACTCGATGATCTTGAGGTCTCTTCCAACCTAGAAATTCTGTGATTCTGTGATTCTGTCTAGAAGCCTAAAAATAAAAAAGAAAACCAAAAAACGAAAACATCTAAATACTGTTTTTAATGCAATTAAGTAACAAAGGTATTTATATTTTCCACAATTGGCACTTACATATTAAGTATATAACCATAGATCAGGTTAAGTATTCTCCTACATTAAGAAAGCTTAATTAATTATTGTATTTATTTATTTATTTATTCTTCTGATAATGTCCATGATTTTGCTCTTGTCTACATTCCTGAGACACAGCAGGAGCCTTGGATTTGAAAGTTATTTTCCTGATCTATGATTATTCAACTACATTATGAAATATAATACAGAAAGTAAAGGATGTATGATATGCAGTTCACTCCTACTACAACTAAGTATATGTTAGTATATTTCCCAGTATATACAATTAGAACATAACTTTATTCTGGCCGAAAAACAAACAAACAAAAAACACAGTAAAACACATTCTCTTGTTATAAGCACACTATAGTTTACATTCTGTCTGTGAAAATGTAAACAATAAAAAAATATAGTATTTCAATATTTCACTATTATACTTGAATAGTAAATATGTTACTTTGTTACTTTGTTATACTCTGTTATTAAATGATGATTCATTCACACATTTCACATTGATGAGTATACAAATAAACAAATAAACAAAATCAGGGAACTTAGTACGTTCTTCTTTATAATAATTGATTTACTAATTGGTTTCAATGTAAACTACCATATCTGTCTACCTAAGCAAGCATACAGCCATCTATGCTTCTTACTTGCTTTATTTTGTGTTGCTTCCAAAAACATGGAAAATTAAAAGGACTGATTTTGTTCTGTTCATAAAAAGTCTCTAGCAAAGCCTCCTACAAGAATTTCATTTCACATGTAGGACAAGTAATCTACAATGCTCAGCCACAGGTTGATAGACATAGATACTATTATTTATTTATGTGTCTTGGGGTCAAATTCAAATAATGCTAAGGTATGCTTACTCCTGGTAGCAATCTTCTTAAATCATTTGGCTTCCTTTCTTGGCTAATGGGTACTTTTTGTGAGCAAGTGCTGCACTACCTAGCTCTGAAGTTCCCAATGATGTTGAAATGATATGATGCACTCAGGCCTTGTAAATCACAGTGTTGGTCTGTCAATTCAGTGATTAGCCTGGTGTAGGATATAAAGAAAGTTGGCAGTTTGACTGAAAGACAACTGATAAAGACTGAATGGATAGAGAAATGTTGGCCTTGGTTACTTAATTTCTTGCCAATGTGCTATGGGTGTGATACTGCCCTTCTGTACAGCTTTGCTGTGAGATCAGTCCAGGAACTTTTTAACCTCATTTGAGGGGAACTGGAGGAGTGGATAAAACGGAATGAAAAGCAGTGTTCAGACAATGTGGGAGAACATCAGGAAGACTGCTGAAATATTTGGACTCAATAGTTCTTTTGCTTGGTAAATGCTCCAACACAGCAATAAAAATATTCACATTTTTCTTTGGGTAAGTACTAACAGGGAAGTAACAATTAAATAGAAGGAGGTGTGCACTTTCTGAATTGGGTAACCTTATCTGTGGTGATCTGCCAGTATAAGTCACAACTCTTAGCGTTGAAAATAATTAAAAATGAACAAAAACTTTTTATACGCATAAATAAGTTCTGCAAGAATTTACATATTTAGATGTAAAATGGCCTAAATGTACAAGGTTTTCTGAAATGCTAATGGGGATGTGTGTGAGAAAATGACATGAAGTCATGAAGTGGCATAAAAATAATATATAGTTATATATTATAGTTATATATTATAGTTTTATATATATACATAGTTTTAAGTAAAACAACAACAAAAGAAAACAGGAAAATAATCATAAAATGTTTTTAGACAGTTTTCCTTATTACTCAGAAGTTGGAAATGTAGAATATTTTACTTAAAAGTCTTTTATGATATTTCTAGTATGACTTCCCAAATTCAGGAAGTATAGATGAACTTCTAAACATCAGTTTCCCTGTCTTGTGGTTTATCTGACTAGATATTAACAGTCAGTGATGGATACACACCAACCACAGGAATGAGTCAAACAGAGGAAATTAATTCATCATTGAATAAGATGATCTCACTTGAGACATCTTAGCAATCAAGACAGGTTAAAATATGCTGTTGTTGCCAAAGAGGAAATATGCATAAGTAGGCATGGGAATAATGCCTGTATTTTTCTGGCTCTAAGAAGTTATTAGAGAAGAACTAAACTTACTTCTGTGCTAAGAATTTCAGATACAATCAGCTGGGAATGACAAAAGTATAAACCATTCTTCATTATTGAAGGGTAAATTCCAAACAGAATTAATACCTGGAAATCCCCCAACTTTTAAACATCTCTTTCTGCACTTAATGTGAAATGCATTTTGTACAGTTGATAGGGAATGAAGCAGCCAAGGTAACTAGGCTATAAAAGTATTTATTAATATGCCATGAAGAGGAAGTTCACCTTTGGTCTCTAGCATTAAACTATAACAGCCTTGGTGGTTTGTTCCCCCACACTGTAAGGTGTATATCTCCTGTTTTGTCCTGCAGCAATTTATGGGGAAAATACACTGAAATACAGTTTATGAAGTACAAATCTTATCAGGATCACTGTGGTTCAAAGGAGAACAAGACCCTCTGTTACCTCCGTCCACAGGTGTGGTTGTAGTTTTGGCATTTGCTTTGCTCCAAATTGCAGCAATCACAGAATTACGGAATCATCTAGGTTGGAAGAGACCTCCAAGATCATCTAGTCCAATCTCTGACCTAACACTAACAAGTCCTCCACTAAACCATATCACTAAGCTTTACATCTGAACATCTTTTAAAGACATCCAGGGATGGTGACTGAACCACTTTCCTGGGTAGCCTATTACAATTCCAAACAACCCTTTCAGTAAATAAGTTCTTCCTAAGTTCTGTCCTAACTATTTTGAACAAAGCAAAACACTGTACTATTCCCAAATGTAAATGTGACTTAGGTTAGATAACTAATTGTTGCTAAGTTTGGCAAATGTGACTGGAGATGAGAAATTGTGTTTGATTTTGTATCTTGCTGTAAAAAGTAAAGTTGGAGAGGATGTGATGATGACCAGGTAGGAAAGGGCCATGTGGGTCCACAACTGTAGTGATTATAACAGCTATTTATTAAATCTAATTTCCAGATGAATTTTAGTCATAGCTAATTTATAACCATTTAGCCTTGGGTCAAAATCATCTGCTGCTTAAAATAGTTTGTTTCCAGTCCTGCTGTTTGTTTTATATGTAACACAAATAACAATTCTCCCTCAGCTTCCCATTTGATTGGAATAGGTAACTTTGCTGTTACTGTTTCTTATAACATAAACTCTGCATTTCCATCACATGGTGGTATCCCACCTGTACATCTGCTCCACTCTCATTGCAGGTGACTGTGATGGACTGGAACACCCAGATTTTTCTCTTACTTTATATACCAGTATCACCCAGCATAGCAGAGAGGCATATTGCACCATTTAATGGTATGATAGAATCATACAATGTCTTGGGTTGGAAGAGACCTTAAGGACCATCTAATTCTAACCCCCTGCCATGGGCAGGGACACCTCCCACTAGGACAAGTTACCCAAAGCCCCATTCAGCCTGGCCTTGAACACCTCCAGGGATGGAGCATCCACAGCTTCTCTGGGCAACCTGTGCCAGTGTCTCACCACCTTCATAGTAAAGAATTTCTTCCTAATATCTAATCTACATCTACCCTCTTTTAGTTTAAAGCCATCCCCCCTTGCCTTATCACTACACTCCCTGACAAAGAGTCCCTCCCCAGCTTTCCTCTAGGGCTTCTTTAGGTACTGGAAGGCTACTATAAGGTCTCCTTGGAGCCTTCCCGTCTCCAGGCTGAACAACCTCAACTCTGTCAGCCTGTTTTCATAAGAGAATAGCTCCAGCCCCGTGATCATTCTCATGGCCCTGCTCTGGACTTGTTCTAATACTTCCATGTCCTTCTTCTGCTGGGGGACCCAGGGCTGAACACAGTGCCCTAGGTGGGTTCTCAAGAGAGCAGAGAATAAGGGGAGAATCACATCCCTTGACCTGCTGGCCATGCTCCTTTTGATGCAGCCCAGGATACGGTGGGCTTTCTGGGCTGCAAGCACACCTTGCCAGATGATGTTGAGCTTCTTGTCAACCATGTCATTCTCCTCAGGGCTGCTCTCAGTCCGTTCTTTGCCCAGTCTTTATTTGTGCTTGGGATCACCCTGGCCCAAATGCAGGATCTTGCACTTGGCCTTGTTGAACCTCATGAAGTTCTCACAGGCTCACATCTCAAGACTATCAAGGTCCCTCTGGATGGCATCTGGATGTACTACACAGATTGGTGTCATCAGCAAACTTGCTGAGGGTGCTCTCAAGTTCACTGTCCATGCCACCGACAAAGATGTTAAACAGTGCCAGTCCCAATACTGACCCCTGAGGAACACCATTTTTTATAATCTCCACATGGACATTGAGCTGTTGACTGCAACTCTTTGAGTGAGAGCATTCCTTACCCACCAAGTGGCCCATCCATCAAATCCATGCCTCTCCAATTTAGAGACAAGGATATCATAAGCTTTACTACTTTTCAATGTTCCCTAAACTTAGCACAGGCACAGAGCTGGACTCCATTATTGGTGCAATTTCAAGCTCATCTCAAAGATGGGGCTTTAGAACCACAGCTGAAGTATAAGTGCACTTTTTATTTTCAGAAAGGCTGGGATTGACCAACAGAAATTTTGCACTCAGCCTTATGTCCTCTGGCTAGCACACAAAAAAGAATAACCCATTCGGCCTTTTCTCTGTCTTACAACTAGTGTTACTTACCTACTCAATATTTAGTCAACACACAGAAAAGAGTGACTGCTGACTATCAACAAGTTACTTTAAACACTTTTTTTAAAGTGACTTTCTTCCCAGTGTGTGGACTCATAATAGAGTGTATTTTATATGAGTCCGTGTATGCCTGCATTTGGAGGTAAACCAGGCAGTGTTGGGCTCCATGCTCCTGTGTCTAGACTACACCTCGTCCCCAAGCTGACCAGCTAACTCAGGAGCCTCTGAATTATCCAGAGGTAATTTCAGGCATCACTGTACTGTCATGCCCAGCATTAGGAGGTCAAGAAGAGCCCAAGAGAATTTAAAGAGAGAAGAAAAATCAGTACCTTTCAATTGTCTGCTTCTCAATAGTACATAACCTACCAGATGGCATAGCCTGATGTTTTTAACTGTAAAATGTACCTTGAACTGCATTGTTTTGACATGCGAATATTTCTAGGTCTCTGAAAAACAGACTTCACACAGAATGAATGGTGGTGCTCTGTCAACTCTCCTCAACACTGCCTGTACCTGTCTGAACATGAAAAAGCTGCTGCGGCTCAAGGCCTGAGCATGTCCATGTCCTGGGCAGACTCTGCCCAGACAAATGCAAATAAAGCGCTGCCACACCACCACTTGCGAGCAGTGCCTCTTCAGGTACTTGATTAGCACAGATTCACAGGAATTGAGTGTATTTGGATGGTGACATTCATTTTTCATAGATAAGCTTATATAGAAAGACAAAACTTTTTTTTTTTTTTTTTTTTTTTTTTTTTTTTTTTTTTTAATTCAGAGAGAGGTGCCCATAAGCTTGTATGTCTACATAGAGTGAAAAACAGTCTATTAGATCTATTAGATCTTGTGTTTACTACCATGGCAAGGCAAAATCCACAGCCAGCATGAAGTACTCTAGGCACCCTTTTCTCCCCTCATGCAATGGGGACAAGCTGTACATTTCCACTAGGAAATCATTATAACTAGAGAGAAGTTGCACTCCAGCAACTCCTGACTTTTCTTTTGCTCACACACTGAAGTGTTACAGTTCACAACATAATCTGAGCTTCCCCTATAGTTAGCGAGCTCATCACAGAAAACAAACAAACAAACAAAAAAACCTCATCACTGAAGACTGAAATAGAGGCCACAGCAATTAGTGATATGTTGGAATATTCCAAAAGTATATTTATGAAAATGATCTGTAGGCAAAACAATGATGTAAAACTTCAAGAAAAAGTGACTTTCTTATATCCTATTTCATTTCACTATTATCTCATGGAAAGATTTTCTATGGCCAAATATGCTGGCCTGTCCAACACTCCTGTGTAAAAGTTTCGCCCAAACTTCAGTGTCACCTATGTATTGTGTACACAGTTAGGTGCTTCCACAACTGCCCACAGCAGCTCTGTTAAACAATGTTAAATATTAAGTGGGGTCATAGAGCAAACTGGTAATTTTCTTCTGGGTGCCACTCAAATGCACACAAAGGAAAGCCAGACTATTTCCTTCATAAGAAAGCACAAAATAAATTTTAATTCATATTTCCTGGTGACACGTAGATAAAACATTGAAGAAAATCCTTTAAGAACAACAACAAAAAGATTACCCCAAAGAAAATGCTCTTAAGTCTCACAAAGAGTGATCCTTACACTTTTTGTCCTTTGATAAGATTAAAAAATGTGGGTGAAAGAACAAAGATTGTCCTCAGTGCTTGAAGAGAGACATTCAGGCTGTCAATATTTATTTGCTGTATCTTTATTTGATCTTTGTATGACTAGAAGACTGTCTTGAATACCTTGAAATATGTTCCTTGTGTCAAAACAAAACAAAACAAAAAAGCACCTATTTTTATTTTTGTGGCCACACAGAGATGGAAAAGAGCTGCTGGGGGCGGCAGTTCTCCTGGCACATGTGCAGCTGCTCTGGGAGTCTCGGGGTCTCTGCATGCTTCGGCTTGGGGACAGCTTGTGCCACCACTTATGGGACAAGCTGGCAAAGTCTGGGGAGGGGCGGAGTTCCTGCACACCTGCTCTGCTCTGACCTGCAGGGCCAGAATGCTGGGGCAGCTGGAAGGGGAAGACAAGAAGATAAAATAAAAGCTCCATTGAGAACAACAGGGGCACAGTCTTTCTACTATTATGCTGGGCCGGCACAGCTTTATAACAAGCCAGGATATGATGCTAGACAAGTGGCATAATGCTTTATTATTATTATTATTATTATTATTATTATTATTATTATCTTTTTGAAAAGAGACAGGGAGAATTTCAGCCTTTAATGCAGATCTTTAAAAAACACCTTGTTTCTCATGAGAGTCTGGCACAGCCCTCCCACACCCTTTGCTATCCAAATAAACTTTACAAGGTAATGTTCTTTACATTCCCTGTTGAGCATGTATAGAAAAGACCGCTTCGGTACAGTCTGCTCTGTGTTGACGACAAAGTTTCCTGTTATTGTGAAGGAGTAACGGGCCTGCCTCCATTTCGGATCTGTGGAGCAGTGGTGCCACGGATGTTTTTTCAGGTGTAACATTCCTGTTGGCCACACAGGCCGTTCACACAGGATAAAAACGGCATCTTCAGCTTGGCTCGGCATGTCTGTTTGCTCAACGTGGGGCTGAAGCAGCACCTCTACTTGTGGCAGGGATGAAGCTAGGCAATGTGGAAGGGAGCTTAAAAACCTTCCTGTTGCAATAGGAAATGTTCTGAAAACCTGAGATTTCACTTTTTGTACTCATTGTAGGTCAGCTAGGGCAGAGTGAGAGGGACAGGGAACTGTGAGTTCAAGGACTGCATGATAGGAAAGGCTTTCCTTCTGCTGAAAGAATGTGGCTGAACTTTCTCCATGTAGAAGATTTATCCTGTTGTGATTTCAAGGACCCTTAAAAAAACCGCACCCGAGAGCCACCCACGTATAAGATAGCAGCATAGCAGCTGCATAACAACACTATCATGGGTAATGGCTGTAAATACAGTGTAGTATTATGAAAAGGTCACTGTGAGAGGGTATCCTGCTATGCTAGAGCTTGTGCAGGTGCTGTGGGTGTAGCCATATAATAACCATAATATCACTGATGGCTGGGAATTATTAGATACAAACATTCCTTGTGTCAGAGAACTGCATTCCATAAACTTATTTAACCCCAGCATAAGAGCTTTTTACGGTACAGTAGCTGCCTTACCTAGTAAGAAACTCATCTCATTGTCACTTTGATGTACTGTCAGAAATGTGTTTTTCTTTCCAGTTCAGAATTGTTTTCTTCTTAAGCATTCTGTTTGCATTAGATAGATTAGAACACTTCTCCTTCTTAGAATTATTATTTTCATGAAATGTAGATTTGCTTACTATTACTTTTCCAGTAAAATGTGATGAGGAAAACTATGGTCTGCTGTAAGAGTGAAAAATCATTGCTGAAACAAGTTTGTTTTGAAGGAAAGCTGCAAAGCCTGGGATCTGCTATTGCTGAGGGCAGTCTAAGAGTTCAGCTGATCCATTTTTTCATTCTTTGAATTGATTGTTTCTTAACAGTGGTTCTTCTGTTTGCTGGAGACATTCCTGAAGCTGACAGAACAGTCAATACTTCGTATTAAGAAGCTGTTTTTAAATATTGCACATGGGAAAATACATGGTTATTCAGCACGTTTCTAAAATGTCATCAACTCTTCTCTGCTATTCAACATGCATCGTTCTTCAGTGAATTCATATGAACAAAGGTCTAAGATCAATGCACAACCCCAGAAAAATATGAAGGAATGCTGAAAAGGCTCATGACATTTTCCAAATATTATCCACGCTTACCTCCCATTTTGAAATTTCAACACACACTTTGAGCATCTATATGGCTATGGGAAAGAGGTTATAATGAGAGTGTAGTCATACTCATCCATACTTTCTGTGATATTCTTTCCATCTATTTTTTTTTTTTTTTTTTTTTTCCCCAGAGAAAAGAATATCACTGGAGGAAAAAGGAAAAATGTCCTGGGTTCTATATCTGATTAATCAGAAAAGTCACCTGTGTGTCATTCAGATACAGCAATTCTCAGCTCACACATATGCACACACACAAACAGATGTAGGTCCATGTATATGTATTTATGAATAACTGTCACTAACAGGAGACTTTGTCTCCTCAAGAGATAACAAGTGAAGAGGCCTGATCAGATTGAGCTGGTCATGCAATGAAACACTTTATTTTTATACATCGTCTTTCATGCAAACATATCACGAAATTCTTCAAAGCCATTTTATCTACACATGCCTGAATGGTACCATGAAACTGCTCAGTTTTACAGGAAGCATCTGTAGATGTTACAGGGCAGGGGTGAAGATGGAAACAATGGCCAAGTTTCAGGAGAATGATTAAGTACTGGAAAGCTGGGAAGTTCAGGCAATGGGATATGCACTTTTTTAAGCAGTTGAAGAGGCTCTGCCCACTGAGCAGATGACTCCTGAAAGGCATTTGAAGAGAATTAGTGGGAATGGCTATTTCAGATGGCAAATGAATCAAAATAGAAAGCCAGTTCCTTAGGCCTGAACTGTCTCCTTTCAAGTCTGAAACATATTTCCTCTTTCTCTTGGATCTTTTGTATCCAAGAGCTCTTTATCCTGCTCTGGTAATAACAGCCCAGAAGGAATGCTCCAGGGGGAGAAAATGAAGAGCACTCTGCTCACGACACCTCCATCACTGAGGTGGAGGTGGACATGACTTGCAAATTCTCTGTCTATTGTGGATTTATAGTGCTTGGCTATTTCTTCAGCCTATCCCAACATACACCTCAAGCTCCCCATCTGCTCTCCTGTAGCAGTATTCTGCCTGCTAAGGGATCCTCCAGCTCATGAACATGTACCACTTCAGAATTTTCTGCTAGAAGCAGAAAGAATACTAACAAATCTAAGATGATAAATACTGGAAGTACATCAGAATGGGCTTTAGACACTGACAAATTGACTTTATTTCTTTTTTAAGCACTAGTAGGCACATATTCACATGATAAATATCAGAAAACATTACATGACTTGACAAAAGGCATTCTTTGGAACTAAGTAAAAATAAATTAATAGAAGTTTGCATTTTAGTTATTCTCATTATAACACCTCTTGCTAGTATTAAGTAAAACTGCAGGCACAATACATATTTAAAAGATGGGATGTGGGGGAGAAATGAAAATCTGCTATTTCCACTTGAAGATAATAAGTATATCAAATGTTTGAGCTACACACTTTAAGATTGCTCTGAGGAGTTTAGCCCCTACATATAAAACTCATTTTGAATCACATAGAAATCCTGTTAGTTTCATTCTGGCAAAATTCATATTGTGATCTTGCTGTTTCATAAATTTGCTCTCTTTTTTGGGCTGTGATCCCCTTTATTTTTTTCTTGTCTTTTGTACAGTTTTCCATTTGCTTCAATTTATTTTTGGATCCAAAGTCATGTATTATTGTTTGTAATTATTCCACAGAATAGGTGACATAGCTGCTGCATTGGTAGTTAAAATAAAAATAATTAAAAATAAAATAAAATAAAATAAAACAATAAACCCAAAAAGACACAACAACAACAACAAAAACCCACCACCCAATGATGTGTGAATGTAAAAATCTTCAATTTAAATTCTCATAAACAGAAATTATAATGATATGATCTGGATTTGTTGGATTTCAGCATCACCAAAAGAAAAGGCTTCAGAAAAGGCTACCTGATAAACGTATCTCTTATAGCTGATTTTTTTCTAACCTTATATATTGGAATCTTTTTTCTAATGGGGAACAGAGGGAAGGGAAGGGAAGGGAAGGGAAGGGAAGGGAAGGGAAG
>CM021767.1:68748235-68762109 GCA_011076525.1 Nettapus auritus
GGAAGGGGAGGGGAGGGGAGGGAAGGGGAGGGGAGGGGAGGGGAGGGGAGGGAAGGGGAGGGGAGGCACTAGAGAGGCCTTTGATCTGCTGTGTCTTCTGGCTGGCTGCATTAGGTGTTCAGGAATGCAGGTATCAGCTGGGGCATTCTTTCAGTATCAGTGGCTGTGCCTAGCTACAAGCAAAAAGCAAGCGACATTATTGTAAAGCAAGGTATATGCTTTATGGTTTTAGAACGAGTTAGTCAGCTAGTTGGTGCTTAATAAGTCCGGGAGCTTTGAAGTGATATACTGTATTTCCAGTTATCTTTTCAGAAACAGATGGTCACATTTCAAAACACTGTATTGCCACCATGCTAGCTTGAAAGGTCACACAATGCTCTCAGCTGAGGTTTTCTATTGTTTGCAATTTCTGCTTGCAGGCTAAGAGCAATATCCTGTGCATTTTTTTAGCCTGTGTTACTAGTCACTTTAATCTGACATAAGTGTGGCCTGCCACTCCCAATTGGATGTTCTTCTTCCTCCTTTGGGTGGGCATGACTATTCATGCAGCTGCATGGCAATCTGACTCACCCTACAAATGCTAACTGGTACTGTGATGGTGGTGGGAATAGGCAACCTGGGGGAAAACAGGACCATACTTTCTGGCAGCAGGCTGCATTTGCATCAGATCAAAGTGTCTTAAAGAGCCTTGAACTAAAATCTCCTTTAGCTTCATGGATGATTTTGAAAATTTCTGTAGTTTTGAATGCAACAATACTCTTACGCATGGATTTTATATTACTGCCAAATCTTATCAAATCTCTAGAAGAAATTTCACAGCATGCAACGCTAAATCAGACAAACCAAGCTGTGACATCCCTAGCAAAACTGTACTAGTTCTTCTGGGAAGGCTGTTTACTTTAGCAGATGATCAAATGCTAAACAGGAGAATTTGGAGATGCTTCAGGTTAATTGTTCTCAATGGTTTCCTTGCCAAGGCAGAAATGAAAATAATTAATTTTTCACATCTAAACTTAAGTCAAAGGGGTGAAAGAACGTGAGTAATAAATCTGTTTCAATCTCCTGTCTGTTTTTAACCTCCCAACACACCTACACACATCTTAAAATGAAGATTTATATAGTAAGAGAGGTTTGCAATGAAGAACTACTTTTTTTGTAGTTACCTGTTCCAACCACCAATTCTCATTGCTCATTTCTACTCCATCACACAAATTTTACTTGTTCAGATTTCTCTAGATAATCCTTCTTGCCTCTTCTTTTTTTTTGTATATAATTACTGTTGCATTCTTTGTCACCTGATTCCTTGATTTCTCAGGTTCTCTCCATAAGGCCCAGGTTTGCTCCCCTTGTCAATGTTTAAATGTTCTTTTCAGTCTTTTCACTTAAAGAAGGCTCAGATACACAGAACAGAAGCATCCACCAGCTGCACTGAGCTATAGTACCTGAATCTTTCACTTACTTTCTCAGCATCCTCTTTGACGGACATGCACACAGAGCAGAAGCCATTTAGGTTGTAACCTCCAAAGAATTTACTGTAGGTGATGGTAGAGACAGTTATCTGGAAAAAAAAGTTCCCATGAAGCATTTCAGGTAAAGAGAGTTTTTGTTGCATGGTCAGTAACACAACTTTTTATTTTATTTTATTTACCAACTCTTTTGCTAGCAAACGGAATACTGATTTCTTCTAGCTGAAATAGGATTGCCTGTAATCAGCAGTGCTAGAATTAATTGTTTAGCCATGCTAAGTACTACTGCAATGCTATTTGCTTCCTCTTACAACAACAACAACAACAACAAAAACAAACAGTAACAAAACCAACCAACCAACCATTTATATCCCTCTGGGAATCCTACATCCCATGCTACCATGTACAAGCCCTCTCAGACTTCAAAGAACTCTCAGGGTTTCTCCTCCTATGCTCCATGGCAACAAAGACAAAGGTTTTTGCATCTAAAGGACCTAATTGAGGTGTCTGACCAAAGAGGGTTTGTTTGTGCATGTTAGTGCATGTGCACATGTATACATAATACAGGAGAAATCACCCACTTCTCCTATTTCCCTCCTTAGAGTAAACATCTGAGTCCTTGAAATGATCTCAATGGATGACATTTCTTCACACAGATATGGGTTAGATCTCAGAAATAGGTAATTCTCTTTATTCTCCACGAGAAGATGTGTGATGTTCAGGGTAAAACCAACAAGCCCTCTGAATTAACTCTAATGTCTTCCTGACCACTTCAGGGAATATTTCTGTTCTTTGACTAGCTCTATATTTCTCCTGTGAAACCTGTGTCTCAGCTAGTGATTTTTCCTTTACTATATTTTTATGACAATTACTATTTTATCAATTGTCTTAAACAAAAAAACACTGGAAGTATAAATATACATTTCAGAACTGTTTAGAACTCAAATCCTGTCAATATTTATCTTGTGGCAGTCTTGAATACTTTTTTCCTTGACCAGCACTTAGGTACCTATATTTTTTACCAGTCTGCGATGTTAAGAGTTAGAAGCACTTTCCTTTCCTGTAGAACTGGCTTTTCTGCATAAATTCTATGGTAATAGCTTATTTTTTACAGTCACTGTTGGTTGCCCTGTTTAAGCAAAAAAAAAAAGTTGCAATTTGGCAGTCTTTTTTTCAGGTGTCTACTCATTAATCATTGGTTAAGAAACACCTCTCAAGGCTTATGTCTGAAGACAGCTGTAGTCAACTAAGGACCTTGATTAACTTCCTTTGTTTTCTTAGTTTGAACAATACATTGTTATCCTATTTGGGTTTTGCAACGCCTGGGGTTTTAAACTACTATTGAATGGACTATTATTATCTTAGAAAACACCAGGAGCATGATTACATCTTGTGAAGTTATTTATATTTGCGTATAGCAAATGAGAAATGGAATTTCAATGTAAATGAGCAGAGAATGATGGTGTATAATTGTACTGTCCTCTGTGCTGCCCAGTTTTCATAGCCATGATATCCTGGTGTGCAAAGGAATGATTGATTAGGAATTATTTGCCTTTTGAAAAGAAATTGCAGCTGATTTTTATTTTTATTTTACTTTTTTCCAATTGCAGTATTCTCTAGTTGATTCAATTTCATGTAGCTTGATTTGAGTCAGAAACATTAGGAAATCTTTGTCTTTGGAATTATAATTGCCAGCCCATACACTTTGGCTATCATTTCCTGGAAGCTTGCTTTGGTCTGCAGCAAGTAGACAATACATGCAACAAACTGATTATTGTGGAGATACATGATCAAGCTGCCTGTTTACTCCAGATTCTGGAAAGGGAATCCTTTTGCATAATTTGATCTACAGGTGTTCTCTCTGAGTAAAGCATTTCTGTCTTCCTATTATTTCTATCAGTATTTCCCCTTTATCTAACGTGAGGAGATTCAATAGGAGAGATGTCTTTGTGCTTGTTTTGAGCTAGCAATATGCTCAGCTTTGTACAATACTCAACAGCAGACAATCACTGCCCTGGAGAGCTTAAAGTCTAAAAATACCCCAGTTAATACCTCAGCTTTTTCCAGTCTTTAACATTCTCAAGGTTCTTTTACTGTTTTATCTCATCTTAATATGCCCCAATTTTAAGCTAACAACTGAAACAAATCAGTGTGGTTCCTCTCTGTGAAAATACTCTGACAACAGGTAACAAATTCATTTCTTAAATTTGAAAATACCTGTAGGTTCAATCCAGTATTCACTGAAGAATAAAGAAAGAATCCCATTATTACAGATCCACCCAAGTAACTGTAACCGTGCCTACCTCCCCCTAACAATGCCAGCAAAGCACCTGCAAGCACTCTAGCTGTGGTACCTGTCTTTGTAGATGCAGAGAGTGAGTAAGTTGTAGCAAATTACTAGAGCTATGATTGTGAATGAAGCCATCTGGGTAAGTCATGTCCATCTGCCCGATACTTTGGTGAATATATACATGTATTTTGAAGCGATGAAGTAGATGTCTTTCCAGCAAACCTCATTTAAAGCTGTGATGTGTCTTTTTGCCATGAGGATTGTCAGCAGCAAGGTAAAGACGAATGTGATCTGCTAATTCAATGCTGAGCAAATGGAAGGAGAATGAGAAACAACATCATGTGCTAGGGACAAAAGGATGGTAATAAAGAATAGGGAAAAGGCAAATTTTATCAGTCTTTTTCCAGTCCTTTGGACACTGCCTCTTTATTTTGGTTATGGATATTTTTGTGTTTCTGTTTCTGTGGTTTCTCCTTTCTAAGAACAACATCAGTCAGCACTGAGCTGTGGTGCCTCAGATCTTTTTCTAGGGATTAAGCTGCAGGTTTAACTTTTGGGATGGCAAAAGGACCATCTGTTTGGTGTAATTTGCAGGCAGAGTGAAGATGTGTGTTGTGAGTGTACAGAACTCACTCTAAGAAGAGAAGGCAGAGAATATACCTTAACTTCTATGTTATAGTGTGGTTATATCATTAATTTTGGTGTTGCTTGAGAATGCTTCTAAAGGATGAAGTGATCATATCTTATTTTGTATGTGGTGATCTAATGAAGGAAATTTCTGGTTGTAATCCCAAGTGTTTGACCTGTTTGACATGGCTTACAGGATTTGTAAGAAATAGTCATTCTTTTAAGTCTCCCATATTATTGTACTGTGGTGGCTACAATAGCTTAACACTTTTGAGAAAGGGAGCATGCATTTCCCTCTATGAATACCTTCATATTGCCCATCCCCAAAGTATATACCTTGCACTGACACCACTTCCTCTTCAGCTCCATTCTCATCCCATTCAGGCTCTGCATATAAAAATTTGCCCCAGCTACAGGGGCAAATATATATATATATACACTTATATCTATACACTTTCATGTGTTTCATGCTAAACTTAACACCCATATGACATCAACTTGACAAGGACTCAATCCACTGCATAAACCAGAGCCACTTCCCTGCCTTGACATGCTCCTGGACTATCTAGCTAGCTCTCACACCTTCTACTACACTTCAGCCTCCATCTTCTCCAGTTTACATAGGAATGGCCTTCACTATAACCTTGCTATTTGTATTGTTTTCAAAGGTTCATTTGTTTTTGTTCACACATTTCAAAAAATGCAGATTGTATCTCGTTGAGAGACAGAACTGTAAGACTGTCTCAAGGAGCTCAAATCCAAGGGCTAGAATGGAACAGCAAGGTACAGAAAGGGCCACCAGCTACATGGCTGCATAGAAGTAGACTTCCCATTTCTGCTCTAGTTAATGTCAACATCAAAGAAAGGGCATTAGAGATTCATAATAATTCACTGAGATCCCCTAGTTATTCCCTAGGTACTGACCTTTCAAATCATCCATTTGTAGACCTTGTCTCACCATTGTAAGCTTTGTTCTACACTATTTCTGTAAAGGGCTAGTGAATGTTGGGTACTAGCTGGAATGCCTGTGTAGGGCTTGACATACCATGGAACTCATTGAAAAAGAAAAACAGAAAAGTTAATAAAATAATAATGATAATATTATCATCTTTAGAGAAGAGTCTTTCCAACTTTGATTTGGTATGTTCAGGACTTGTTGGAAATCCCTACCTCAAAAAAACATACACATGGATTTGAATCTCTAAGAGCTCTGCTTCACATACTTGGGCAGATTAAAAAGAGAAAACTATAAAGCTGTGAAACTTTGCATACCTGTTAATCTCATTACTTCCATATACCTCCCCATGACTGCAGATCTAGCTCTAGCTCAGCCAATCTTGTAGTGTCCCCTACTAATGAAAAATACACGGGTGCTGCAGTTGTTCACAATGGCCTGAGCTCTCCCTGTGGTAAGGGCAGGCCTGTGGGAAAGGGAGAGGCTCTAGGTGAGGTGGGATCTATTCACAGCAAACCCAAACCCTGGACTGTAACTCATGAATCAGAACCTAGCCTTTAGTGAACACATCAAATTTCAGAAAATACAAATGAGCGCTTTTTTTTTTTTTTTTTTTTTTTTTCTTTCCTTCAGCATTTCAAGTAGTGAAAAATGAGAAAACAGCTTGTTACCCATCAGGCCTTTCTTCTGCTCCTCACAGCTCTGTGCCCCATTAGGTCTGCTGTCAGAGCTGCCCCTGTGAGTGTGCTATAACATCTTTTGTTCATATGAACTTGTTGACTGATACGTGTTCTTTAATACAGTTCACTATATTGTGTAGATATAATCCAGATCAGATATGGGCATGTGATCCCAACTCTGTAATGTTAGCTGGAGAATGTGATATGTATGCTGGCTTTCTGCTTTTGGTCTGGTTAGGCTGGCTGCAGGAGAGCAGATTTCTGACCCAACATGAAGCTGGAGCAACACAGCCAGACAAGACCTGAGGCAACATCAAGTCTGCTAGGACAAGATTACCTATTCAGGGTTGTCTGAACAAATGTGAAGTGGCAGAGTAAGTTTCTAGTAGCCTAATATTTTGTGCTATGCAGCCTTGAAGTTTTCTACTTGATGCTAGTTTTACAGATCCCTTAAAAAAATGTGCTACATGCTTTCATACTTGATTTACCACCTTGTGGTGCCACAGCTTTCAAGAATACAGGGGGCAGGTATTTGCTAACACAATCCATTTTCACTGAAGCAAGGTAGGAAACAATTTCTGCTCAACCATCAGTATAACTGGATCTGCCTGTTGACAGTGTCAAAAATGTCTGCAAGCAAGTGGGCCCAATACATCTGTCTCTCTGTATTTTTTTTTTTATTTATTATTATTATTTTATTTTATTTTTTTTTTTTTCAGGGAGATGCAGCTTACCTTTATCCATAGGCTTAGCTGACCAAACTCAAGAAATGTTGAAAAACCACAAAATACACTATTCCTTTATTTGAATAAAGTTTCAGCTACAGTACAGATGTTTCTTCCTAGCTGTTGTGAGACCCAAAGAAAAGCATTTTTAAAAAAATTGCATTAATGATTTACAGAAAGGATGACAGAAAAGGGAGCTAAGGAGTTTAATCAAACTCTATTTCTATTTTTTTGGGAACATTTTATTTGACAGAACCCTATTTTCCTCCCACCTCTGATTTTTTTGAAAGGTGTCAATCAAATTATAATCTAGACATAAGAACATTATCACTCTCCACCCCGTTTCTGTGCTGCTTTTACATGAAAGGAGGAAAACATGCAGTCATTCAGGATGACTGGCTAATCAGTTGCGTTAGAGAAATTTTATTTATAACAATTCATTATGAACATCATGCAGCAGGAAAAGTGGATAAAGCTTTATAGGAATAATCTTGTTTTATCGTTGCTATTGGAATAAAAGTATTTCGTTATCATATATCTTACATTCACTCATCTTCTGTATTTCTTAGATATATCTTCATTCAGTCAATGCAAGAGAACTCTGGGGTGAATCCAGAATAAGACATAAACAAATAAACCTCTAGCTAAATAATATGTAGGCACCTAGATAAAAGAGAATAATGCAACTGTCCTGATTAATCTAACTTACATTGCTATCATTTGTAGAAACAAACAAACAAACAATTTTATGCATCTCAAGCATAATTAATCTGTTCAGCAAGTACTGCAGCATTGTGTGGATTAACCTTCTAGATGCCTATCCTACTGGACACACCTTATGCCCTTGGGGCACTTAGACATAGATTATGCCTGTACTGTTGTGTTGAATACTATTTGTATTTTGGACTAAATACTATTTGTTCAGTCTAGCACTCAGCACCAGGCTCCATTTGACCCTTATCATGTGTCATGTATTTCAGTTTAATGTATCTGAAATAATTTTAGTTACGTCTTGAAATCCATTAAAGTGACGTAATAGTAAGAAACCTCTGTACCTCAAGTCCCCATCATATGTGTGGTGACATGTAGAGTCACTGGAGTACTGGGGAGAGATAGGAGGTATAAAGTCTGTTGAGATGGAGTTCCTGGACAGGATGTCTGGCATTCCATACAGGTCCCTGACATCTGCTGTCTCTTACATTGCTGTCTCTTACATTGTACTAAGGAATGTACTTCATTGCTGGGAAGAGCTCTAGCATATCCACACAGAGTAACTACTCTTACAGTTCAACAGTAAAACATCATTTTGGGCTAGTGGCCAAGCCTGTGCCATAGCCCTGTTTTCATCTTCTGGTGTAGATCATCTGCACATATAATGGAAAGTCTAGAAACAGCTTTATGTGATGACAAACAGGATGGGGATTAGGGTTTGGCACCCACTTTAAGAAGAGTACTTAAGTACTTCCTTAACAGTAGTGTCAAAGCTCATGTGTTTGAAGGCCTCTGAGACACACATCTACAAAATTTAAGAATGAGTAACTAATGCATAATAGTAGTCTGTATAACTGCTCTGAGAATCACATTTTCAGATACCTGACTATTCCCAAATGATGTAAGAGATTTCTGAATATACCAGTCCACAGTCAACAAAAGATTATGTAAACAAATTGAGAAATGAAACCCAGATTTTTTAGTCATTCAGAAATATGTAAATGGTAGCTCAACTGAGAAGGGTTAGGTAGGTTGTCTTGGACCACTCTTCAGTCTTATCTCTTTTGACAGTGAAAGGAACACTCTTAAGAATGTTTTTCCTCTGACATTCCCATTCACAACGACTACGACACTTTGTGCTGGTTAGATAGAGTGCTGTTGCAACTCTCTGTCTGTCTTTTGTGGATGTGTGAATGAAGAAGAGAGAGAATCTTAGGAAACTGTAGAACTGTAGTTAGCCCAATGAGGTTTTTTGTTTGCTCATTTGTTTGTTTTTAGATATATAGCTTTCAGATGATTTGAACATTTTTTAATCCACATGTGCTCATCCTATCACATACAGAATTTGTGATGAAGTGGTACTGGGGGACCTACTTCACAAAATTGCTTCCTAATCCTCTATCAAGTTGCAGCACTGGCCAAAGGTAGGAATGGCATGCAACAGCCACTGCCTAAGAGGTCAATGTGGTTAACAGGGCCAAGGACTAACCTTTGCTCACACAGAAAACAGTTTTTAAGGCCATGTTTTAAAATACACCACTGGGACCTCAATCAAGTCATATCCAGAGGGATGAAGAGCTGGGATGATTCTTCAGGGGATTTGTAAAGCCTTCTTTCCTTTAACAAGTCTTTCCATTTGACACCTTCTCACCTATACACTAATGCTTTTGGGAGCTAGGTGTGAAACCAAGGGGAGAAGTGCACCTGTTTGCATAGTGATTTTTTAACGTTAATAGTGGGAAGTATTATGTAAAGTGACTACTGCAAACAACTGGAAGTTTAGCTTGGCAAAGGGCAAGCAGCCTTTGCACAATGTTGTTCCCTGCATATGGAAAATCCCAGCATGACAGATTCAAAAGTTTAACATAACTGACACCTTGCTGGAAATAAATAAATTTAAAAAAGGCAGCCCAGACAAAGTGAAATGACTTTCTTCAAAAATAGGTGCTTGGAGAGCATAAATTGCTGAAGAATTTAAGCAGTGTATCCAAAAAGGAGGAGAATAAGAGAGAAGAAATAATTCTTTTTCATATTTCAGACATCTTCATTTCATGAGAAAGCTGCAGTGGTGGGTTTAGTTCCTTTATACATCAAAGAATAGCTGTAACCAGCTCTGGAAGTGGGTTAACATGTGATAATTAAGTGACTTTAAATATTAATCATCCTATTTAAAAGTAACATTGGCAAAGAAATAGATCCCTAACGAGAAGTAAAATTACATTATAAACACTATTCTGTAAAAAGGGGACCTATTCTTGTGTTTTCTTTGAAGCCAGATGAGAACTGATCCAGTGTCTGAGTACATTCCCAGGGTGCTACAAGGAAGCCAAATTCTTTTCATAATTGTTTGACAAACTTCTTCCAAGACACACAGCACACAGTCTTAAAATGCATTTTTCCTGCCGTGTGTCTGTGTTTATGGGTGAATACCATATGGACTTTGGTCTGGGCTTTGCTCATCTGAAAAGCACTGTGAGAGGACTCCATGTTTCAGTTAACTGTTTCCTGTCGAGCAGACAAAACATGTTCATGTGAAGGAAATAAAATCACCAAGCTATTTTAAGGTAAACAAGCCCATGGCTGAAATTTCATTTCCTCAGGGTCTGCGGTGTTTTTGTTGTTGTTGTTCACATCTGGATAAAAAGGATAGATTAGGTATCACAACTGTTATTTCCCTGAGAAAAGCTGAAACTAAAGGCAGGTTTTGAATAGGAAGTATTTACATAATTTGAAGGCTAAGCTGAGCCTGAAGGCAGTGATTGACTTAAAGGTTTGTCTTACAGTAGCATGTTGATGTTAATGTTGAAATGGGGCAGATGTGCCTAATTGACACAATGGCTGTGTTCTGAGAAAGGATCCTGGAAAGTGATAAAACTAATAGAAATATTTTATAAAATTTTGTTCTCTTAAAATTTAATTTTCCAGTGATTAAGGAAAGAAATGGTAACATTCACATAGACTGACTTGCGTGGATGTGACTTTGTACAGTGTCCCCTCCCATGCAGAGCAGTGATTGCAAACTTTCTCATAGGAAACGATCAACAGGACAAATACTTTTGTTAGTTAGTTTGTTTGTTTGTTTTCAGGTCTTGTTTTCTGTGGTATAAGAATATTGATCCAATCCTGAAGATGTTGCTTAAGGCCAAATCCTGCTATTCTTGTGCCAAATTACATTTAATCAAATGAATGTTGAATTTGATCTGTCTTTATTCAAATTTTTTTTTGAGTTAAATATTCATTGACTTTAACACTAGTTTTGTTTTTGTAAGGGTTGAATTAAGCTAAGTAGAAATATCAGGACCCAGCTAAGATAGTGAATTCTCTCATGTCCTTAGAACTCCGCATACTGGAGTAGATTAACTCTTAGAAAAGGCAAGTTGATGGATTAATGGTAAATAGAAAGTTAAATAGATGTATTAGTTTATTTGCATTTAATTTCTGTAATGCTTAGTAAGAGGTTGTCTCTCTGCATAACTTTTGGACATCCAGCTATGACTGCAAAATTATCATAATGTAAACTATGGGTAGGGAATATGTAAAATTCGCAGGACTGTGGCAGTGTCTTGAGCTGGACAGCTGGTCATGCACACAGTTCTGACTGATCTGGGAGAAGCTAAGTGAGCATGGAAGTCTGCTCCTGCCCCTATCATGCTACTTGTAGCAGTACAGGGGCAGCAGTGAAAGCAGTGACATTGTAATTTTACATTGAGCAATGGATCCTTGCACTTGGAAATACTTAGGTGTCTTGCAGAATTAGTTCCCAAACAAGCTGAGTGTTGCAATTGATACAACAGAAGGAAGGGATGCTATCCAGGGGGACCTAGGCAAACTTGAGAAGTGGGCCCATGTGAATCTGTTGAGGTTCAACAAGTCCATGTGCAAGGTGCTGCACTTGGGCCAGGGCAATCCTGGACTTGAGCACAGACTGGGAGAAGAACTCATTGAGAGCAGCTCTGCAGAGAAGGACTCAGGGGTTCTGGTGGATGAAAAGCATGACATGAGCCAGCTGTGTGCCCTTGCAGTCCTGAAGGCCAACTGCATCCTGGGCTGCATCAACAGAGGAGTGGCCAGCAGGTCAAGGGAGGTGATTGTGCCCCTCTGCTCTGCCCTTGTGAGGTCCCATTTAGAGTCCTGGCATCCAGGTCTGGGGCCCCCAGCACAAGAAGCATGTGGGGCTGTTAGTGTGGGTCCAGAGGAGGGTCATGAAGTTGATCAGAGGGCTGGAGCACCTCTCCTATGGAGTAAGGCTCAGAGAGCTTTCTTGGTATGTTCAGCCTGGAGAAGGCTCAGGGGAGACTTCACTGTGGGCTTTTCGTACTTAAAAGGAACTTATGAAAAGATGAAGAATGACTTGTTACTTGGGGAGCTAACGATAGGACAAAGGGGAATGGTTTTAAACTAAAAGAATGGAGATTTAGATTAGATGTTAGGAAGAAATTCTTCACTCAGAAGGTGGTGAGGCACCGGCACAGGTTGCCCAGAGAAGCTGTGGATGCTCCATCCCTGGAGGTGTTCAAGGCCAGGCTGTAGGGAGCTTTGAGAAACCTGGTCTGGTGGGCGGTGTCCCTGCCCATGGCAGGGGGGTTGGAACTAGGTGATCTTTGAGGTTTCTTCCAAGCCAAGCTATTCTTTGATTCTATGATTATGTCCCTATTATATTTTAATTCTAATTAAGGGTAATGTGAAGCCATAGTCTTCCCAGGAGAGTACTGTTAGAAGATACAGTGCCTCTTTGTCAAATTTTCTGCTGGTCTATGTACAGTATTTACATCAGTAGAAAAGTGTTGCTTCTTTGCATAAGGAAACAACAACAACAACAACAAAACAACAAAACAAAACAAAAAAACAACATTTGAATAGCTTTCCACTCCAGCTGAAAAACTGCGAGATTTTTTTTTTTTTTTTTCCCTCTTAAAACAGAATAATAAGGCTACATTACTTGTAAGAGTATTTGGCTCTATTCCATGAATGGATTCTAATTGTTAAATATGATTTTTGTGTGTATGTGTGTCCTTTCCTAATTGCAGTTTTAAGTATCTTTTCTGGTTGCCTTGAGACTTTTAGCAGATAAAGACCAGAAAAATAAATTTGTATATTGTCCTAAGCAGATTCACTCCTAAACAAACTGTTCCTCAGAAATTTTCAGAAGGCACCAGCAGCTCTTTAAGAAGTAACAGCCTACAAAAATGTTATTTTTCACAGTTAAGCAGACTTTGGCCTAAAGCTGTGCAAACAAGCCTCTGAATCCTTGTCGCTTTCAGGGACTGTTTTTGGGTGTGTGCTGATCTATAAATCAAAACCATTTGAAACAATGTAAAATAAAATGTTTAAAGAAAATAAATACAACAAGAAATGTTTTTTTCTTCTCCCTCCTGCAGATCAGGATATGTTCCAGAGAAGCCAAAGGCATTACAGGGATGCAAAACAGCAGTATGAGAGAGGAGGTTCAAGAGTGCCTGATCCAAATCCTACTGAATTAGTGGCAAGTTTCTCCTTGACCACAGTGAGTTTTGGACAAGATCCCATGCTCTGATTTTGGCAGTCAGCTTGGCTACCACATCACAGTCCACTTCAGTTTGAAATAGGCAAGACCTAAACCAGAGAAAAAGTAGGTTAAAAATAAAAAAAGGCATCAGATCTATGAGGTCCTTGCCAGGCTCTTTTATAAATAATATGTGGCTCTTCATGAAACCATATGTAATACTGGCATTGTATAAACAGTCCAAATAGCTTAAAGTCTTTAGTGTAGCATTGATGTGAGAGGTGCTACAGCAAGATGACAGTTATTAATGCCTTGCCAGTATTGCAAGATTATACGGCCACAGGTATTTCAAAGCAGGCAGTTTATACTGGATCTCATTCCATTGCTGATGTCAGTGGCAAAACTCCTGGAGACCTCAGTGTTGAGAGGACTCAGGCAGTTATGACAAGGGGAATCCATTTGCACTGAAGGCACCAGAGCTGCCTCTGAACAATTCCAGTGCCTGATGTTGACTGATATCATCCACCCTTGTGTTCCTGATGGCTGACATCAGTATGCAGTAATAAAAGTACTGCCCTCTCAGGGAACCTAAACACTTGAGCGCAGCTGGAGGTGAAATTTTGTATGAGAATACCTTCAACGAATAAAAGTTTTTCCTGCCAGGAGCCACTTAGAAGGAAAAATAAATAAACGGCTAACTTGCTCGGCCTGTTCTTTTTGAATCAAATGAAGCTGATTATTCTGGAGGAAAAAATAAATAAATAAATAAATAAATAAATAAATAGTAGGATCATTTAAACGGCTGTAGCTTTATTGTTTTTTAACAATAACAAAGGAATAAGAGGTAAAGGATAGGGCTGGATTGGGTGACATTAATCACAAATTCTAGTGTTCTTTTTTCTTTTTTCTTTTTTCTTTTTTCTTTTTTCTTTTTTCTT
>CM021767.1:68776926-68791217 GCA_011076525.1 Nettapus auritus
TTTTTTTCTTCTTTTGATTTCTCTTTTATTTATTTATTTATTTATTCTTCAGTTTTGGTCAAGCACAAGGAAGTGGGTTTTTTTTTGTTGTTTTTTTTTTTTTTTTTTTTTTTTCCCTGCCTAGCAGACTTGGAGCTGAAACAGTCTTGCTGACAGGCTTTAATATGAGGAAGTTTTGCAACATAATTTACAGCTGGTGTAAAACTTGTCAGTAAACGTCAGAGGGTGACCGCTGTGATAAACTAGTTAGGTATTGTTGGGCATACTATTTGAGCAAGATGCTTACCCCTCAAACAAACACTTCATTTGGCACAGAAATTTTTTAGGGAACCCACTCTGATTGTTAAAATCTACCTCTTGATGAGTAGCATAAGTTTTTGTGAAAATTAAAAAAAAGCGGCAGAGAGACAATCCTAGGGAATTGCATTCTGTTTCCAAAGGACTTCAAATAAAAAGTAGTGAATCTCTTCTTTTAGCTTTCCAAATAAATTTGTTTAACATTCTGAAATACTAAATAGAGTGACACAGAGCGATGATAAAAATCTTTGTGTGTGTGTGTTTGTGTGTGTGTGTTTGAGTGAAACCTGCTTTTGTACATCTTGTTAGCGCAGTTCACTGTACTTGGCAGATTAGCAATAGAAGGAAAAAATATGCTTGTTTTAACTGGCAAGGCTGCTTAGTGAAGTGGCCTGAGCAGTGATCTGAGCATCTGGATACCTGTATCCCCAGCCATGCCACTGCTCTACTGAGTGACTCCAAGCAAACATGTTTCTGCCTCCTTGCTACTTCCCTACCATATAGTGTCTCTTGTCCAGTCAGCTTGTGAACTCTGTGGAGCAAGTATTTGCTCTAGATTTTAATCTGTACAGCACCTAGCACAGCTGACTCCTATATCCTCTGGGATCTGTGAGTGCTTCAGTCATATAAGCACTAACAACAGAAACAGTAATGCTGTGAATCAGCATAGCTTCACTGAAGCTGATTTACAGATAAAGCAAAGGGTCTGGCCTATGGTCTTATTTCATCATGTTTATGAGAAGAGAATGAAGTCAAAGAGCAATGGAAATCTTTCCTTTTGTCTTCCTTTTTTTGTCCTCCAGCTGTTTTCCTGGAAAAGCCAGTCTCTGGTAGGATGTACTGATGGAATGATGTTCCCTTCGCTGTGGCTCTCACAGTCTCCTTATAGTCAAAATAGATGAAAGCATTATTTATTTATTTATTTATTTATTTATTTTATCATCTTAGATTGGAGAAGAACGGTGCAAAACCAGAGACATGATACAAGATAAAGCAGCAATTAACAGAGTAATTAGTGAGTGTTTCAGTGTCTCTGTTGTGGCCAACATGCTTGTATGAAGGTGTCACTGAAACTCCAGCTGCTTCTGGGGGTCCAAGACTACATAGCTCTCTGGTACTTACAAGGAACCTGCTACTAGCACAGAAAAGATATAATAATAATAATTAAGAAGAATAATAATAATTAAGAACAATAAATAAACACCATATGAGCTATGGGTTAATATAATCAATTAATTAATAATAAATCAATTCAGATAATCAAAATGGTCATTGTTGTGATAGCGTGCAAATTCACTATTATTTCCTTACCCTTTTCTAGAAGGGCTTTGAGTCTTGTTTCACATACACTGTTTTACAAAAGTTTTACTATGTTGACTGAATTTTAGTTACTTGCTCATCTTGGGTGCTGTGACTTTGTAGCATCCCATATTAGAATGCTTCCTAAGACACTAACTTTGCTGGAGGGCAATTTTATACTTTTACAACACAGAATGATAGAAAAGTGTGAAAAATGGATGACACTTCGAGAAAATAAAACCTCTTCCCTATTCTGAACTAAATCCTCAGGGCTTGGAGGGATATTTCTTCAATTCAACCTGAGAAGGGCCGGATATCAGCTTGAGATTTTCTTGAGCTGCAGACTTAATGTAGAGACCTAAATAAGCAATTAATGCTTCAGAAGTGTTGTCTCCAATGATTCCATTTGGATTTGCTGGGTCACTATTTTTAATTAACTGATAAGGATTTGGAAACCTAACTCTAGGCAATTATTCTAGCAAAACTTTGGATAATATCCTACACCAATATTAATTGTTCTGAATTAATGATCCACTACTCAGCACAAATCTGGAGAATGTGCAGTAAACAAGGTGTGAGACCACACATAGAACGAGTACCAAACTATAATATTTATAAAAAATGAGAGTGTTGTCATGTTCTTAAGACTACATTAGCAGAACTAAATTCAAATTGGACAATTTATGTTCTGCTATTTACTAAATTTTTACTGCTTTATTCTTTTTTTTTTTTTTTTTTTTTAGTATAGACTTTTAATAATACAATGTACACTGGTTGTTTGTTATACAAAATTATTAATTAACTGTTAAATTACAAAGTGTATAAGCAAAAACTTAAATGTAAAATGCTCTGCTCAAAGTAATTAGCTGTAGTTCTCTGTAACACGTTAACCCTGCTTTTTATATGCTTGTAGTCTGTTTTACTAATTCAAAGAATTCACAACACATCTCTCAGTCATTTTCAGGAATTTGAAAGACCTCATTTGTTTACTCTTACTTATAACAGGAATCTCAGCAAAATTCTTCAATATATACCAGAGACATTTTTCCTTTAAAACAAAACTTTAAGCACCTAAAAATAACAGTCCTTTTATTTTTCTGTTTTTATTTATTTTTTATTTTTAGCCAGCTGCTCAATACATCAAATTGTTGTTCAGGCCCTTTATTTGAGACACTGGGTAAAATCCAAATGGAAATGAACTTGGCTGGTGCGTTTTAACCTACATTTGTCAGCCTCACAAAGTCACCATGCAGTTTAGCCCGGTTGGCAGCTCTGGTTAAGAGACATGCAGGACTGGCATAGCTGAGATGCTTCAAGCAGTGGAATACTGCAACACTTTTACAGGATTGCGAGCACATGCTTTCACTGTGTTTCCTGCTCTGCACATACTTCTAGGCACTGCTATCACTCCCTTGCCTCCAGAAACATCAAAAGTAGTTCAGGTTTTTCCAGATATAGTATAAAACTTTTTAATTTAATTTAATTATATTATATTATATTATATTATATTATATTATATTATATATTAAACAAACAAACAAACAAACAAACAAACCAACCAAAAAAAAAAACAGTAAAATCCTCCTGTACAAGGATATGCTATAAAATTAATAACAGTGCCCTCTGGAAAATTAAAAAAAAAAAATATTCACCCTTTAGCCCGAAGCCTGTGCAAAGGTAAAGTATCTAACATTTGTGATGTGCCAAAGTAAAGAAGGGTGTAGGCATCCCTCAGACCTGTGTGACAGCCCCAAGAAGTCATGCCCAGGTACCACCTGAGTTACACCAAGGGAGGTAATGTGATAAATGGGGTGGCTTTGTGCCCTGCCCATGTGGCGGCAAGGAAGGGAACCTTTCCGCATATCCTAAGAGCACTCTGAACCCTTGGCTTGCTGATGGGGAAACTAAGCCTCCAAAGCCTTTTTGCATGTTGATAACCAAGCCCAGCTCAACTGGTGGCTCCTGTTCTGGAAGAAGAAAGCAAGCAGGGATATAGGCCACCCACTATCACACTCAGTGCAGCCTATGGGGACCCATTGGTGAGGGTCATCCATTAGGTTTCCTGCGGTGGTGCTCCTAAAACATTCCTTTAAACCACTTCCTTTAAAACACTGTCTTATTAGTCTTAAAGCTTTCCTCACATGAGATGAGGACAAATAAGTGAGCACAGCAGATTTGTCTTACTGTAGGTCCTCTATGCTGGAGAAGCAAGCCCAGGACAGGCTAGGCCTTCCCTCCCTGAAGCTCTGCGCAGACCAGAGAAACTCCCGCATGGCAGCTGTAGGCCCTGGTGGGAAGCTTGTTTGTAAGCACAGAAGTAAGCATAGTAATTATTTGATTGCTTTGGCTGCTCCCCAGAACAGCCCTAACATGGAGATAGAATATCTCAAGGATCCATCCTGTTACAAAACCATAAAATAAATAAACAAAGCACGGTATTTTAGGCTCTGTAGCCATTGCATCACAGGAGCTGCCAGAGTAAAGGTTGCACCTCATGCCAGTTGTGGAAGAAAGGGTTTAAGGGAACAAAACAATCTTTTACAAATTCTGCCCAAAGCTACAATTGCATAAGCCCAGTCAGAAATCAGAGGGATTTTAGAAATTCCCCCCTCAGTTACGAATCAACACATTTTGTTCATTTTTCCAGACACCTATCTCAAGATCCACTGGATGTTATGCATTTCACTGACAGCATTCTTTGATAAACCTGATAACTCCTAACACAATAAAATCTTAAAACGAAACAAAACAAACAAACAAAAAACCCTGTCAAGCTAGCAAGGCCAGGATGAACATCACTAAAGAATGAAGTGATTAGGAGAGCAAGCACAGATTTGGGAAGCAGCTAATAAAAATTGCAGGGCTTGGAAAACAGCTTATTTGTGTTTAGGAGTTGGAAGAGAATAAAATCAAAATCCAACACTAATAATAAATTCTATCTCATTACTCAAGGGAAAAAAAAAAATAGATCCCGTGCAACTACATTTTCTCAGAAAAGAACCACAGATAAGTATTAGGTATTTTATGAGATGTAAAATATTCAGAAGAAAAAAAATAAATAGGATCAAAATATTTGCCTTATATTTTATTTGCCACTGAAGACTCATAAATAATAGATTTATTTTTTTTCTTTTTACCCAAACCCTACAGAATTTGTAATGCTCTTAAAGAAATCTTATAAAATGTGCATGGTATATGCAGAGGCATTTTCACTGACAAAAAAATAATCAATTCTTCTTGTTTGTATTTAATAGACCCATTTTTCCCCCTCTGAAAATATACTGCAGGAGACATGTCTGGTCATACGCAAAATCATGAGAATCCTGAAACCCTGAAAACTGAATAAAGAGGAAAAGTTCTTTAATTTAGTATTAAATAGAATTACCTTACTGACAAGTGTTTTTTAAAGGTATCTGGTCTTGTGAGAGAGATGTTAATGACGTAAACCCTTCATTGCCTGATTTTAATGCCAAAATACTTGGATAGCCAGTTTATTCTGAAGAAGAAAAATAATACTGACTGCTGAATTTCTTTTAATAGCTACTAAGAACGCACAGGTTGAGCAGGTTTGGAATACTAATGGGAGACAAAAGAAGGAAAATTTTTTTAAAAAAATTAAAAAGAAACACAGTATTTATTAATTTGTTTCAATTCAATGAGGGAACAACCCCTCGAATTTTGAAGGATTTTTCATTATTGTTTCACTTTTTAAAAATTCCATTAAAACAAACAATCAACAAAGAAACAACCAAGAAAAAAAAAAAAACAAAAAACAACCAACCAACCAACCAAAACACACACACACACACACACACACACACACACACACACACAAAAAAAAAAAAACTCACCCTGAAAATAACATTTCTGGTACATCAAATTAAATCTTCTAGTCAAAAGTCTGGCATTTGGTGAAAAAATATATCTCACACTTATACCTGCCTTTTTTTTTTTTTTTTTTTTTTCTTTCTTTTTCTCAGGTAACACAGCCAAGGCAGCTTGGATAGATTTTCTTGCTCATTTTTCAGCTTCACTGAAAATGTCAGTGCAGGCAATGCGAGGTTTACTTAGTTAACATTTCCCTCTCTACACCATCTACCTTTAAAAAGTGCTTGCTGGCAGAGTGTTTGAAAAAGCCAGATTAAGAAAAGCTATATTTTACTGCTGAGATGGTCAGGTAGCTGTTATCTAAGTGCATGCACATTTTTGCAGATCCTTGACTTTCATGCAGTATTTCCTCCTTCCTAGCTCCTTACATTTTTGTCACAGTCAGGATAGTGCAGCAGTGCAGGGGGATGCCCAGGGAGCTGGGGGAGAAAAGAGCTTTCAAGACAAATGTCCGTTCACGGTGAGTGAGATGCAGTGAAGCTGCCTTGTGGCATCTATGGCCCCTCACAACCCTACTTTCTGTCATTTGGTGACTGTGATTAGCCCATTTATTGTTTGTATGTACAAGCTTTCACATGTATCCTGTAAAATTTTGTCATGACTGACCGATAACAAAAGTTACGGTCTAGAGGAACAAGAGCAGATTGAACATCCAGCATTGAGAAAATGGGTAATACACTCCACCAGAGGTCAGCAATTCAAGAGGAAATCACTTAGATGTAAGATACCTCAGCCTTTTAATATCCAGTAGTGAAGAAAATTTGAAACCTTAGGTGGCTGAATAGTGCAAATTTTACAAACTGAAGGAAGATAACTTGGTATATCTAACCAAAAAAATGACAAGGTTATTTTGTGCAACTTGCTGTTCTCTATGGAAGGCCAATATTCCAAGTTCTGTGAAAGTGCTGAGAAATTATTTGTTAAATCTGCTGACTTATGGACACAGATTGTTAACTGCATTAGGAAGAGGCTCAAAAGTAGGTTATAGAAGTCCCATGAAGATAAAACCTCTACTGCAATTAATAGGAAGAAAGATGAATTTCACTGTTGTCATGATGTCAATCTCTGGAAATGTTAACCTCTGAGTAAAAGTAAATTGTTTAAATGGCAAATGTTTAGAAGAGAAAATATGAGAACTCAACAAATAAGACATTACTAATCTCCTTGGTATAGTGGCAAGCTTTATAAATGGATCTACTAAGGTCTGAACATTTATTTTCTATTATTTAAAGAATCATATCCAAAGAAGAATGTACACAAAGCATGTGCAGTTTAGAGTTTATAGAATCGTACATCACATTGCAACCAGTGAAACATTAATGGTTTCACTAAGGCTGTGACCACGAAATGTGTTATGTAATTGTTATTGTTATTGTTATTGTTATTGTTATTGTTATGAAGTGCAGCAATGTACCAAAAGTTCTGCCCCACTACACTGGTTTTCTAAAAAGAGGGGTAGTAGACTATGAAACTCATTAGATTTAAACACATCTGAATAATTAAATATTGTTATGTTCTGTTTTGCTTTCCTTAAAAAGATACCTTCTGAAATTATCACTGAATTTACTGGACAGCTTCTGCTGGGAGTTGCACTCTTTGAGAAAACGAGCACCGCAAGGATGTGGTAATATGGATGTGGTCATCTTGTACCAGAGCGACACCAACTATTTAATGTTATCGTATAAAGGCAATGTAATACCACTGTTTTCATAAATGTGTCAACTGATGCAGAGATGTTAATTGCAAGAAGTAATACATTGAGTCAGTAGTAGTGCCGGAGATTGAAAAATTCATAAGTTCAAACTACTATCTAGCAAATACTCTGATAGAAGATTTCAAAGCTTACTTGAAATCATGATAAACATCCACTTTTCATGTCGGGCTCACAGTAGCTTGTCTATCCTGCTACTATTCATCTAGTCAGCAATATGATCACGATCCGAACAGAAAATCCTGTTTCATGGGAACCTATCATCATCCTATTTCCTTGGCAGCAAGGCAACACTACTTATGCTCGCTCTTCTCTGCAAAAAGGTACATACCATCATTTGTCTCTTGTGCTTTAAACAAAATCAAAACTGAAGTCAAACAGGAAAGTAGAGGGTAGTGGTTCCTTATCACCATCCCACTTTCCTCAGTGTTTAAATACTGTCAATTATGTTTTAGCTACGTTGAATGCTCTTTGATATTTAAATTCTATGAATAAACCAGAGTCCTTTGTTCTACTATTGCAAATGTTAATGAACTAAGATGGTTTAGCTGGGTTCATTCAAAAGTGAATTTGTGAAGTTACCAAATGTTCTTCCTGATTACCATCATTAAAAAAAAAAAAAAAAAAAAAAAAAAAAAAAAAAATCGTATTATTTTTACTCCCTGACTGAAGATATCACATTGCTAGCCAGTATTTCAGGATATGATCACTGGGGGACAGATTCTCAGGTGATATACAAAGACATAGTAGTTGATTTGAATATGATTTAATTGACTGAGGATCCTGCCCTAGTATGAAATTGTATTTTGCACTTTTTCCTTTATTGGTTGCATACCTGAGTCATACTTCCAAAGGAAGGAAACAATAGCATGTTACTTAGTTAATTAAGCAGCTGGAACAAATTTAAGCGGTGAAACATTCACTTTGGAAATTAGCTGCTCACACACAGCACAGCAATGAAGAATGGTCTGTTGGCTGAGTCCCTTCAGTAAATCAGAAGGTCTTGATGCAAACCAGGAATTACTTACTGGGGGAGGTCCTATGACCTCTCTTGAACAGGATGCATGACCAAAAGCAGTCCCTTGTGCCCTCCAAGTCTGTTCAGCAGTAGTCTGTGAATTAATGATAATAGTGAATAATTTCTGTAAAAGCATTCATGCAGGAAAGTGAAAGCAGTAAGGAGGAACTTCTGCAATGCTTAGCTGTTTACACAAGGGTACTGTACAGTAGTAGGCATGTCTGTTCTCTACAAGTTTTGCTGAAATTAATGGGAGTGGGAGACATTTTCACCTTTTTGAAGAGTACAGTTAGAGTAAGTGACCTGTTACCACTGTGCCACTTCCAGGGGAGGCTATAGTTTCAGCTGTGATAATAGTGATTTAACCTGGAAATGAAATAAATTCAAAAAACCAATCCACAGCCACAATATTGCAGCTGGAGCTGAGACCAAATGTATAGCTTGACCTTAACACTGTCAACATTACAGGTAATGTAATTACCTGTAGCACTCTGTCAGTTCCAGCATTGAGATGTCTCTCTTTTTTGTTTGTTTCTGGCAGCAGACTGAACTATTGCTACCTCTGATTTTTTTTCTGACCATGTCTTCTCACTCTCTTTTTCTCTCTCTCTTTTTTTTTTTTTTTTTTTTTTTTTTTTTTAATTTTCACTGACAGTTTAATAGTTAGCTATACTAAGAGATGTTACAGATTAAGGGGAAAGAGAACTTTCCAACTTCTGCTTCTCAACATGTTAATAGACATTAGAATTTTTGGTATGTTATTTCAGTTTTTATGGATCTCACTCCTACTGAAATGTAGCACAATGGCCTTGATGGTATCAGTAATGATGATTTTGGTCTCAGATCAGGATTGAAATTTCTTTTTCTGTTGCTTTTCAGTCTTACTTGAATGGTAGCTGGTTGTCCAGCCCACCCAACCCTTTCTAACAAGAAAACAATCTTGCTGAGTTTGCTTCATTGCTTCAGGGAGGGTAAATTTTATGGGTCAAATTAATTTATATTGGTTCAGACAAATCCATTTTGCAGTACCCAAAGGGAAAAGAATAAACCAAGCCAGCAGGGATGTCTAAAAGCCCATGCAGGGGCCTTTAACCATTTATTAATCTATTCTAACAACACCTAAACCTGTCTTTAGGTCAGGTCGTAACATCTACAATTTGAAAATAATCTGCTTCTCATCCAAGCTGGCATTTAATCCCATTAGAAAATGGTGAAGGCAGTTAGAAACTGGTAAAACATAAGCTTATAGCTCATACTGTTTACTTATTTATTTATTTATTTATTAATTTTTTGTTAAGAATGAGATATCAGTTCCTGATTTCCATAGCCTATCTATATCATGTATACCATTACTTTCTTTATGGGAAACATGTATATCATACTTTTGTTATGCCCCATCCCTGGAGCTGTTCATGGCCAGGTTCGACAGGGCTTTGAGCAACCTGATTTAGTGGAAGGTTTCCCTGCCCGTGGCAGGGAGGTTGTAACTAGATGATATTTAAGGTTGCTTTCAACCCAAACAATTCTATGATCCTATTATTCTATGAAACCATACATTTTCAGGGACTGCAACATGCAGTTCAGTTGAGCTCCCTAAAAGCTGGAACTAGAGTTTCTATGAAAAAGTGAAAGAAAAACAGAAAAAAAAAAAAAAAAAAAAAAAAAAAGTGCTGCTTTTTGTCATGATGGCCATACCTTTGTGCTGCTGAAGCTGGTGGATCCTTTTGCAAGGGCACTACTGGGAGAAGTCCAGGATGCTCCTAGCTTTATGCTCATATTGAATCAAAGCATTTGAGGTTCAAGAGGAATCCATTAGCACAGTACAAAGAGGCCCAGGCTTCCTTCTCTGCTGTGAGAAGGAAGATAACTGGGGAGATAGCAGGGAGGATGAAGTAGTTTGTGGGGAGAGATGTGGATTCAGTGCATACCTCAGCAACCTCTTTCAACAGGAAATTAAAGCTATCCAGATGAAGTGTTGATGGCCTCACTGACACAGCCCTGGGCTGCAGTTATTGCAGCTCAGGCTACACGCAGACTTGAAGAGGACTTAAAAAAAAATAAAAAAAAAATCATTCTCAACAACTTCAGGAATTCAGTAACTTCATACCTTTAACTGTTTAGGAAGGGATCAGTTGTGGTAAAACCACGTGGGTATCTCACACCAACTGGGGCCACACAGAAAAAAAAAAAAGTTGAAATGGTTTGTTTTGAGAACTGTGCTTTATTATATTTTTATATATCCCTTGTAAAGCAGTATTACACTGACTTCGCAAACAATGTTTAAATCTTTCAGTTCCTTTTGGAATTATGGGCCTAATGAAGAAGAAAGGAAAAGAAATGCTGAATTTCATCAGCTCTCTAACATGATACAGAAGGAATAAAATCACAAATAGGGCTTTAGAAGGATGAAAAAATATCCCCGGAGCTGGGGTGGAAACATATAAGTAAAAAGGTGCAAAGTGCCACAATGACTGAAAGACAAATGAATCCCACACAGGCATGTTAGACAGTGTTGAGAGATAGATGATAAAAAGATCAAGTTCACGTCCTTTCTACTTCTGTAAGCAAAGAACTTAACACACTGAGACTGACCAAAAGCCTCAAAAAGTGCAGTAAGTCATGGGATCATGTGAGTCATTTGGAGAATGATCTTCAAGTGCTTCTCCTTCATCTCTGCCCTTGATAAAACCAATTAGTCAAAATACAGGGAGTGTATGGAGGAGATCCACAACATGGAAGATGCTATGCAGAATGAAAAAAAAATAAAGACAAAATATTTTATTTTGAAAGAAGATAAATCCATTAGTATCACACCCTTCATAAATGTCAGCTGGCAAAATAATTTCAATAGAGGAAAGAGGATGTGTTTTGGAGGATCACTACTATTATTAGTTTCTAGCATTACAATACCACAAAATAATTATGAGTTTTGACTCTATATTGTGCTGGGCATAGTCAGAAAGTAAGAGGCAGTGGGCTCATCAATACTAGTATTTGATTTCAGAGAAATTAACTCTTTTTATCCCCACCTATTGCACTTTGGCTCTCACCATGGAATTACCTTGGGGTTCACAAAATACATTCCTATTAGATGAAATGAAATCAAAAGTGCTTCCCTAATGTACTTTTACAGGTAATAAATGGTTCTATGGGGTCAGATCAGAACTCACCTGAAGTAAAACCCAGCAAGCACTTCTAGCTTGGATGTTGGATCCTCCACAACTGTTTTGCTCTGGAGAGCTTTTCCTTCTAGACCACATCACTTGCTATTGTAAGATGCAGTGCAATCTCACTGAGGGTGGTGCACGATTGTTTGCACCTAACTATAGATGTTTATAGATGTTTATAGATGTTTATAGATGTTTGACCTAGGCACCTTTAGCCATTAGAAGGAAATAAATACTTAGGTGTGATTTATCAATTTGAAAGATATGCCTTCTGATCAGATTAATCTAATTCCCAAAGATGTTATTTTTTTCTCTGCAATGAAAATGAAAAGTGTCTAGGTAATTATGTCCTGGGTAGACGTTCACTCAGTGAATGGATTGAAATAGTTAATAGGGAACAGCTAGTTTAAATTTATGCTATTGGCAGAGAATAGTAAACAATCAGAAAGGGATGACCTGACTTTTCTGAGGCTGCCTCTACTGACTAGGACTAGACCTCCTATCTTTCAACTGCTAGTGAAATGTGCACTAAGTATACAGTAATTTAGTAGAATTACAGTATACAGTACACAAAATACAGTATACAGAAAGTATGTAGTAATTCAGTAAGATTATTTAGCTTGTTGATATAGCATGGTAACTCAACTTTTTATTTTTGTTATATAAAAAGCTTTTTTTTTTTTTCTTTTTTTTTGGTCAAATTATGGATCACAGCAACCTCAAAAAAATCTCTATTGTCTTTCCATTTAGAGGAATGCCTCCATTTTCCCATTATTATAATATTTTGCAAATGTTTGTGTAATTTTCCTCTTTTGCATTCTTTATTTCACTAACTGTGTTACGAACTTATGTTATACACTGAATTGCATTGATTGTACTTGATCTATAATATTATTTTTTAGTTGTCCAACAGTATTTAGTGAGGTCTTTAATAAATAAAGATCTAGTGTCCTATTTTTAAGTGTAAATATCAGACTGAACTAGGAAAATAAAATTAAAACTACAGTTGCTGAAATGGTTTATGCTAAGTTAATTCAAAAAGGACCTATAAATTTAATGATCTGCTTTCTATGTGTCAGAGATGCTGTTAAAAACAGTATCAAAACATTCTGTCATCTGTCATATTGAGCATATTTTTTACTAATTTTCCAAATTATCTGGAAACAATAACAGAAACACTTTTAGGTATAGATAAATGTTTGGTTTTCATTTGTAATAAGTCAGTGAGTGAGGACTTACTTGTATCATATTAGTCGTATTTTTATTTTAAACTAAGGGTTCTGCAAAAGGTAGCAAGAATCTTCACACTCATTTTAATTGTTAATCTGAAGAGTTGATTTAGACATAGATAAAAATAGAACAAAACTGGACTTTTCCTCAGTTCCTCCCTGGCCACATAAATTAATTTTATAGAAATGAGTTGCAATTTACGTTGTGGCAGTAGGTGCAGTACTTAAGTAACACTGAAAAGAACAAGTCTTTATGCAGTCAAGAACTGGGTTTAAAACCCAGTACCAGGTGATCCAGATGCCTAAAATTTGATCTGTGAAAAATTAAAAGCACAGTTCCAGTTTTGGCAGTTCTATTTCAGCAACATGTACTCCAAAACCTGTGTAACCTTTCTTTTGAACTACAGAGGCAGAACAGCATTTTAAGACATCCAGTCTTTTTTTTTTGGAAGAGAATACCTTCAAAGAAATTAGGCACAGTTGGAAGGACTGCGGTTCAGATGCTGGCTGAAGAAAGTTGGGGAAAAACACGGCAGATGGCTACAAGAAGATTGTAATCATATTTGTCTTTTCTCACTTTGCAACTTCAATAGACATTTCATGCCAGGGGTGCCAGTGCCTCCAGAGTCCTTTTACTCCTGATCATCTTCATCTTTCTTACCCTTCCAGAGCTTGCTAGTCTACTTTAGACAGCATTGTGAAATGACAGTCCCAAACACAGACTCTTGCTTTTTCTGGTAATCCCACTGCAAAGAAATTGGAGAGACCTGCTATTTTTGCCTTCTCAAGCCACCTGGTGAACTTTGCAAGATCTGTTTTAATTTTAGAGCTTGTAACTTGACCCTGAGTCTTAAAAACCTTTTTTTAATGGTTTGAAATTTGAGGTCCTTGAGAAAAGGACCTGTGTTCACTGATAAATCTCTAAACAAATGCCTCTTCAGGAATCCAGTTTTTCTTGTAAACTAGACAGCAAGTTAATGCTTGCATGTCACCTGAAGAAAAAAGTCCAACATGACATGTTTGCCACTTCAACAGTAATCTAATGATTGACATAGTTCATGTGGACTTTGCAAAGGTGTATTCTACTGCAAAGAGGATAAAATTCTTCATGCTAGGACCACAAAACTTAAACCTTTATCAATACATCTCCTTACAGTAGACAGCCTGAAGAAAAATAACTGATGTAAACCAATACTTATGGCTGATTCCAAGTCTGTTCAAAACATTTATTGTGAAAAAGCCATCAAGAATATTTGTTCTGAAAAATCCATCTCCAAATAGATATAGAAGGAAAATATGTTCAAAGTGCAACATACGTAGAAATATGAATTGCAATCAAGACAGTGAAAGCAGAACTATAAATGGATTTACAAAAGGGAGACTTGAGGAGCATGGAGAAGCCAAAGTGGGAAAAAAAAAAAAAAAAAAAAAAAGGTCTAAGAAAAAGGAAGACAAAAGATCTTTTCTTCCCCTTTACCAGATCGAGGTGGTGTCCCTAGAACACTGAAGTGTGGTCAGCAAGATACCCATGGAACCCATGGGGTATGGTTCTTTAATACAAGATGAAATCTTCTGGCTGTATCCTCTGTTTATTCAGTACCATGTGGAAATATAAATATAAAATTATAGAATAATAATAAAATAAAATAAAATAAAATAAAATAAAATAAAATAAAATAAAA
>CM021767.1:68792757-68812770 GCA_011076525.1 Nettapus auritus
ATACTCTCATCTCATATTCTGGACTCCCCTCTCGGCCCCTCTCCTCTCCTCTCCTCTCCTCTCTCCTCTCTCCTCTCTTCTGTTCCATATAATTCCCACTGAGAACTGAATTGAATTCCCACTAAGCCTTCTCAGTGAGAATACAATTTGAGAACATCTCACTGAGAGGATCTGCCTTTTGCTTTGATGAGCTCGGCAACCCTCTCAGAGGCCTTCTACTGGTAGAGAAGCATTCCCTATTTGAGGGGCCTCTATTTCTCACTCTGAATAAAAAATCGGGCACAGCTGTAAACTTTTGTCAACACAGATCTTTGTGTTGTTTCCAAGAACCCAAAATACCCAGGACTGGCACTAGCATATCTCATGTGTTGTGTCAGCCAGTTTTGATTATCAAGGGATTGCAAAACAGACACAAAAATTAAACCCGAAACTGCTTCAGTAGGCAACTTGAATAGAAACTCCTCTGTTGTTCCCTTTTTCATTTCTTAGCTTTGAACAGTTGTTCCAGTTAATGGCAAGCTCCCCCCAGCCCCAGCTTCCCCACCAGATATCTAAAATCATGTTTTTTTTTGTTGTTTTTTTTTTTAAACAAAACAGCCTTTATGCTTGTAAAGCTCTTTGTAAGCTCTTTGTTCAGTGTGCTAAACACAGGACTGAATACTATAGTTTCTTATCGTTTTATCAATTTATTTCTGAAACTTATATCTTATATAACATTTCCCTATCTTTTCTTGCTTCTTGAACTTTGAATATGAGAATAAAGGGAGGGTGATGGTTTCTGAATTTAAACTTTTCAGAATTCACTCTCCAAGCCATATGTAGAGGGAATTCACACTATCCCCTTTCCCATGTAGCAAAAAAAATGTCACACAGTACTTGGATCTAGTCTTGTCCCTTTGTAAATCCTTGCATTGAACCACAGACAGGAGAAGAAAAAGGGAAAGGGAAGGGAAGGGAAGAGAAGGGAAGGGACGGGAAAATGAAAGATTCTAGAACAGAAGTTGATTGCAAACAAAACAATTTCTTGTGTTCAGTTTTCAGGTAACCGTGTATTATTTCTAACAGAGGGAGATGCATGAATATATCAACAGAAGAAGATGCTGGTTTAATAGAAAGTTTTAAAATTCTTGTGAATTAAAATATGCCTTCTGATATCCTTGCATTCTCTTTGATTAAAAGTGAAAGTCTGAATTAAAAAAGAAATACATATTTGTTGAGAAAATGGCTGATATTGAAGCTTGCAAATGAAAATAGTTAAAAAACACTAGATCCTCTGGTGTCCAAACTGGACTTAAATAAGATTTTAGCAGCAGTTCATCCACTAATTACCGTATTTCTGACAGAATAGCAACATTCTGCAGTCAGCCTACTTCTGTGAATGATGAGCATGTAACTTACTCAGAAGTCATCTGAGTTAATCGAGATTAATTTCTCATAAGCAGGGAGCTTAAGTCTCTTGGGGTCTCGTCAGAATGATGGCATTTCTGATTTATACCCATGTAACAGTGTTATTTATAGAAGTAAGCACCTCACAACAAAATCAAAATATTATTCTTTACTTCCTCTGCCTGTCAGCTGTTCTCCTCTGGAATATGTGTATGGCTTCTCTCCTTCTTGGAGCCTTAAAATGTTTTATTTTCTCTCTATAAATTCAGAATTATTAAATGTAATGAATCACTAAATAGTATAGCAATTAGCAGGTGATTAATTAGGTTTAGGAGAAGAAAGTCCTGTGGCAAGGCTATCAAACTTATTTTTGTAATCAGATGCTTATTCTGTTTCTTCCTCTGCTAGCTATCTAGTGTGTAACTGAGACAAGAGGAGACTCATTCAACAAGTGTAAAGGCTTATCTTAAATCAGGAGATGCCGAACATTTACAGAAAAGGTAATAAACAGAAAAGATGCTGGATTTGGAGAAAAGCATCTGTTAAAAAATACTTCAGAGATCTGAAATGCTGGGACTGAGTCTAAGAGAAACTGTTGGCAGAAGAGATCACAGATGAAAGAGAGTGTGCAGTTAAAACATCCAGTGTCAGTAAGTAGGTAATGCCTCTGCCCAGACTATGTTTGTGTGTATGTACACCCACAGCTTCTTGCCTTTGCATTTTTTAATCTCCCAAAGGAGTGTGAATACTTTGCACAGTTGCCATTTTTATCGCATGACACTCCTTATAAAGAAGAAACCTGGAGCAAATGAGTTATGTTTGCAGAGACACTGAATGATGAATGGATCAATCTTTACTGTTAGCTGATTTAATCTCTCAACTGCAGACGTGTAGATGAGAACTAAATCTTCTGTATTTAAAGTCATTTAAAAATTGCTTTTGGCACTACTACAGAGGATTAACCTTTGGTGTGCAAGTGTACACTAGAGTTTTTACTGCTATTTAAATCAGGGTCAGGAATCTGCAAGGAAATACAGCCTTCATTCTATTGAAATGAAACCTTCTCCCCAGGGCTGTTCACCCATTCCAAGGTCTTCTGAAGCATGGGCACTGGGAAGTTTCCAATTTTCTCAACCCTTTTCTATGACATTCTGGGTTAGTGCCTATGAAAGGAGCACATGGAAATCACATACTGACAGAGGCGAAACTCTACTAAATGACTAGACTTACATATGGTGTCTACATTAAACTGAATAACTTTTTTTTTTTTTTTTTTTTCTGTCTTTTCTACAAAAGGGACAAGTTCCTTATTGTGGGTGGTTTGTAGTATTAGTCTTTTATTAAAACAGGCCATGGAACTCAATACCTGGGCACACTTTTGGCCCCTAATATTGAAAGAGTTGGTATCATTAGAAAGTTATTATCTCAAACATATTGAATAAATAATCTCTCCAATTTGAGCAGGCATTTCCTATATTCATGCAACCAGAAGCAAGGCCAGTCCTCAACTAGAAATTGAAGAAATTGATTTTACTGTAAATGTTTGCTTTGTTTGTATCAACTTCAGGAATGGCACAAGTCTAATGGGAATACAAGATATCAGCCTTTCTCAGACTTTAAAGGAACTCCTTTGAGGTTTAAAGTTTTTACCTTTATTCCCTAAATATTTCTTTCATTTCCATTTTGTTTATTGGCTTGGAATTCCCACTGCAAACACATTTGCATTTACCATAATTCTGCAAAAGAAAACAATCCGGAGAGTTATTCATCTGGTGGAGGCATAATTTGCCATAGCTCATCTGGAAATCAGCAGTTGAAAATCTATTCTGCAAAAGTCTTTTTCTTCCTGGAAAGGAATAGAAAACAGTGGAAATCTTTCACATACATCTTGACCATCTGGGTTCGGAAAGGTTTCGTACTGGTATATTCCAGGTGTATCTAAACTTTCAAGGTCTTCTCTGAATTAAATTAAGCATTTGATATCTTTCAGCCAGTCATGATTCTCTCTTATGTCCTCGGTTTTCAAATGGAAATTAGATGCTTTTATCCAAGCCAATGGATAACATTGTTTGTCACCATGATAAACCTGGCTAAATGGTGACTCATATGAGTGAAGATGATATATTTTTTTTCCATAATGGTAATATAATGTTTGTCTTTGAGTATAGCGAAGCAGTCACTAAGCTGCAGCAAAATATTCTAGTTGCTTTGACAAAAAAAATAAAAAAAAAAAAAAAAAAAAGCCAGACATTCAAGTACAGGGTGAATAAAAGAGCAGTATAAATAAAGGAAGAAATTAGAAGCAATTGCCAGGCCCTCAATCCTAATGTGTGCTGTCTCCACAAAGTCCCATATGTGGCCTCAGAAATTATTTCTTCTATTTTAGTTTGTTTTTAAAATGCAAGCCTATAGAGGGGAGTTTTTCAGCACTCGAATTAATGTATAGAATACTGCAGTGGTAAAAGAAACTATGCTAGCAATGCATATGTAAATTTATTTTTGCCTTTGAACTCTGTTTATACATCACTGTGGAACTCAGCTGCTAGTATTTAGCAGCAATACAGTCTTGCTAACAGCATTTTAGTGCCAAGGGGAAAAAAAGGGGATTTCCTTTTCTTAGCAAGGGATTTCAATGAGAGAGGAAGAAAAAAGGACTGCTCTTGTTGAACTTTCCTCACACATAACGTTTTTCATTGGCTGTGAAATGTCCACATCTGCAGCTAGAAACACAAGCGATAGATTTCAGTGATCCAAGGTGATACTATTATAAGGGAAATATCAGCAATTCTGTGATTCAACATGCACTTTCCTTGTAAAAGAAAGCCAATATAAAAATACTTCTCCATCTGAGATCAATAAAAATGTCCTAATTTTCAAAGAAATACTCTCGTGGGCCTGTCAAGAAGAGTACTACAAAACTGTATGCTGAAATGTCATTGCCTGTTGGAGAACAACAATTTTTTCTAACACACAGATCAATGTAGTGTAGAGTCTTAATCAATTCAGGCTGAAATTCTTTGAAGTTCTTACACAAAAGCCAGCTGGTAGAAGTGTGTTGTAAAAAGAGCTATCTGAATTATTCATTGAGAATAATCTGTGTTACGAATTTACCCTCCCACTGCTCCACCTCCTTTTGAGGAGTTGTCTGCAATACAGTCCTCATCTCTTTGAGTGTTTGGAAAATGGTTTATATTGATGCATTTTTATATGGCTCCAAGAGTTGCTGGATCTCTTGAAAACTATTATTTAAGTTAATTATATTTTGTGACTTTCAGTGTGTGAATACAACACTGTCTAGTAAATCATTTTATGGTATTTCAGGACACTGAGAGGGTGATTGAAACTTTTTTAACCTAGGCAGTTAAGAATAACAGAGATACGCTATTTGGTTGTCTTTGTAAAATGAACTGATGTATGATTGCATTTTCTGGTCTGTGCTTGTCTCTTGCAGACAATAAACTGAGATGGCTAAGTGAGACACATACACACCCTAGGCCCTTTCCATACATGAGGGTGAACCACAGAGGTTGGGACAGGTCTTCTGTGAAATTATTGCCCTTCAGAGGTGCTTGTCCCTTACAGACTGGGTGTGTAAAGGGAGTATGAACATCAGGTTGAAGAGTTAAATCTGGGTCTAGATGAGATTCTCTGATTTAAAGTAATTCATAGGTAATATAGATAGGAGATGATTCAATCCAGTTTACATGGGATGACTCCTCTCTGAGGTTACCTTTGTGGTCAGTGAAGAAACATAAGGCCTTCTAGGATGCAAACAATTTCATCCTGAGTAGACATAAAATAACTAGATGACTTATACCATAAAAGTCTTATTTCTCATAGGTTCTTGTGATAGGAGCTTAAATAACCAGCTCATATCTGTGTCTCTAACCAAGGGTATGTACATGCAATTAAATTAATCTCACCCTCTCAGGTTAGGACTGATAGATACTAGTGGCCTTTTTACTGCTGTTGGGAAAACATTATATTTTCTGCTGATAACAGGATGAAATGAGTTTTCAGTGTCATTGGTACTTATGAAGTGTGCTGAAGTATTCAGTTTCTCCTAATTCTTTTCCAGTGTTATCACCCACAAAAAAAACATTGTGAAGGAATATGACATCACATACTTACTCTGCAGGTGGATTACATCAAGAACCGACATATATCTTTCTTACTAAGTCTAAGTCTACAAAAAGTCATCTTTGGTTGTCTAAGAAAACACAGGCTAAGTAGACACTTCATAGATGTCTAAATGCAACAGAATGGTGACAGAATATTTAAGGGGTAAGATACTGCATAGTGACTCAAAAGTATTTGGGTATAAACTTCATGTTGATAAATTTACCCATGAAGTCCAGGAAACCTTTTGAAATGGTTTTCCAAGAGATTATCAGTGATAAAAAAGACTGAGTTTGATAGGTTTATGAATAAGATTGCTTATGTTGGGCCTATTTTTAACAGGAGAGGGAGATTTTGATGGCTGTTTTAATCCTGTGTTGTGCTAGCTAAAACTATTATTAACTCTAAGAATTATTGAATGTCAGAAGTTTGAGTGGATTAAACTTGTTCTATAACCATTTGAGAATTGATATACACCTTCACCAGTAAGCTAGCTAAATAAAACTATCTAACCGCCTGTTATGCGGAGACACTTTCCTATGAACACATATCTGAATCCCTTACATGTAGTGAAGCATGCAATTTAATGTAAGTGTTCATTCCAGTTTTTCAGAAATTCACATCTTCCTTTGCCGTATCAGCATCTACCAATGCATTATTTTTTATTACATGTATATTCAGAGAAGCATGAAAATGCTTACCAGTCTAAAATGCATCTTAGAAGCCATAGGTGTATTGTAAAAGATTCTTTCAGATTTACAGAGACACCTGATTAAAACTATTGATCATATGCAGAATAAACAAAATACAAACATTTTAAATGTCATTAGTTAGGAGGAAAAAAAAAAAAAAAAAACCTATAAATAAAAAAAAAGTCTTAGTTAATAGATAGTCTTTCCAGGAAAAATATTTTTCATTGTTTACAGTTGGTACCAAATTTGTCTTTCCTTTCCCCTATTTAGTATATGTGCTAGTGTAGGGGTGGTGGACACAAAAGTAGAAAAGATTAATGGTTTGTTATTTTTATATTCCTTCTTTTATCCTGCAATTGACTTGAATATGACCTTCCATCTTCTTTTACCAAGTGCAGCTCCAAGACCAGAAGTCACTAGCCTGAGATAATTAAAACCTGGAATCATTCTTGTACAAATGATTAGGTAAGAAGCTGGGGTGGTGAGCACAGATTTTTCCAGCTTCTGTTGCATTGATCCTCTGTCATCAGGCTCAATTAATAGGGTTAAACAGTTCTTCAGGAAAGAATAGTGTTGGTATTTTCCATGTGAAGCAGTCTTGATGAGGATTGTGTCCTCTGATACACAATATTTTATAGTGAAGAATATGTGCTACCCTTGGCTATGCCCTTTGTTTAAACTTGTCCCTTGACTTTCTTGAAATAAATGGAGCATATGAAAACACACCAGAGGTATCTTGCTAAACTCTGTGGCCAGTTGAGACCTGCCAAAACCTAACCTCAAATTGGGGGTTTCTGGCTATTGGGACAATATTGTTACTAGGGTTGAGAGGGTGTAAAAAGCATGGAATGTTCCTGCCCAAAAATATGCTGGAAAAGATACAAAATAAGTAACTTTCCTAATATCCTGATGTCCCTCTCACTGACTTTTACTAATGCTTAACAGCTTCATTGTCCCCTCAGTGTTTGTCCCCTCTGACATCAAAGATAAATTAGTGTGTTATGAGTACAACGCACAAGAATTAAAAACAGTTAAATTTCATCTCCACTTGATGGTAGTGCAGAGTTGAATGACATTCAACTTATAGTTTGAACAGCTATTCTTCAAAAGTTTGAACTGTTCTTTTGACTTGGGAGTTTCCTAAAAAGCACTACCTAGTCCATTTATCCCTTGGTAGCTTTTAGATAGAGAAATAAAGAAAATATTTTTTTAAGTAGAAATTGAGTTGTTTTCAGAAATAAAGCATTTGTTTTCAGAAGGAAAGCATTCAAGTATCATTATTGCAGGTTGGATTGAGATTCGGGGAACACTTCATCCATAGAATGCAGCAGAAATGTGCCCCCGGCGTGCATAGGGGCTTACTGCAGAACAGGGACTGAGCTTGAAGTTTTGTCTTCTTTTTAGTCATTTGAGATCTGCTTTAATTAATGACAGTATTTTTAATAGGGTCATACCCTGCCCAGTTGAAAAGACAATCTCAGTTGCATGGAGAATTTTGCTGCTGCAACAGCCTGAGGCATCCCTGTAACAGCCTGGTGTCTTGAGCCCTTCCTGGCAGCCCTTCCTTGTCTCTACTTGTGTCAGCAGAAGACTTATTATGTATTAACCCGCACTGAAGTCTGAGCTGATACGTATAAAGGAATGACTTTCATATATCTGCTTTACAAAATAGAGTCCTTTCATTTTCTGAGTACGTATTTTCAGTAGCTGATCTGACAGCATTAACCACAGTTATTTTCATTTTTGCTTTAGAGATGTGGAAATGTGTGCATAAATACTGCTCCAGTGCACTGGATGCACACTTATAAAGTATCACAGAGAGCAGATGATTCAGCAGTCCTGGAAAAGGGAAAAAGTTGCAGATGAAGTAATGACAGAAACTTCTAGAGAACAAGGAAATTGTCAGGAATAAAAACAAAAATACTGTCTTCTTTATCAAGGAGCATTACTTCTGTATTCTCTCAATCTCAGACAGTAAAGCTGAGTGAAGCAACCAACTATAATGCATTGTTATATTCTCTTCCTTGTTTTATCATGATGGAAAAGTAAGTAGGAGATCAGAACACTCCAGATACTGAGTATGCACTGTGTGTTGTATAGCACGTAACCTCTACAGCTTTGGGTTGTGCAAGTCTCTCTGAAGGACTGAGGTTTACTCAGAATAGAAGGTCCTCTGTTCTGAAAACTGAGGATTCAGCTGAGGCTCTCTTCAGGGAACTGCAGGTCACATAACCTTTTATACATTCTCCAGCGACTATGTATATTCTACATGTTTTGTACAGTATGGCCAAGACAATGTGTTCTAAAATCATAAAAAAAATAAATAAATAAATAAAATAAAATAAAACCGACAAGATTGCAGTAATTTATGAATTTATGAGATTCAATTTGGAAACAGTCATGCATTTGCTTTTGAGGCATTTTTGAGGCATTATTTCAACTTGAAAAAGGTTTTCAAGCTAAACTTTTTTTTGGAGACATTTAAAGAAGACATTTTCAGGAAAATGCTACATATAAAAGGATGTGTGACAAAGTTTGAACTGGCAACAATATGGTGAGAACAAGATATTGCTGAAGATATGTGACCTCGATAGAAGGTTTATTAGATCTCCAAATAAACAGCCTATCTTCATTCTGCTTCAAAATGTTTCCAGATGCAAAAGAGCCAATTTCTTTTTTCCAGGATAGATTATGTAATGTCTGCTATGTAATTATTAACCTTTGTTAATTCTTCTCATTACACTTCTGTGGTGGCTTCTTTCTTCCTAATGTTTTCTTTCTTGCCAAATTTAAAAAATATGTTTGATTTTACACTTCTGCTCCACCCATAATCTCTTGCATAAGCTAATCATCTCTTTCTTCTGTTGCTCTTTTTGCTGAATATTTCATAGCTTTGTATTTCTCTTTCTTTCATACTTTAAAAACTAATATAAAAATAATGTAAATTATTTTATATATATTATTCTCCTGCATAGAGAATAAGAAAAATAAAAAATTCTCACTGATATAGGTAAATATCATTTGATATTCCTGTTCCCAGCAGGATGTGCTTTATTGAATTTAGGATGGAAAAACAAAACAAAACAAACAAACAAACAAAAAACACCAAACAAGCAAACAAACAAACAAACAAAACAACCAAGAACTCATCACTGTAAGCTAATCTGAAAAGATGAAATAGGAAATAAAATGAAGATATGTGAGATACACAGATAAAAGACAAGACTATCAACAGTCTTATTTGCATTCTTCTTCTTTGTTTTGAATTTGAAGAGCTTAAAAATTGTTCTCTAGGCGTATATATTAAGCCTGCTTTATTCAGGAATTTCATTGCATTGGTTTATATTATAAATGTTCTTTGTAAAAAGATTTAAGAAAACAATATAATATTAGACTTTAATTTGAACAGAACACATGAGGAATCATTAGGAAATGAGGTGAAGATAACAATAAGAAGAAAAGATTACTTGGCAGTGGACTGGGCCAATAAAAGATGCAATTTCATTGATTGGCCTACAGGGTACTATGAAAGGAAAAACAAATTTAGCTAAAACTCTCCCTTTGTACCCATATATACCATTTCATCTCTTAGTGATATAGAACTGTATCATATAATCCGTCTTACATCTCTTCTTTAATTTTAGTGATAATATGAACCACATGGCAACTCCTAACAGTGATAATGGCTGATAGAGCTCTGAAAGATCACTCAGAAACTAATTGTAGCCTTGAGATGAGATACCTGAAGGTAGGATTTGAAGAAGTGTTAAAAACCCAAACAAACTTACAGTCTGTCCTTTAAATTGTTCTCTCATATAGTACAAGCCCCCCCCCCTTTTTTTTTTTTTAATACAGCAGAAAATATCCCATCATTTGCTGAAGACATTAAATGCTGTAATACTGTGTTTAGTCCTTATGTTTTACTCAACATGAATCCTAAAGCAACTGTGCTGCTTCTAGCAACATGCAGTGGTGCATAGTTTAAGCATTAGCATGAGGCCAAGATTCACAGCTATGAGCCCTGCTGTAGATGAAGACACTTTATAAAACCACTATTATCTGTTATCGTAGTGTTGCCCTTTTGTTCAGCAGCCTCATGTAGGAGTTTCCTCAGACACTGGTAGCAGGGGCAGTTGCAACATTTCTAGACTTGGACAAAGCAGGTTTATTTTCAGCACTACCTGTGCAACTTTTGGTGGGTTAAATACAAAAGGAATTAGAATTGTCCCCCCACTCCCCCACCCCCCTTAGCTGGGAAAACACCAAACAACCAAACAAAAATCACCCCCTCCCCCCAAAAAAAAAAAAAAAAAAAAAAAGTAAATAAATAAAAACACACCAAAAACCCGAAGTGACTGGAACAGGTATTGAAGCTAACATAATGGAAGGCCATTGTGGCAATCAGCATGTGTGTATTAGGAGTGGGATGGTGGGAGTGGCTTCATTTTTCTCCCCTCCCTACACTTCAACTGTCTGTCTAAAGAAACCGAATTATTCTCTCCTTACACAGTCCAGTGTTTCAGACAATGTGAGAGAGTGGGAATTTGACTCTGTAATCATAAACAGCCAAGAAACAGCACTCTTTTTCAGAACAGGTCACCAATGTATAAGACCAAGTGAACCCGGTTGCTGGGTACTCCAGCATGCTGAACCTGCCCAAAGGCCCAAGGCTTCTCAGCTCAGACCCCGAGCTGCCTACCCACCCACTGTTGGACCCTTCCCAAAACTGGAGTGGGAGCAGCCAGAGCAGCCCATACTGGGTTGTGTGAGGTGGCAGACAGCAGCGGTGATGGTTCCTGGCTCTGCACTAGCCAGGATAAACTGAGACTTTTCCTATGGCAGTATCTTCTGGCATTTTGCTAGGCCTCATCCTCCTTAGCAGAGTGATCCTAGTGAGAAATCACAGTTTTGGCAGCCCAGTGGTTAGTGCCCTTTTCCTCAGGCACCGCCTGGCAAGATTCAAAACATCATCTTTCATTTAACAAGTGAATGAATAAGAAACAGTACAGATAAATTTGCCCTGCTTGTGCCACTTGAGGTGAGTTCTTAAGGAAATGACGGACCCCTTTCATTAACTGGCTTTTGGCACACTGAAGATTACACACAACTTAATTTTAAAGAGAGGTTGAGGAGAGCATGTCTGTCCCAAATGCAATCATATCTGTGACACCCTACTCAATTAGATCTTTCATACATTGGTGGTTCAGTGGCCCAACATTAATAGCATTTTACATGCTGGGGCCACCCAGCTCTAAAACAGCTCTGCAGGACAGGACTTAGGAGTCCTGGTGTACACCAAGTTGAACATGAGCCATTAATGTGCCCTTGCAGCCAAGAAAGTTAATGGCATTCTTTTCTGCCTGAGATAAAGTATTGCCAACAGGTAAAGAGAGGTGACCCTTCTCCTCCAGACAGCATTGGTGAGGTTGCTCCTGGAGCACTGTGTCCAGTTCTGGGCCTCCCAGTACAAGAGAGACATGCACATACTGGAAAGAGTCCAAAGAGAACAGAAGCTGCCATGGTCCTGTGCAACCTGCTGTAGGTATTCCTGCCTGAGGATTGGACCAGGTGCCCCCCACCGGTCCTTTCCAATCTTACCCATTCTGTGTGATTCTGTGTATGAGATTCTAGTTCTTGATACTGTGTGCTAATTTGTAGATATCTTTTTCTTTTTAATTGTGTAATTTTTCTCTAAATACCTAAAAAGACTAAAACAAAATAAAATCCTTCTGAAAGTAGCAAGAACTCTTGGTTAAACACCATATTATGTTGTAACACATCATTTTTGACAATCAGTCTATATAATAGAATTTCTGGGATTAAGCAAGAATGAGAGAAAGATGGTGTAAGATTTTAAATGAATTTGTTTAATAAAGTCATTAAAAGCAAATGATAATACTCTCAAGGCAAAAAAACTTGTGAATATTTCACATAAACCAAATATATTAGCAGTGCCTTCTAATTCGGTTAAAGACTTATCTCATTTAAATCCATATTTTTGTCCATTCTTTACTGAGGCAGTAAAATCTGATTATTGACAAGGGTGATGGAGTGCTCTGGCAACCAGCTGCTCCAGCTTCATGTCAAGTATAAGAGGAACTGTTTGGAAGGACTCTGAGGAATACACAGGGAAACTCTTGCTAGCATGAACACCTGACAATATTCAAAGTGCTTCTCAAAAAGACAGATGGTTAAAGGAAAACTCCACCATAGTCAAGTAACAACAAAGAGCAGGACTAACAGGAAAATGGCTGAAAGCATACATATGTGTGGAGAAAATGAACTGCATTCAAATGGAAATATTGGGGGTAAGCAGTTTTCCAACAAACAGGCTAGTTCTAGCTAATGCAACTGGAGTCAGCTGAGCTCTCCTGAGGACAGAGGGGAACGAGTTCCCTCAGTAAGGTGAGGCAAAACCAAAAAGATCAAATGGAGGTTAAAGCAACTTTTCGATACAACAGCCCAGGTTGCAGCCTGTGTTTGAGAAGTGCACAGCTCAGCATGGGAAAACAAGATGCAAAGGCTGCCCTACACTGCTTTGATCTCCAGCTGACCAAGTGACCCCATCTTGCCCTCCAGCATTTGGAGCTCTCTGGGATTGGATCACGTACGCTTTTATATTGATCAGGGGGTAAACCGAAAGCAGGCAGCAACGTTTTCTAAGAGCTACATGCACACTTCCTGACTCCCCACTTGGAGTTGCCTCCCTCTCTGCTACATGGTGATCTCACCCTTGTCTCTGAGGACATGACAGTGGCAACAAGGAAAACAAGAACATATTAGACACCTGATGACAATATCAACACTGCAGTCTGAGTGGAGGGGAGAGCAAAAACTGTATGATGTTCCCCCCTTGGAGAGCTGCAGCAAAAACAAGAAGATCAAACTAAGGCTACAGCACGTTTTGTTTTCTTCAGTGGGGTAACTCGGAGGTAGCGTGTTAATGGCAAAATACTTTTACCCTCAAATGAGGCATTCATTCCAGCCCTACAGGCCCCAGACTGATGGGCCTGAAGGAGAAGATACAATTTCCTCTAGCTCATGGATCCACTGAGAGTTTTACCTGCCAAGGAATGAGAAACCTCAGTTATTCTTTCAAAGGGATCTGTACTGTTATGGAGTTTTGATATGAAACAGGTTGCAAGTATGCAAGCCTGCCAGACTTTACTACAGAAATACTCTTGATTTCTCTCAACGGATCTTATTTTCCTAAATGAGAGCCCTACAATCAGTACAGTATGAGCAGAAAGAATCAAATTCTGCCTATTACACAGCATAGCGATACTGTAATGGTAAAAAAACCTACAGTGTAAGTAATTATTAATTTTTATCATTACACTTGCTGTAATATTCTATGTTACATTGAATTTGCAGAAAAGTTGATGGAAAATTTAAATTCAAAGCTTAACATCAGAGTACTATTTATTTTTTCCCTGCATTTTTTTTGTGCATGGAGGTTGCTAATTCACACTGCTGTGAATCTGTTTTGATAGCAGAAAGGCTCATTCATGCCAGCGTCTTGAATTTAAATTTAGATTGCTTATATGTGTTCATATTTTCAATTTATATTATTACATCCATTCCTGCTCTATTCTTTGTTCATTAGGGACCTCTGAACACCAGCTCGAGGAAGTTCTGTTAAATGAATCGCATGCCCTTTGCAAGAGCTCTTTGAATGACATGTGTAATTATCAACAATTAACAAGATACTAATTATACCTTCAAATTATAATCCTACTGAGCAAAATAAAAATCCTTTATGGAAGAAAAAATTGTTAAAGGCACAACACTATATTAAATCAAATGACAAAAAGTTTGGCAACTTCTAACGGTATAAATCAAACAAACTGCTGAACACATCACATAGCTTGCCAGAATGGCTCTCTGCCAATTAGCTTTTTACTGCATATTCATTAAGTTGGGGGGGGGGGGGGAGGAGGGGGTAGAAAAGTGAGGGAGGAAGAGGATTTAACTTGCGTGTCACTGCTCAATCAATAAATAAAAGTCAGAAAAGCTGTAACCATTTAAACTTTGCAGAGTGTGTTGTCTTTCAGTCACATCAAATTCACTGAAAAGAAATATTGGTCTGTAAGGTTTGAAGTTACAGTATCTGTAATATATTCTACATTTTCAAGACAAACAGCAAGTAAAAGCCCCCTTGGCAATGTAATAACTTGGACACAATTTTATAAATGCTCACTATTGTACAACTCTGATTTTTTTTTTTTTTTTTTATAATTTGCACCAACAGTTTTGAATCTTTATCCACACATGAAGATGGAAAACTTTGTAAAATTAGAGCAGCTGGAATTAAAACTCTACATTCACACAGTCAGTTTTTAGAAGTTATATTGACTCCTGCTACAATGTAGCCTAAGTATGTCATTGTTTGGTGCATGAGAGCTAAAAATCCTCAAGAACAAGATCAGTTCTGGTATCAGATTAAAGTATACACAATTCTAGAATTTTGTTGACATGAAAAATAAGAAAAATGGTCCCAATCTGTTGAATCAATGGTTTTCTCTAGCAGGAGTACACTACCATAGAGTAAAACAGAGCTTTCAGATATTACATCTGCTCTTTAAAATGCCTGGGTTTTGTACTACTTGTATGGTAAAAGATGTGATGTAACTCAGAAAGAAATACTTCACAGAAAATTCTCACCATAAGGTGCCACTATCAATGGTCTACACTGCAATCAAGTCTGTGTTCCTTGTAATTTGGGGCATTAAATACTAGGAAAAGAATGCTTTGGTTTACACCCTTTTATTTATTTTTATTCTTATTTTTATTTTATTTATTTATATATTTTTTTCAGTTGACAAATTCCAAAAAGGTTTATAAACCTTTATCAATAATAGTTTGCAGTCACTCACTAATGTATATTCTTAGGTGTGCTGGTTGGCCAAAGTAGTGGTTGGGATACATGCCATTTGGCTTCTGGAACTGTTTTCAGGTCATGAAGAGTGATCTGCAAATGCTCTAAGTCAACCCTTCACAAGCATTTGACAGGATGGAATTCACACATGGCTGATTTGCCAACCTCCACAAAAGGCTAATTAATAAGCTAATTTGCTTCCAATGAGTACCTGAACCAGATGAAGTTCTGAAATTCAGCAATCCTTGGAAGTTGTTAGCTCTATTCTTCATTTTACAAAGAAGAATTTCTGTGGGAACCCCTCGTTTTTTTATTTTCTTCAGAAGTTGCTTCCTTTTCTACTGTGCAAAAGGATGTATTAAGGCTTTTGTTTCTTAAGAGAAAGTAGAAACTACATAGAAATGACTTTAGAAGACTAATGTCATCAGTAAAGCAATGGGAAATCAGATGACAGCATTTGTCATATACCATCTGTACTTCTCATAACCTATCTTATCTAAACATGGAAAGAGAAAATGTTGTTTAATTTAGGCCTGATACTGCAGCCGTTTAATAGTCATTAATTACTTGCTTGTCTATGAGAACACAGAGAAAAGCAGACTCATAATTAATCTAGATTTAACTTTCCAAGAAAAGGCACATCCTGATCTGACAGGATTGTACGCAGCACAGTGAAAAGTCTCCTATTCCCTGCAATTTTCTACTGGAGCCTGAAGAAGCTGATGATAGACAACTGGCAACTAATCTCTTTTCTACACCACCCCACACGTTAACTTCTGTTTTTCTAAGACAATTTTCTAGACTCTTTAGATCACTATATACACCAACATAAACCAACATAATTTTCCAAAACACGTTAAACTTTATGTATTTGTTGCTTTCTCCTCTCTCCCTCTCTCATTTTAGATGATTAGACTATTCTGAAGTGGTATGCCTGGACCAATAAGGAAAGGCAAAATAATTTCCAGTCTGAGAAATTCAAATGAATAATGCTGAGCTGAGTAATTCACCCCTGCCAATTTCACCCCCCCCCCCCCCTTTTTTTTTTTTTCTTTTTCTTTTTCTCCAAATCCCATAATCTACTTGTATTCTGGTAAGAAAATAGAAGTACCCTGTCTTGATTTACAGGAATCTGCCAATCTGCCTCCAAGCATTTTAGAAAGAGCAAATCCTGGTAAGTGTGGCATTAAGTAGTAACAGCATTCTCTTCACAGAGAAGGATGTGTATAACCATTGAGCTGGAAGTTCTTATTTCCTCAGTCTTAGTAGAAAGACAGTGATTTTGCCTTATAAGTAGAAAGGTAAGTGTAGGAATATTTTGAGCTCTTTTTACAAAATACAAATACTTTCCAGAAAAGGAGGACATAACATTTTAAATAATTTTTCCCAAGAAGGAAGAGGAGAAACATGAAAGTAAAAAGTATAAGTTAAATTTTAACTCTATCAACAGAAAGATAACAAACCTGAAATTTAAAAAAAATGTTCAACTAATATACTGTTTATTCATAAAAGGTAAATGCAGAAAAAAGAAATATAGATGTTTTCTCCTGCCAAAAAAAGAAATAAAATTGATATATGAACACAAAAATCCCTCAAAATTTGAAACATTTAAGTTATTACAAAATAACAAGAAAGAAGAATGAAAACATAGGCAAACATAAAGTAATAATTGAGCAAGGCATATGTCAAATTAAAATATTAGTCAGCAAAAACAAGAAAATGAATTAGAGATCATTCTGCTAAGCAACAACAACAAAAACCACATCACTTTGGGAAATTTCATCTGCTAACAGAAGTAAAAATTATATTATGAGTAAGATTCAGAGAAATGATATAAGTAGTAGTATGAATTGGCACAGTACTAGTTATACTATATAAAACCACAGGCCACAATGCAGCAAAGAACTTTAAACATGCTCTGCAGTTTCCTGTGATGATGTGTGGTAAGCTGAACACATTTTCCTCCTTAACTTCTTGTTTTTACTAGTAAGTTCTACTTTTAAGTTAATAATGGCTTTTCTCACAAATTTGGTGCTGGGTCTACTATGGACATCTGCCTTTTCTAAGATTCTTGTAAATGAGTGATAAGCACCTAAGCGAAGGATCAATAAAGAAATTTATGAATGTTACTTTATTTTTAGGAGTAGATGCACCAAGGAAGCTCCCCTTCTAGGCCAGGATAGCATTATATATGGAAGACAGAATAAGTTTAGGGACCTTTACAGAGGTGTCTGCCTGAACAACAAAGGAATAAATGTGTGTCAGTTTTTGAGTTGGAAAACAGTTTTGCAGAAAGGGCCTGGGGGTCTGATCCAGCAACATGCTGTCACGGCAAACATCCTCCTGGGCTGTGCCTGCCTGCAGCCTGAGGGAGTTGATCCTTCCCCTCTGCTAAGGGGACATGGTGAGACATCTGGGGCACTGTGTCCAGTCATGGATTTCCCAGTACAAGCAAAAGGCCACTAAGATGTTAAAGGAATTGAAGCATCTCTCCTATATATTGAGAGGACTGGGATGGTTCAGCCTGGAGAAGAGAAATTTCATGGGGGAATCTTCTGCATAAATACTTAATGGAATGATGGTGAAGAGTACAAAAGAAGGAGACAGACTATTCTCAGTGACACCCAGTGATGAGACGAGACAAGAGGCACAAATCAAAGTACAGGAAATTCTATTTAAATGTTTATACATTATTACGTTTTTTTTTTGTTTTTTTTTTTTACTCTAAGGATGGTCAAACACTGGAAGACAGTTACCTGGAGACATTGTGGAGTCTCTGTCCTTGGAGGTATTAAAAATGTGACCAGACAGAATTTTGAGCAACCTGCTCTAGGTGACCTTGCCTGAGGGGGAAGACTGAACTAGACAGTCTACAGAAGCACATACCCACATAAGCTGTGCTGAGATTCTGTAACTGTGAGATAAAAATGAGAGATTTAAAGAGTACAGAGTCCTATTAGGTCAGATTGTCTTTACATGCCTTTGCGTAGACATGTTCATGTAAAGGGTAATCAGCTGTAAAAGACTTTCACAAATTTCTTGCTTTTGTGGAGTCCACTTACACAGCTGTAAGTTGAGAGGTTTTTTGCATGTAGTGGGTTGGGTAGGTCAAATCTCTTCTTAGACATTGCACTCACAAAACTACTTTGAAAGTTTATAACATGTCATTGTTAATCTCAAAAAGAAAGGAAAAACACATAATCAGCAAGAAAAAAAAAAATCTAAGAAAGAAAACATAGCCTTACACGAGGAATCCAATTGTACAGAAGAGTGATAGAGAGTATCATGTTTGTCTTTTTGGCTCACTGTAACCCTCATTACCATTTAGAAAAAGGCTGGAGAAAAGGTGAGTTTGTGATACTCCAAAGCCCTTCCAAATGTCTATTTCACCTACCAAACTTATCAAGACAGAAAATTTGGTGTACCATCTTTCAGGCACTATATGAAAACAATGAAAGCTTTATTTATGAAAAAAAGTGATATAGACATAACTTAAGATAACAAATAAATTATAATCCTGTAACTTTAGAAGCCATGTGTTTATCCTCTTTCCCCCACTGTCAGTAAATATCTTCAAAGCAGTTCTTTCACCATACCTTATTACCTGTGCATTGAACCTCTTTCATTAGCAAGGTAGGGGCAAGGGCATTTTTTCATCTTTGTCTTCAGAGTGGTCTCGAGGATCTAGGTGCTGCCTGCTGGCACGTCTACCCAAATTTATCTGATGACTAATGTGAAATTGCTTGATAAACCAGACTTCCCGTGCAGCACTCCATTCTCCTCTGTCATATATCTAACAGAAGATTTCTGTATTTTATCTGTTCTGTCTCTCACAATAAAACTGAAATATTTGTGGCCACTTTTTGATTTTATATTTTATTATTTTATATTATTTTAATTTGTATCTGCTTGGATCTTTACTTGTCTGTGGAAACTCAATGTTACTTCCTTCCCCTTAATGTCTTACAACCAACCCAAGTTTCTTCCTATTTTACAGTGGCTGCTGAGGTTACGTGCTAGGATCACAGGTTAACAGCTTATGTAAAGAGGAATGTCTGGCGTCATGCTGCCATTTTCAGCAGATGCTTTTTCCTTCTCTGTTTAGATCTGGAGTTTGAGGAATGTTTGTGTGGAAATTATTACAGCTCCTCCCTGAAATCCTACAGCAGGATTAAATACATAGTTCTCTAGGCTTATTTCTGTAAACACTTTATGCATCTGTTTTACACTTGTGAGTAGTTCCACTAGACCCATAAAATCATTCACAGGAGTAAAGTCAAATGACAGAGGATCAGGGTGTGATTTAGAAGAGTGTATACAATGGTTGCTTAGATCCCCCTATAATCTACTGGGGTAGGTGTTGTTTATGCTTCTTAGCATGCTTGGAAACTGTTTTTTTTTTTTTTTTTTTTTTTTTTTCGACCATTGTACTCCTGTTAATTCCTTAATTAATGTCAATCCCTTAATTATGACCGTGGAGACAGGTGCTAAATTAAATGCAGAATTCTTTTTAACATAGAGTTATACTAAATAGCAAAATCAACTACTTAAGCTAAGATGAACTCAGTAACTAATTGTTTTATTTAGGAAAGTAACTGGAAAATTTAAAATAGAAAGAGAGTTTCTAATCTCCAGTTCCTAATTCTCCAGTTTTTGAATGGATATTTTGCCTTCAGAAAAAGGCATGGTACAGTGAAAAAGAGATAGACTTATTAGTCATACGAACTTCTGAAGATACTGCTATGTAAGATACTGCTATCTGAACCAGGAAAATGTATTGACCACTAAGGAATCAGATATCAATTATCTCCATATGTAAGCACCACATGCAACATTCCTCTGTCTCAATGTCTTTTTTGTCATCCTTTGAAAACAATATTTAAACTGTTTGTTAATTTTCATATAAATATGCATGCAAACATGCTTTTTTTTTTTTTT
>CM021767.1:68812870-68830255 GCA_011076525.1 Nettapus auritus
TTTTTTTTTTTTTTTTTTTTTTTCTTTTTTTTTTTTTCTTTTTTTTCTTTTTTTTTTCTTTTATATACATTACACTAGCCAGACCTATTTGGACTTTTAGTTCAGCAGTGTCATCTTCATCACATTCACCACGTAGCATTCACTATGATGCATTCATCAGTGTGTACCATTCTTACATGATATTCAGGTAGCACAGAGCCAAGAAAAAGCATGAAAAGAAATTTCCACTTTCAACTTCAGGTCAAATAGTGTAAGGGAGGAAGAGAAAATCTGAGTCTGCTAGTACATGAAGAGCTGAATCCTCTGAAACAGTATAGAAAAATTGGGAAAATAGTAGCACAAAGTGATGTTACAAAAAAAATAACAAGGAAGAACAATACAATGAAAATTAAAAATCACAGAAATAGCATAAGTAAGGGTAATATATGTGTCAGAATATAAGCTATATTATGTAGCACCAAAACTACTAGCATCAGTCTAATTTCTGAAATGTCCAGGGTGATCAAGGAAGCTTAATATAGCAGAATACTGGGGAAAAAAATAGAAGCAAGCTGTTAAATAAACTTTGTAATGTACATATACATTCACAGTCTCATCTGTTCTACTTAAAAACATCCTTTCATCTCTAACTTAAAACACCTATGCAGTTCCTCAAATTTCACAAAATGCTATTCAAAGACCCCCACTTTGAAGTTTGCCCTCACCAAGTGAAGACAGCTAATAACTTAGCCACCAGAAAGATAAACATGAGGTCAGAACAAAGACTGTACATTTTTTTGAAAAACTGAATATGAGGCTTGCACAGGGTTGTATGCTAAAATTAAAGGGCTTTTATTATCAAGCTAAAGGCTCTGAAAATAGATATGGGTACAGTAATGTTTGGGTGGTAAAATGTGTAAACTGAGGTTGGTTAATGCCGGCTCCACTAGTGGTTTCCTTGATTTGAAATGGTTGCGCTGATGGGAAGTGCACTAGAGCAACCTAACTGTAAATGCATAGTTTTGGAGGTCTGGGGGTTTCCTTTGGTTATTTTCCTTCTTTTAAGTTTAAAGAAAGTATTTCTGATCTCTCAAAATTTAAGCTCCAGTTTACCACAGTCTTCCTCTATGCTTACTGTCTTCCTTCCCCTTCTACTTGAAGTTTTTTCACTTTCCACTCTGCTTTTATCACTTTCCTTTCTTCATTGACTGCTCTTCAGATGTCATCCTTCCCTATCGACCACACTGTATCTTTCTCAGTAGAACTTCTATCCACTAAAAATATACAGAGCTGTCCACGTCCTTTCCCTGTTGTCTCTATTCCACCTCTGTATAGACTGCAATATCCAGATTTATGAGTAGAATTGGAACATTAGAGAGCCATGGACAGGGAGAGAAAGAAGCCTGGAAAGGGGAAGAACAGTAGGGAAAGTACAAGACAGTAATGGGTGCAGACCTTAGCCTGTGGGAAACCAGTATGTTTTAGAAAAGCTTTCTTCTGTGTGCAAAATACTACTACTATATTCCAGTTCTAATAAATAAATAAATAAATATGTATATATATATATATTTGTAAGAAATAGAAAAATAAAAAATATATTCTTTAACACTTTATTTCACTACAGCTCCATCCATGCCATCCATCCAGCTAGGATGAAGAAATCTCGAGGAGTCTATTATTAGAATTTTGACCACAAACCACTCCTTCAAACATCCAAAAAGAGCTGATACTTGTCTCATCAAAGTAATTTTTCAGCTGTACTTTATTGAACTTATTTCAATTACAGTCAGGCCTAGAAACCTCAACCTGCAAAGAATTAATACTCAATTACTCAAATGTTGTTTACATTGTTAAAATGTCTGTTTTTTAATTTCCTCAATTAACAGAACAATAAATATCTTTTTGGAGGTTGTCATGGACTGTCAAGTCAATACAAATGTAGGATAATTTAAGGTTGTTTATACCTGATATCATCTTTGGTAGAAGGGAGCTGTCTTCCTACCATTTTTGAGTGAGCTTTATACTATAATCCTAAGTACTTTAAAAAATATACTACTGGAAGTTATCTGTCAGCTTATGCTGTGTCATCTACTATTAAAATACAATGTAAAACACTGTTCAGAATAACATTGATTCTTAATGAAATATCTCCAGAAGGCTTATTCACATAATTTCAGACATATACAGCAAAGCTATTATTGGACTTTAGAAACTTTTTTTTTGTTGACCCAGTTTTTTGCTGGGTCAAACATTTCTAGAAAGGAGGTTGATGCTAAGAACACAACCAATGGCTAGGTAGAGCAGTGCCAGCATGTATCTCCATATTTAAATCTATTTTTTAAATCAAAATCCCTGTCAACCTTTGGATGTTCTCCTGCTGTGATCATAAAAATAGAAAATAGGTAAGTTTTTAAATTGTTTTTTTTTTTTTTTTTTTTTTTTTTTTTTTTTCTTGAAGTGCAAAACAGGACTAAAATAAACCTTATTTAAAGCCAAATGCTACCAATCTCCCAGAATGTGAGGTGTGCAAACCTAAGACGTATTTTCTTAGTATTTTCTTTGCTTTAGCATGGAAATGCTTATAGAAATAGGTCAATATGATAAAAACATCCTGTGAGCCTCCCAGAGAAGCAGTCCATCACCAAACATAAAATAAAGAAAGACAAGGTACATCTTTTTGTGCAATATACAGGCACACCCCATTTATAAAGTGGAGATTTCTGTTTGAATTTAGGCATAAATATTACAGCTGCCCTGACCATTTTTATTATTATTATTATAATTATTGCCTTTTTTTTTTTTTTTTTTTTTTTTTTTTTTTGTATGAGGAGAATGTGTATTAGACTCAGTCCTTTCACAATATCCATGATCAAAGATTTATATACATACAGAGAAAAGGAATGCTAGAATTATTTCTGTTGGAGACCTTAGGGATATATGACTGGACAGGACATTTGCATTTTAAGCCAAACACACCCAAGCACAGGTCAAGCTAGATGTAATTTGAATTCCAAAAGGCATAAAACAGCCTGCTCAGCAATAAGTGGAGATTAAAAAAAAAAAAAAAAAAAAAAAAAAAAAAAAAAAAAAAAAGGAAAAAGTGTCTAATGTAATCCTATATTGTTATTAAATATACTCCCCTCACCCAGTGCTTAAGCACTGTTTATATTGTGACATGAACTGACAAAAGCCAGAAAATTCAACATTACACTGACACCTCATCCCTTGCTCATGGCTTTGTGAAGAGAAGGGGAAATAGATATCACAGCATGCCCCAAAGACAGTATCACACTTAGTTTTGAATTTCTTGGCTTGCATCACAGGCTTAATGTTACTTAAACATAAGTTTCCATAGAGTTTAACTTGAGGGAAAGAAGACATTAAGAAGCAAACATGCTTATATTGCCCCTGAGACCAGAATAATTTATACAACTGTTTTTGCAGATAAAATGATAGTTAAGTGATTTTAAAAGAATGCTTATTATATTCTGGTATATATATTTATACTGTAGTAAGTTCTTATACAAATATTTTTATGGCCACTTACTGTCTATCAGGTAAATACATATTTTGGTACATGTTCAAATTTTCTATATTTTCATAGTTTATATATTAATTTGTAATATATATATAATTAATTAATATCATCTTCCTGCAGACCTCATATAATCCATTTATGCAAATCTTCATTAGTTCTTAACTTTGTAGGCCTTCTTGGCTACAACCTATTGTACTGATCCAACAGTCACACATGAGTATTAAGCTACTGAAAGGATGTGTAATAAGGATTCTCAAGAAATGTAAAAATAAAACAACTTGTTCATTCCTATTCTGTTCTTCAAACAGTTGTTCCTCCCCCCCCCCCCAATGCCTATGCTATTCTAAGCTATAAATGAAATGTTTATAACAACCATGAACTTTATTTAGTTACATGGGTAAAAAAATCATATTTCACATTTTATTATTTTAACACCTCCCATGCTTTAAAAAACAAACAACGAACAAACAATAAAAACAAACAAAAGAGATTACTTCCTCTCCATTTTTAAGTATCATCTAGAAAGCCATACAGTTTTGTAAGTTAAGTACATTGTAAAAAAATACTACAGATTTCTTGTCTTCCTAGCAAAGTGCCTGTGTAGTACTACCACACATTTCTGTAGCATTTTCCTTCTAGTTTTCCAGCAGCTCTTTACCAAGGTCTGTATTAGCACATAAAAGAGGAGCAGGACAGACAAGGGCTTGAGCAATGACCCGTGCTTTTAGCTTCACCTCCATACACTCTTATTCAGGTGCAAATAGCATTCTCCCAGACATGCCCAGGTACCATTTGGGAAGCAGTGTGTTCCTGGGACCATTCCGAGTGGGGATCTGGGAGGCAGCCATTTTTTGTTGTTGTTTAGAAACAAGCATTATTTAACTTGTGGGTGGAAACCCATCTGTGCAATTTGACCTCACAAATAAAGCAGTGCGTCCCACTACAGTAGTATAGAAATAGCTTAGCCTGTATGAGCTCCCTTGGTATAGTACTCTCTTCCTCACCTCAAACAACCACAGGTGAAAGGGAGTTTCCAGGGAAACTTCATTGGTGATTTTCTCCATTATCTCATTAGAGTATATGTATACACTAGTGTTTCTTTTTATACAAATGTGTAGACTCATTGAATAATAAAACCATCACAGGTTGGCCTCAGGTTACAAAGAGAACTTGGCATGTCATCTGGTCCAACCTTCAGTTCAGAGCAAGCCAACTCTGAAGTCACATCATCATTCTCCTCAGAAGAAGATATTTTCTTTGTTTATGGATTAAAAAAGAAACATTTTTATACAGTTTGGAAATACCTAAACAAATTTAGCTACCAAAGAGTAAAAACTATATGATGAATCCTTTTGCTTTAGGACAGAATAACTACTTCACAAAACCTATATATATTTGAAATGCTATTTAGGGGAAAAGTTACAAACCACCCAGCAGTGGTCCATTGAAGAGACAGAGAAAAACCTTAGTGCTTGAATTTCCTCAGTGTAATAGATTGCTCTCTACACTCTCCAAAGAGCACTTTACCTCGAGGCAAAGAAAGATGGTAGAGTTCTCAATCAATCTTTTGTTTATAGTAAGTGGCTCTGGAGTGGGGGAATAACAATGTCCTTTGAGGAAATCACTTGCAATGTGTCCCTCTACCTGGAGAAGTACAGGAAGGATGCCTGGAGAGAATGCTTTCCCCCTTCAGGATGGAGAACACTTAATGGAGTTGTTCTTGGCTGATACTGTAGAGGTGCAATTATCTCCCAAATTGTCTAATGCTAATCAAAAGTCCATCATGACACTGACATAAAATATAGAACTGTTATTTTTTTCTCTCATAAAGAAATACATATTAATATAAGACGTCTATATTTTAATGACAGGTGTGAATTTTGGTTCTATTTTTTTTTCTAAGAAAAAATATTTTCCAAACACAAAAGTTTTTGATTGGAAAGGAGTATTTAAATATGTGTTTTTTTTTTCCTAGATCATCAATAGAAAAGTAATGTGTCACTATAGAAATTTGAACTCCTCTCAAATCTGTCCTTCAGAATTCCTGATTTGACAGAAAGGCATGCTGAGAATCTAATGAAACTCATACAAAACCAGTTATACAAAATATCTTAAAATTAGACAGATATTAGAAGCATTTAAATCATGTTAATAATGGAATGACAGCAGACTTCTGAAGATGTAAGGTATTGAAGACGCCACCAAATGCAATCACATTCAGAAATACAAATAATGTATTTTTGCTTTTGTAAACTGCCTCCAGCACTCTAACACTAGAATATTTCACAAGATTTTTCTTTTTATTTCCCAGTTTGTCCCAAGAGAAACAGCTTGATTGGTATGTAGTTTGGGTATCTGCTGTTTCTTGTGAACAACAATTTATTGTTGAGCAATTAGGTTGAAGAAACCAGCTCTTAATTTGAATCAGGAAGGAGTTACAATTTTCAAGCACTTCTAGGTTTCAAAGCTTATAAAAAAAATATGAAAACTTCACAGGCATCACAGAAATGTTCCCAATAATTCTGCAAGTGTGTGTATGTGTGTGTATGCAACCGTGTGTACAGTCTGGGGCATGAATCAATTTCCCAGAGCCAGTAACACTGAAGTAGCTAATTCTGAATACCCTGTATATTTAGATGCTTGTTGTATGTGACTGAAACAACACTGGTGCAATGGGCTGATGTATTGATGGTCCTAGTCTGTTTGCTTTTCAGTGTGTCTTTGAACTTTCAGAGGCAAAGAAAGAATAAAACAGACAAAAGTATAGATGTTAAGGATCAGTTTAGAAGTCTGAGGACAATGGCTTTTCATGGCAGAGGACACTAGAAAAGAAGCAAGCCTACCCAGAGTGCTGCAGTTTTCCTACAGTTATTGCTGCAGTTTAGTTTGGGCCAGATGCTCTGCATCCAGCTGCTCTTTATCCAGCTGCTGATTTGGAAGAAGTCACTGAGGAAGATAGAAGTGACTGTATATTTACAGTAGAATTAAGTAATGCAAAGTGGCTTCTCCAGAGTGTCTTCTCCAGAGCTGGCTATCATCATGCTGACATTGGCTAAACATTCAGGGAGGCCAAAACGTGCAAAATTTGATAGCCCTTAGGTGTTACACAACAGAAACTGGAACCAGCTGAAATATCTTTGCTGCAGAATCAGTCCAGGATCACTGCTCTTCCTGCCAGTCATGCATTTCAACAAGGAACTACAGTGGTTAAGGTTCTTGCATATTATGGATAATTAATTATAAAAAATGAATATGATCATTATATCAAACTCAAGAGATAGATGCCGGATGGGCTATGTGTTTAATTCATACAGTGCAAAGGTTTTACTTTATAAACTCACTGGGTAAATGCAAAAAAAAAAAAAAAAAAAAAAAAAATTCTAACTCTTAATATTTGAATGTTTTCGCAATTTTCTTGAATATCTCATTGTTTTTCTCTATTTACCATAACACTCCATAATTTATGGTCATGTTGGATTATATTTGACATTTATTTTCAGAGAAACTACATATTTCCTGATAATTAACAGCTATTTTTCATGCACATCTTGAGAAATAAAGCAACAGAATCATCCTAACAGCATTTAGGAAACTGAATGTGAAAAATTTAGTCCTGTTGAGGAATAAAATCTTCCTCAACAGTCAGTGAAGATTTTCCTGTTTCCAATTTCTAGACTCAGCCAGCCATACTTGTCATAGTGCATTTAAAAACAGAGGCCACAGGATTATTAAACGTAATAAATGACCGAAGAATTAACCTCAAACTACTAATGAAGCAGCTCCCATGAAAAGGTCTACTGGCTAGAAACATTTCTTTCCTTTCCTTTCTGCAGAAAAGTGAACAGACATAAGGAGAAAGATGACTTGTACTGCATGATACTTTGAGTTATCCATTTTTACCATGTAAAGTCATTTTCTAGTTTAATGCTCAAAAAATCTACAAGGTTCTAGGGATTTCAAACAAAACTTCATCTGCCATTTGAACTAATAGTTTAAATTCACTTACCCCACACATAGTCCCCACACCCCCAAATGAAATGGAAAAAAAAGCAGTTTGTAAATTATAGCTCTGAGAAAAATTGCTTTCCAGCCTCAGAATAAAAAGATAACCCTACATTAGAAATATGGAAAAAATGTAACAGTATCCTAAAATATTATTATGTTTTTCTGCTACCCCTGCTGCTGGCATCCCAGAAAGATCAGGAATGGATGAAGCAAACTCCTATGGGAGACATATCCTTTCCTTGCTCACCACAAAGTCAGGAAAGGAAGGGAAAAGGATGAGAAGAAAATGTTTTTTCTCCTCCCCTTCCGGAAGAATAAGGAGGATCCAAGAGATCACATGTAGATTTTCACTAGTTAAGAGAACGTCCTTCCCATTTGAGAAAAGGATATTTCTCTTGTTACTAATTTCATAAACACTAGCTAGCAGAGATCTTGGGTATTTGGCAAAGTACCTGAACGCTAACAATAGAGATGCTCATGGTTTCCAAGCAAAGCACTTGCTGCAACTTCTTGCTGCATCAGTCCCACTGTAATATGGAATTTGTCAAGAGTTACTGTTCCTGCTGGCATATTGTTTCAATTCCTCCTTCAAAAATTAGAGAGAGAAACAAGTGGCTCCCTGTTGGATAAGTAAAAGATCTACACTGTCAGAAAGACTGTCTCAGACCTCACAGACAGAGCGAGCCTGGGACATCCTGCAAATTTTCCTAGACACTATCCAAAATATATGGTGCCCTGTTTTTCAAATGTCACACCATTTATCTGTGTTTTCTGGAAACATTTCAGACAGACACACAGCATACCAAGTTGATTGCTAGAAAATGGAATATTCTTTCTTCCTATCTAAATGAAAAATGTTGGCAGCTCTTTCTTTGGAGCAAAATTAATGCTCACCAGCACAGCACATGCGGGAAGATCAAGTCATAGCTCAAATTACAAAGTGAGTGCAAACATAACAGGAGTTCAGCATGAGGAGGGACAAAAAGGATGGAGATGATATTTGGCCAATGTTCAGATGGGCCTCATTACCAGAATTAGCCCTGCAATTTTACATGTATATGCAATTTTTTCACATTTTTCTGTGCTTCAACTGTCAGGACAATTTTTGAGATTACTTTTGGGAATATAACCTACTGAACACAAAGCATAAATTAGAGTACAAAAGGGAAACTAATGTATTCTTAGGCTAACTTCTAATTTCTTTTCAAGATTTTGTTCTCATTATTGTATATTAAAAATCAATAACATTGAGGCTGGGAACAATTCAGTAATATGTCGAGAACTCTGCCTAATTAAGGCAGAATCAAACAAACAGGCTTAATTCCAGCAACCAAATACCAAATACTCAGAATACTTCATGAAAGTAAGTCTTAGGAAAAGTCCCTGCTATTACTAAATCCAGCCACCACACACTTCAGTCTGGGAGGAATTCACAAGCCATCCAGCCTTTGAACAAACCTTGTAATGGAAAAATCCTGTGTGAAAATCCTGCAGACACTTTCCCCTTATAAACATTGTTATTTCTTTGTGAAAGACTTATCACATTGGAACTTAATCTTAATTTATTTCTGACACAAGACAAGAAATGGTTGTGTACTTTAAAATAAAAAATCAGATTGTTACATTATTTGAAACTGTTACGAACAAGACAGTGACTAAAATTAAAATGGTGTGGAAGAGCTTTCACAATGCTAAACTCAGGTGCATAAGTGGGGACCTTGGCATCCTTAAGCCTTTTATACAGTCAATGGAGAAACAGAGCAGCTCCCACCAAGCAGTGTTTCAGAACAAGGATTAATTTTAGTGTTCTGAATTATACTCTGGCAAAGATCCTTAGAGAAATTCAGAGAAGGCCATGAAGGGTGAATAACGTTTTCTGTACTAGGACTGGGTAAGTATGCTAGGGCTGTTCAATGTGCAAAAAAATAGATAAATATAACAAAGGCCTATAAAATCATGAGTGACTTGCAAAGTTGGAATTGGGAAAGAATGTTTATTTGTGCTCTTTGCTTTTTGAGCTGGTTGCTATCACATAACAGTTGGTAAATTTGAAATAAAGACAAAAATGTGATTCCTTACCCTCTGGTTTGGAAGCCATGAAACTCATTTCCACAGGGTGTGAAGATTATGTATAGCAAAAAGTGTAGTGGACAAGCTGATGGAAAAGAATGTTTTTGCAGCTTGTTTGAAAAATAATCGGGGGCAAATATTAAATCTACTTTTGCCCCTTCCCTTGGTTTTTAGGGTTGGACCAGATGACCTCTAAGAGGTCCTTTCCAACCTAAACCACTCTGTGATCCTGTCCTTCTGTGATTCTATGGTGTCTACATTTGTCCATTGCTAAAACTTAATAGTAGGCTGAAAGAACCTTTGGTCTAAATCAGCTTTGCTGCCCTGTTCCTACATCTTAGAGTAAGTCCTTCACAAACTCACCTCCTGACATGAAAACACTGTTAAAGACTGAAAACTGCGTTTTGAAATACTAATTGGGGTAAATGCACTCTGCTGCACTTCCCTGACAGCAACCTTGGAGACAGATTGACATTCTGTTAGTGACTCCTTTACTTTTAACAGGGAAATATCTGACACCAGGTTTGTGTTTAGAACAACATATTTTCTTTGCTGAGTCAGCACACACAGGTTGCATAATCTGTTCTGGTGCAACTGGCAGGGGGAGAATGGGATTGTTTTTGCCATCAGTCTCGGTCCTGGCAAAAACACAGGTGGGAAATAGTCAGTCTCTGGAAATTATTTCTCTTGAGCTTAAACCTGAGATGCCTAGGGAATAAGGGGGCAATTTATGACTCTCTGTATTCCTCTGTGGCTGGAAGCCAGGCTGTGATCTGGACATAAGTTTAATGCTGTCTTTTCTCAGATAAGCTCCAAACTCCTGCAGCCAGAATTTGTCTGAGTAAGAATAACAGTAAGATCAAACATTTCACATTAGCTTTAAGCAGAGTTAAATTGACATTAAATAAGGGGTTTGGGTTCTCTTTTCTTTCCCTGGAAAGATAAAGATAATGACAATACTTTTTTTTTTTTTTTTTTTTTTTTTTTTTTTTTTTCTGAGGCACTTCATTGATAAACTCATCTATCTCTTTGATAAACTCATCTATCTCTGTTAGTTACTTTCTCTGTAGAAAATAGGACACAGATTCAGGAGAGCCAGCAGGGTTGGGTCACATCTTGAACTCTGTAAGTATTTTGCTGTGGCTTTGGTTGGTGAAGAAGCTATTTGTGATTAATGATTTGTCATTATATGTGACTAATATGAATTTAGGCACCTATTTTCCCCAAGAACTATAAAATTCATTTCTCAGTGGTAGCAGTTTCAGCTGCATATAAATAAAAATCTTTCTCCTAACTTTTGGAGAAATGGCAGCAATGATTATTTCTCTCCTGTCAACCACAATGTTGTAAGATATTTCATTTTGAAATTTTGGAGTCACTAACTATTCCAAGTTTTAACATTTGTGTGGGGGCAAGTGAATTCTGTAGCCAGAGACTGACCAGTAAAATTATGGAAAAAGTAGGAATCCTGTTAGGGGATATTGTGAATCAAATCAAATCAAATCAAATCAAATAAATCAAATAAAATTAAATAATAAATAATATGCTTTAAAGAAATTCCAATGTGGTCCTCTCTATAATCACATTTACTTCACAACAACAACAAATTAGAGTAAAAGAGACATTTCCAAAATGCATTATTCCATTTTAAAATATAATGTCTAGTGCGGATGTAATGATCCATTTCAAAACTGTCTATATCTTCCCATTCACTGTAGGGGAAGCCTAAATTATTGAAACTAGACATATAGTTTTTAAGTAGCAGAAGATAGGGGAGTTCACTTTGATTTTTCTATTGCACAGGTTAATTTTTGATTTATTTTCAATGTGAATCTTTTTGTTCTCTTGAGCTGACGTCGACTGTCACTCACCCCTGTTACAGGGAATGTGTCATCATCATTGTCACAGTCTGTGGAAAGCAATTTTCACCTGTGGCAGCTAATATGAAAATCCAGAAACATGTTTTAACTCCCATTTAAGTAGAAACTGCAAAACATCTGGCATTTCATATGAAGTCCTTGCTAAATTAAACTGTGTTTCCATCTTGCTTTTTATTGAAGCTTCAAAGAACAGTTAGAAAAATGTTGACATCGAGAAACAAGCTGAGAGCAACTAATGCATGTTTCTCTGTGTGCTGTATATATACAATGAGACCCTTTCACTTTATGTTATTGTGAATTAAGAAAACGATATTAATGGTGTCAATAAACATTATACGTTCTTTCTGAGCCTCAAAATACATATAAAAATTAAATTCTATGAAGACTTTGGCTTGGCCGAGCTCATTCATTTATGGTGTCAAGTACTTCGTGACACAATTTAAGTAACTTTTTAATTGCACAAGTTAAAAACTAAAATAATTCTATGTCCAGAGCTAACCATGAATGAGGTTAATGTATTGCAAGTGATAATGCTGAAGAAAGAACTGGCAGTAGTACCATGTGTGCTTTCTCCTCTTCTATGAGGTTCACTCATTGGAAGCCATAAAAACTGGCTAGTATACCAGAAGTGTTTGTAATTAGAGTTAATGGAGTTAGTTGAGACCACAGGAGGGGGAAAGTAGCTTTGATCCCAGGTGGCCTCATAGCAAGAATGCTCACAGCAAGGGAGCACTCTGAATTGGAAAATATTAGAGGCATTTGCTGCAAAACCAAGAAGTCACTGCTGGAAAAGACCTAAGAATATAATTTACAAGTAGGACTAATTTTGTTTTCCATCTCTCTCTCCTCAGCAACTTTCTCTCTAGTCTCAACATTCAAAATAAGGATGAGTTTGTTTTTGCCATTTTTTTTTTTTTTTTTAAGCTAAAAATGCTAATCTTTTCTAATTATTTATTGAAGTTTATATTGTCTTAATCAGGAAAGAAAAAGGTAGAATTAAAACAGATCTTCCAAATCATTCCTGAAGGGGAAGAAACATCATATTAATTATTACTAATAAAGTAACAGTATTGCTTCATAATAGCTAAACTATTTGATTGTGTGGCTTTTGGGGTTTTCTCTTGTCACTGTTACTGAATGGACACTTTTGGAAAACCTGTGAAGTAACTACCTTACTTAACACATTTATTAAGATTTCAGCTCACTTATAAATAATATTTAGAGTCTCTCTATGGTGTGATTATTCTTTCCTGACAGACTTTTGGAACATTACCTAAGAGATTTAAAATTACTCATTACTTAAAGACACTTGTGATTTACAACAATAAAGTGAGCAATCATCTCAGTTCAAGCAGATGGAAATTACATTTTCAGGATGCATTTTATTTTTCATAGAAAATGATCTCCAACTATGTTAACACTTATTTTTGCTTTCATCTTCCCATAATCAATGAATGAATGAATTTAAAAGTCTATCGCAACTTATTTGGTTAAAAAAAAAAAAAAAAAAAAAAAAAGGAAAAAAAAGAGAGAGAGAAATAATAAGAAAGAACAAATTAAGGAAAAAATTACAAATTAAGGAAAAAAGTGTCTGGGGCCTTCCACACTTCTGCTTTTAGCTGAGTACTGCGCTTGCAGTGGGAAACTGCAGAGGGACATACCATATTACAAATAATAAAATCTATCCAAAAAATCTATTTGTAAGTTCTAGCAGTTTGCTGACACCATTACTTGAGTAATAAAGGAAAGAGTTTGGGAGCATATCAAGATAACATTATGTAGTGATATTTCAGAATCACAGATTTTTGAAATCGGAAGGTGACAATCAGATATAGAGATATATGGGACAGGACAGTAGTTGTGATCTGATCGCACATCTCTGCACCAAAACTCATGAGACTGGGCTTTGGGGAGCTTTCAGATGGGAACATTTTAAGGAGAGCATCCACACAATCTTGCAGATGAGACAAAAACTTGTGTAAGGATTTTAGGAGAGCAAGACTGATGATTTACAGGGGAAGAGATGCATAAATGTTGGGAATAAAATACTTTGGATCTAAGTTTGCAGATGAACCCATTTGTAAAGATGCTTGCTGTGAGGGAACAACCTGAGGCTACACACTAACCAGGAACAGGTAAAGATAGCAATGTCACTGGCACCTTTGGAAGCAATTTGGCAGCACAGATAATGGAAAACTGGCGAGTCACTTGTCTCCATCAGCCACGAGCAGAGGGCACGTGGTCTGTGAAGACATGGCAGAAAATGACTGTGCTTCATGAAGAAAGGGTTTAATACATTTAGCAGAATCAAAGGTTCATTATTTAGTTTTAACCAACAATATTGTTCAAAATTCTATTAACCAGCCAGAGCTCTAGAGAGTAAGTAACCTTTTTCTGAGACCAGAGCCTTGGAGGTGCCTGGCAGTTAAAGGGTGGATTACTCATAACCAAATAAAATATTTGCTTTGGGAGGTGGAATGAAGGCAAAGGGAGTCTCAGTGCAATTAAATATAACATCTTGAAGAAGCTTGTATATATATATATACATATATATATATATTTACACAGGCTATTGTCATTCAGTTCTCATGCTGATGACCTCAATATCCTGCATTAGGAATACTGATTTAAGTATAAATATTTCAGCTTTATACTGAGTGTCAAAAAGGCACAAAGAAAAGACAGAAAACAGGCTGACTTCAGATCTCTCTTAAATGCTCTAAGATCTCCTCTGACATTACTGCTGTCACACACATACAAAGAGATTTATGTGTCCATCCAGTCCTTTAACTAAATTTATTAAAGATGGTATTTCCGGCTTAGTGAAAGTGACTGCCAGCTCTGTCCATTCCCACACTTGAGCAGCATTTGGCAAAGATAAAAAGGAATTTATCAGTAAACTACATTTTTTCATATTTTTCTGTGCACCTTTCACTCCACCACCCATTATTTTTTCACCAAATACCAACATTCTCTATGGAAAACAGTCACTTCCTTTCTGTCTGATTAAAATCAGCAGTGAAGGAAGGCAGGGGAGTGTCGAGGGGGAGGGAGTAAAAAAAGAACCACCCAGTGCACCGAGGGAAACCTGAGAACGCTCAATTAATCTTCTGTTTTCAATCTGTGAGCCCCATAGTCTTTTGTTTGTACAAATAAAATAAACAAATTAGACCTGATTGAGTGTACTGGGAAAAAAAAAAAAAAAAAAAAAAAAAAAAAAAAAAAAAAAGGATGGAGGGGGGATTTTCAGTAGAAAGTTTAGTAGTTACAAATAATAATAATAATAATAATAATAATAATAATAATAATAAATAAAAATCCTTGCAACCATTAGATAAATTCCTGGGAAATATGAGATTCTCCAAACATTTTCTTGTACCCAGTGTTCTGATTCCATCATGTTCTATTCACTATGGATTTGATTACAAATGAATCAAGGCTCATCTTTTTCTTGGGCCATGGCAAGTGCATTCCCAGCATTTAAAAAGGGAGTTTTTTACATGCCAAGATCATCTGTGATTTATTGGCTCATGGGCTCATCTGGATTTAATTTTTGAGTCTGGCACCAAGTCTCTAATTGGTTTGGTCAGTTCATTCCATTTCTCAGTTCTGAAGCTCCTCATCGGTAAAACTAGAGGGATGATAAACACGCCAGAAGCCTTGTCAGTAAGTTACTGGAGCCCCTATGAAAACGGCGGGGACATAAGACATGGTCTGAGACAGTAACAGTGTTACATTGTAGGATCTTGCCAAAGACCCACCTCCTGCACTTCAAGTCCTGGGATGTCACAAGGAAGGTACCAAATGCAGGCTCTGATACACTGAGGTATGAACATTTTGCAGCTGCTTCCTGCTCCTGATTTTAGTTCACTGTACAGAAAAAGGGTATTCCACCATGTCACCACCTACAGGTGATCTTTCCTCAAATAGTGCACCTGGTTTCAGGTAATTACTTTTTACTGGATGTTAATGCATATTTGTGATGTTTGGATTTGAATGGAGATGGCAATCATAATGAAACACATAATTGTTATTTCCTTGTATTTTAAAAACTTTTCATAGGTGACTATAAACTGGACTGTAATTTCAAATAAATGCAATTATTCAACCTGATTTCATGTGCACTGCAAGTGGAGAAAAAGGAAAAGAAAAAGCACAAGCGAGTGCTGAGCTGCTTCTCTAGCTTGCTATTAAACAACTACAACAACAACAAATTCCTCCAAAGAAGGCCCTCTGCTACTTACATACTTTCCAAGGAAGATCTCAAGGCAATGAATAAACCAGGAGACAACTCTCCTTGCAGGAAAGAATTTACCAGTATGTGCTTGGCCAGACCAGAAACAAGCTTACACTACTACTCCATGACCTACTTGGTTTGGTCTTTCAATTAATTTATTTATCATTTGCAAATGATGAATTGCATACAGGAATGAGAAAGTGAGGTTATATACTTTTGGACTATCAATAAGTCCTGAAGACATTTTATATAAACTACTTGGAGACATATACATTCTTCAGGAATAACAGGGGAGATACCTTGAAAAGAAAGTTCATGAAGTTCAATGAGGAAAGTGCAGAGTCTTGCACCTGAGAAGGAGCAGCCTGAGGCACCGGAATGTTCTAGGAGTGCCAGCTGAAAGCAGCTTTGCAGAAAAGGGCCTGGGGTTCTGGGTGGACACCAAACTGAACGTGAGCCATCAATGTCCCTTGCTGTTAAGAAGGCTAACAGTATTCTTGACCACATTAAGCAAAATTTTGCCATCAGGATGAGGGAGGTGACCCTTCACCAATATTCAGCACAGCTGAGGCCTCAGCTGGAGTGTTATTTCCAGATGGGCCCACCTGTACAATGGACATACTGGAAAGAGTACAACAAAAGGCTACAAAGATGATGAAAAGATTGGAGCATATGTCAAAAGGCTGAGAGAGGTGGGATTCTTCAACAGGGAGAAGAGGAGGCTTGGGGGATCTTATAAATGTATGTAAACACCTTAAAGGAAGGTGCAAAGAGGATGGAGCCAGGCTCTTTTCAGTGGTGTCCAGGGACAAGATAAGAGGTAATGGGAACAACATATAATACAGGGGGTTCCATCTAAACCCATGAGACCCACTATTGAAAGACTCCTCAGAGAATCATAGAATCATTTAGGTTGGAAAAGATCTCCAGGACTATCTGGTCCAACCTTCCCCTACTACCAATGTCACCCACTAAACCATGCCCCTAAGTACCACATCCAACCTTTCCTTGAACAAACCCAGGGACAGTGACTCCACCACCTCCCATTACAATGGGAGCAACCCATTCCAATGTCTAACCACTTTTTCTGAGAAGAAAATTATCCTAATTTACCACCTGAGCCTGAATCTGAACTTGAGGTCGTTCTCTCTTGTCCTAAAAGAAGTTTGAAAATTTCACTCCTTGGAGATAATCTAAAGCCATCTTGGCATGGTCCTAGAAAACCTGCCTTAGGTCAGCCTGTTTGAGCAGGGGGGGGTTGGACCAGATGACCTCCAGAGGTCCTTTCCAACCTCAACCATTTTATGATTCTGTAAAATTTGGAGAAACAGAAGAGAATAATGGCAACACTATGAGGAAAATATCAGCAACACAGGTATCAGAAAGGTAGAAAATGGTATGAGTTTATGGATAGTATAACCTACAGATTACTGTTCTGGTGTCTCTGATAGAAACAAAACATCCTAATTCATCTCATCCATGAAACAGTGTTCATGACTGAGTAACATTTCCTGTGATCACACTTTCAAGTATAAATATTATTTTGTATGCTGATAGTGGGCAGAAGAAAAAATTCCTTTTATACTGGAAGATAAGAAAATAAGCAAACATAACTCTTCTAATCATTTTTTTTCTTTTCTTTTCTTTTCTTTTCTTTTCTTTTCTTTTCTTTTCTT
>CM021767.1:68839971-68854498 GCA_011076525.1 Nettapus auritus
AAGAAAAGAAAAGAAAAGAAAAGAAAAGAAAAGAAAAGAAAAGAAAAATGCTAGAGACATCACAACTACCCTGATCAAGTCCTTCCTTAGCTTTCCTAAGAGCCCAAGAAAGAAATGCTATGGCCAGTACTTACATAAGGGACCACAACCAGATCATCAGGAGCCCACTGTTCTTACAAATACTAGACACACTAAAAGCATGTCTTTCTCTGAAAATGTAAGTAGGCAAATAAACACTTCAGATGGGCTTCATCACACACAAATTCTGCACTTACAGTGCAGAATATCTGGATGATCAGGAACTTGGCCTAGAATCTCCTGACCCCATAGAAGTGAAGTGGTCAGCACCACATCTTCCTGACCTATTCTTGAAGCCCAGCTATATGTCTGTTGGAAAAAGAGATGTAATTCAGGGAAGCTACATCTCCTAAAACTGTGAACAAGATACCACACAGTTGGTAACAATAAGAATCAAAGAAAATTTCTGCTTGCATGTGGAAAAATAAAGGAGTTATGGTAAATTCAATATGTAAGTCTCAAATCACTTTCAAAAAACGAAGCAAGACAGAAAAATTAACTTCCCCCCACACCCCCCCGAAAAAAAAAAAAAAAAAAAAAAAAAAAAAAAAGGCTAAATTGCTAAGGTGGCTGCTCAGAATCTAGTCACAAATCAATCCTGAAGTGAATAGAGCAAGTCTCACTTAATTTTTGTCAGGTAGGGACAGGACATGATAGTGGTCCCTTAGATACTGCTAAAACTGAGAAGTCTTCAACTCAGAGTAAACATATGCTCAAGGTATGAATGGGAAAAAGGACAGTTTCTCAAAAGAAACCAAATCATTTCTTAGCAGACAAGATCCCTGATACATCCAGTCCGGCGTCTTGCCTCTGGAAATAAATCAGGCTGAGTGTTTCAGAAACAGTCTCTAAAATCCTACAGTGTATCTGCCCATTAGTGTAACGTGAAATATAAGTAAGCAACAGGGAAATTCCTTCATGATATTTTTGTCAATCATACATTCTGGATCATTAGTTTTTCATTGCCCTTATCATAGTATGAATAACCATTAATGTTCTTACTGGCAATAAAATTAGTCCACACTTAAAAAAAAAAAAAAATCAAGTTATTGTAGTTAATTTTAACCAAATGGTGCCTGCAGTCCAATATCTCTATTTATTCTATTTTATTCTCATATTAAAAGTAATAAAATTCTATATCATAAAAAATGATAGGTAGAAAAATTTGCTCTTATCTCATGTTTTAGAGTCACAGGATCACAGAATCACAGAATAGTCTAAGTTGGAAGAGATCACCAAGTCCAACCTCTGGCCTAATGCTAACAAGTCCTCCACTAAACCATAGCACTAAGCTCTACATCTAAACATCTTTTAAAGACCTCCAGGGATGGTGACTCAACCACTTCCCTGGGCAGCCTATTCCAGTGACTAACAACCCTTTCAGTAAAGAAGTTCTTCCTAATATCCAACCTAAACCTCCCCTGGCACAACTTAAGCCCATTCTCCCTCGTCCTGTCACCAGGCACGTGGGAGAATAGACCAACTGCCACCTCGCTACAGCCTCCTTTAAGGTACCTGTGGAGTGCGATAAGGTTGCCCTGAGCCTCCTCTTCACCAGGCTAAATAGTTCCAGCTCCCTCAGCCGCTCCTCATAAGACTTGTTCTCCAGACCCTTCACCACCTTCATAGCCCTTCTCTGGACTCACTCAAGCACCTCCATGTCCTTCTTGTAGTGAGGAGCCCAAAACAGAACACAGTACTCAAGGTGCGGCCTCACCGCAGCCAAGTACAGGGGGACCATCTTGGACTTGCTGGCCACACTGTTTCTTATGTAAGCCAGGATGCTGTTGGCCTTCTTGGCCTCCTGAGCACACTGCTGGCTCATATTCAGCCAACTATCAACCAATACTCTCAGGCCCTTCTCCACCAGGCAGCTTTCCAGCCACACATCTCCCAGCCTGTAGCTCTGTTTCAGGTTGTTGTGCCCCAGCTGTGGGACCTGGCACTTCGCCTTGCTGAACTTCATACCGTTGGCCTCGGCCCATCGGTCCAGCCTATCCAGATCTTCCTGCAGAGCCTTCCTACCCTCGAGCAGATCGACACGCGCACCTAACTTGGTGTCATCTGCAAACTTACTGAGGGTGCACTTGATCCTCTCATCCAGATCATCGATGAAGATGTTAAAGAGGACTGGTCCCAGTATTGAGCCCTGGGGGACTCCACTAGTGACCAGCCTCCAACTGGATTTGACTCCATTCACCACAACTGTCTGGGCCCGGCTATCCAGCCAGCTCGTAACCCAATGGACCGTGTGCCAGTCCAAGCCATGAGCAGCCAGTTTCCTGAGGAGAATGCTGTGGGGAACGGTGTCAAATGCCTTACTGAAGACAAGGTAGACCACTTCCACAGCCTTTCCCTCATCCACTAAGCGTGTCACTTTGTCATAGAAGGAGATCAAGTTCATCAAGCAGGACCTGCCCTTCATAAACCCATGCTGACTAGGCCTGATCACCTGCTTGCCTTGCAAGTGCCGCATGATGATGTTCAAGATAATCTGCTCCCTGAGCTTTCCTGGCACTGAGGTCAAACTAACAGACCTATAGTTCCCTGGGTCTACCCTCCGGCCCTTCTCCGCCAGTCAAGTGGGACCTCCCCTGATAGCCAGGACTGCTGATAAATGATGGAAAGTGGCTTGGCCAGCTCTTCCGCCAGTTCCCTCAGTACCCTCAGGTGGATCCCATCTGGTCCCATTGACTTACATACATTCAAATGCTGTAGCAGGTTGCCAACCATTTCCTCATGGATTGTGGGGGCCACATTCTGCTCCCCATCCCCTTCCACCAGCTCAGGGCATCCAGAGAACAATTGGTTTTGCTGCTAAAGACTGAGGCAAAGAAGGCATTAAGCACCTCAACCTTTTCCTCATCTCTGGTAACTGTTTCCCCCTACATCCAGTAAAGGGTGGAGATTCTCCTTAGTCCTCCTTTTTGTACTGATGTATTTATAAAAAACATTTTTTTGTTGTCTTTAACAGCAGTAGCGAGATTGAGCTCCAGATGAGCTTTGGCCTTTCTAATTTTGTCCCTGCACCGCCTCGCAACATCCTTATAGCCCTCCTGAATGGCCTGCCCTCTTTTTCAAAGATTATAAACCCTCTTTTTTCTCCTGAGATTGAGCCACAACTCTCTGTTCAGCCAGGCTGGTCTTCTTCCATGCCGACTCGTCTTTGGGCACGTGGGGACAGACCACTCCTGTGTTATTAAGATTTCTTTCTTGAAGAGCGCCCAGCCTTCCTGAGCTCCTCTGCCCTTCAGAACCACCTCCCAAGGGACTCTGCCAACCAGTGTCCTGAACAGCTCAAAGTCAGCCCTCCAGAAGTCCAAGACAGCAGTCTTACTGGTCCCCTTCCTGACTTCGCCAAGTGTTGAGAACTCTACCATTTCGTGATCACTCTGCCCAAGACAGTCCCCAACCACCACATCTCCCACCAGTCCTTCTCTGTTAGTGAACAGAAGGTCTAGTGGGGCACCTCCCCTGGTAGGCTCGCCAACCAGCTGCATCAGGAAGCCATCTTCCATGCTCTCCAGAAACCTCCTAGACTGCTTTCTCTGGGCTGTGTTGTGCTTCCAAGATATGTCTGGGAAGTTGAAGTCCCCCACAAGAACAAGCGCTGATGATTTTGCAACTTCTGCCAGCTGCCTGTAGAACTCCTCATCCCTCTCCTCTTCCTGGTTTGGGGGTCTATAACAGACCCCCATCAGGACGCTTGCCTTGTTGGCCTTTCCGCTGATCCTAACCCATAGGGACTCAACCTTATCATTCCCAGCCTCAAGTTGGATGACATCAAAACACTCTCTAATATAGAGAGCCACTCCACCACCCCTTCTGTGCCGCCTGTCCCTTCTCAAGAGCCTATAGCCAGACATTGCAGCACTCCAGTCATGAGAGTGGTCCCACCATGTTTCCATGATGGCAACCAAGTCATAGCCTGCGTGCTGCACGATGGCTTCCAGCTCCTCCTGCTTGTTACCCATGTTTTGTGCATTAGTGTAGATGAACTTCAGTTGGGCCATTGCCTTCTCCCCTGGCCTTGCCATTGTTCCTCTGGTACACCTCCAACTAGCTTTATTTCAGCCCCATCCCCTTTCTTACCTAGTTTACAGCCCTCTCAATGAGCCCTGCCAGCTCCTGGGCTAGGATCCGTTTTCCCCTTGGAGACAGTTGGGACCCATCTGCAGCCATCAGGCTGGGTGCCGAGTAAAGCGCCCCATGGTCAAAAAAAAAAACACAAAAAAAAACACAAAATTTCTGTGTTGGCACCAGCTTCTGAGCCACGTGTTTATCAGATGGGTTTTCCGTGTCCTCTCTGAACCCCTCCCTGCCACTGTAGGAATGGACAAAAACACCACCTGTACTCCCACTCCATCCACTAACCGTCCCAGTCCCCTAAAGTCTCATTTTATAGCCTTCAGGCTTCTCTCGTCAGTGTTATCACTGCCAGCCTGGACTATCAATAGTGAATAGTAATCAGAGGGGCAAACCAGGTTGGGAAGCTTTCTGACAACATCCCTGACCCTGGCCCCAGGGAGGCAGCAGACTTCCCTACGGGTAGGGTCAGGCCGACAAATAGGGCCCTCTGTTCCCCTGAAAAGGGAGTCGCCCACAACGATCACCCTTCTTTCTTTCTTGGTGGAAGCAGTCTTGAGGCGTGAGAGTCAATGTAGTCTCAAGCATTGTGTGCAATAGATTTACAGACAAAAAGAAACATTTAATCAAACATCACTTCTCTTTACCTCTATTCTGATACAGGCTAAAAAATGGGTAGGTCCACTTTTTGTACCTTTCATAATCACCATATGTTAATCATGTTGAGATAAGATTTTGAGCTTTTGCTTTGCATTTTTTTTTGCATTGCCAGAGCTACCAAAGAGCAGACATTTATATGGAAAGGTAACAAGATCCAAGGTCAAAATAAAGAATAAAATTGCTCTGAAAGGTGCTGTTTGTAATTCCCACACAAATAAAACCCCCTGTTGTAAAATTATACATTGTCTGTAAATATGATATACAACAATTGCGTATAGTGGATGAGTTCCTGTTTTGCAGTTCCTGAAAAAAGTGCTAATTTGTTTTCCTGCATCTGGTACAACAGCCAGACATTAGGACATTAGTCTTTCTAATTTAGCTACCCTCCCAGTGGCTAACATATTTATTTATTTATTTATTTATTTATTTATTTATTAATGACTGTACCAACATACTACATATACAATATTCATATCACAGATGCAGTAATACACAGAGCTAACCCAGTGAATACACCCAAAGTGTTTTCAGTGCCTTCACTAACTCTTTGGAATACTGAAAAGATATTGTCTCATGGAAAGCAGCATATAATGCACAGCACTGTGTATTTATTTTTGCAGTTATGTAAAGGGGCAAACAGCAGTTGTCTAATCAAACCAACAAATCAGGTTTTGAAGAAAATAAAAACCTGAAAAATGTCACATGAACCTATGGTAAAATTTCAAGTTTGTTTCTTAGCCCTTTTATCCATCCTTCTCCTAAGCAGTGTAGGATGATTTTCAATGAAACAGAAAGATATTTTAAAACCAGCACTTGTAATACTGCTTATTGAAACAAGGGGTGTCAGCATTTCCAAAATAAAACTGTTTTCTAAACTGCCATGAGAAGTGTCAAAATTGTTAATGTCTTTTCCTTTTCTCCTACTGTTAAATTTAATTGCTAATTTATCATTCAAATATTATTCACAACCAGAATTTCATTTTCAAATTGTTGTTGTTTGTTGTTGTTGTTTTGTTGTTGTTCAGCCAAAAAAAATATCTGCAGATAAAATCCCATGTTAGCAGTAAGGTCTGAATCTATTTTTTTTTTTTTTTTTTCCCGCAAACAAAACTTGAAATCTTTGACAAAAAATAAATAAATAAATAAAAATCAAACTACCCACCACCTGAAAAGAGAATATTAATAGAGTATTGGAATTTGTGTGAGTGAATTTGAAGAAAATGATGTTACTGTGTCTGGCAAAATGAACACAAGTATTTAATGGTATTTTATCAGTATGCTGTCAGATCAGTCATATCTACACTTCAAATTTTCCAGACTCATCTCATTTTGCCATCTCTTGTAAAGAAATTCTTTTATGCCTTTAGCCATATTTATAGCCCTTGTTTGGTACATCTCTCTCAGCAATATTGTTTGTCAGTAAGGTGGCAGAAGGATGTGGCAGGTTATGGTATTAATAAGAAAGGCAAAACAAGGGCTTTTAAAAAGGAAAATTGCTTTTACCCACATTTTTTAGCTAATGTGATTTGGGAGATGGATATAAACCTCCTCTTCACGCATATTTTACAATTCCAGAGTTATTAGAAAACCCCATATATTTGGTTATATTTGATTATGAGCCACATATTCACCTTCCAATTTTGATAGATTGGTTGAAATAAGCTCCTTTGTTTGGCATAACCATCTTGTGGCAGTTGATTCTGTGGACTCCAGTGTCCCCGATCCATCCATCAGCCATGCTTTTCATACTTTGTTTTCCAATTCTTTTGCAGCAACAAGTATGACATAATTACGGCAGGACATGAGGGGATATGAAGTTTGCCAGTAAACGTCTGGAAGAATAAAAGGTGATGGAAAGGTAGAAAGGACAGGGGAAAGTGAAAAAAAACTTGTGTTGGTTTAATATTGGAGAGCAATGCATAATCAGAACCTGTTGTTCAAATACAGCATTAGGGCGAGGCACTTTAGATTCTTAGCAAAGGTTCTGGAAAATAATTTTTTTTTTTCAGAATAAAAGCATGATGTCAGATATTCTTCCTGCTAGGCTTCTTTCTATTTGAAGATTAAAAAAAAAAAAAAAAAAAAAAAAAAAAAAAAAAAAAAAAAAGCAGAAAGGAAAAGGGAAAATAAGATGACAGAAATTGAGGGAGAGAGGAAATAAAAAGGAAAAAATCCTGGAAGGTTTAGTCAGAGACTTTGGATATGATTTATAGGAGCTGGAGAACTCAAAACAAATTGCACTTATCTAGATTCTTCAATCTGTCAATGCCACCATCACTGACTGCAGTACTCCCTCTGTTCTCAGTGCAGTGGACTATGACATCTTATTTCATACATCACTTCATATTCTGAAATGTATAATCATACATCATCATACATCCAGCAAATTGCCCTGCAAAGCACTGAACGAGTGTTCTGATCTCAGATTGTAAGATTGCCCAGCAAGGTAAGTAAAAATAACAGCTTGTGAAACATTAGGTAGTCTCAATTTGTTGTGCTGCTTTAGACATGGAAAAAAGGTTTACAATATACTACTCTTCTGTTCTGGTCTCTGAACTTTTCTGTGCTCAGTGGTCCCCAAAGTTCAGTGAAGCAGTGGTGCTTGTGCTGATTTCATTTGATTTCTTCTGCAAGATTACCTTAGCACATCTGGTAAAAATTAGGTAAACAGATTAGTTATGGTTCTGTTTTCAGTTAATTTCTTGAAGCCCCTGCTCTCTCTTGTCTGTTGCAGAGGAAAGTCATACATTTCTGATAGGCGTAGAGGTTCACATTACTGGCCCCAGTTAGGGATTGCACAGCCAGTGTCAAGTCTGATTAGATTTCAAGAAATCCAGATCCATAATTTGTGACAATTGCAATGTGTTTTGGTGATGCACCGCAGCTGAGAGTGCTGCTTGTCCAATAAGGAGAGGCCCTCTAATCCACAGAAATATGTCACACACTTGCAGTTTTAATGAAACTGTAATCAGCTGAACCCAACTACATTTAATCTGTATTATGCTATGTAAAATTATTTGGTGGTCTATAAAGCAGGCAAAGGACATCTTAAAATGTTCAGGCATTAACATTTCCCTGCATTTTAAATCTTTATGTCTTTTTTCCCCCTTAATACAAGATGAATGATAGTTGCAGAATAATTGCTTTAGGAGAAGTGATAAGAACACAAACACACTATTTTCATTGACATTTTGTAGCTAGCAGGCTGCGCTAGATAGGAATGAGCATGCATCGCTATCACCATGTCTAATGGATAGCAGAAACAGTGAAGCAGGGAATACCTGTGGCCAGGACTGCCACCTGCGTAATGCTGAGAAGAGCTGTTTCACATTTTCCAGATTGTGCTAAAGCTTACCACCATTAAGGACAGGACACCACTGCTGCTTGGCAATTGAAGAAAATAAATAACAACAGTGGGAAGACAAGCTTTCAACATCTCATCTGCTGGAAAGTCAGGTGGTTTTGAACAAAGGTACAACACAGATGATCAGTGAAAGTATTACCTTGAGCAAGGTATCTTCCTTTGCTGGAGATCTTAATACTGGTACTTCAGAATACCACAAGATGTACTTAATGTGTACTTAAGATGTACAGAATACCTACAGATGTACCCTACCAACTTCTAGGTTTCACTTAAATCCAGCATCCTCATATCTTGGGACTTCACTTTCTGTTTATGACATTCAACTGCTACAGTATATTAATTCAATTTTCCTAGGGTACAGTTCTCAAGGAAATGAATACCAAGCATAAAAATTTATTAGATCTCTCAGTTGCTTTCACGAATCCTTGTTTTAATTCAATCAAGAAAACTTTGTTTAAAATTTCAGCCACAAACTGTCTGTTACCAAAGCAGCAATGTCCTGTCTGAGTTTGCACAGAGCCTGAAATGAGAGCTGAGTGCTGCTCACCTCAAGTAGATACCCTTTGTGGTGTTGGGTGCACCCTCAGAGCAAGAAACATATATCCAGAACAGAAGAAAATTAATCATCTAATCATCTTCATTCAAACAAACAAATAAACAAACAAACAAAAGGTCAAGTCTGGAATGCTAAATATCAAGGCCAAGGAGGGTGCAGCTGGCAGGTTTTGAAGCTGTGCCTTCAATTCCAAAGTGTTGGCAATCAAGAGCATAAATTGAGATGATTGAGAGCTGTTAGGAAAGGGCCAAATTCCCTCCAGGAAGAAATCATAGCACCTTCTAGGTCTGCAGTGTTACCTGTCTGTCACAGTAGAGAATAAGGCACATGGTCCTTGCTGAGAGGGAATCAAGAAAGGAGATAAGACTTCTGGGACCCTGTATAAAAAATCCTGTTCTTCATAGTTTACCTACAAAAAACACTACACTGACAAGGACAACTATTTCTCAACCTCTGTATACAAAGCAAACAGGGCACCTTTTGGGCACTGATAGTTGCAGAATAATTGCAACCCATAATTTCCTGTTTGAACCCTCAGGTACTTATATGTATCATTTATATAGTGATAGCACAAATCTATAAATGTATATGCATGACTAAACCAATGTTGACAAACAAAATGCGAATGGTGCTTAGAGTCTGATGTTATATTTTCCTTTTTTTTCTTTTTCTTTTTTTTTTTTTTCCCTCTGGAATAATGAGTTGCACTACAGAGCATCATATTAATGCATATTGGAAAAGCATTAAAGAATTGCACTTTAAGATAATTATAATAATGACTAGCTCCTGGTTCCCTTAGATAGCTAATATTTTCTCTGATTTTAAAAAATACTCTGATTCAGAAGTAGATCTATTAAGAAACTCAATGTTCGGACAGAAATGAATACAGCTATTTAATTATTATTATTATTATTTTAATGAAGGACAATGATTTCATACCTTTTATGTTACAGCTGACTTTAGTTCTCTTAAAATTTACCATATCATTTAATAGATAATGGCTGGCAAGCATCCCACCTACAGCTATCAGAAACATTTTTAAACTGAACTTCTTTGCAGCTGCAAACTCTGGACCATGAATATGCTTTTGGTGAAAGAATGATCTTCATTACAAGAACTTTTCTGGACTTTCTGCTTCTCTCTGATAATTTTTGTTCTCGTGCCAAAGCTGATTGTGATATTGTCCTCTGAAGGTCATATGGTTGTGTCTGAGTTAAATAAACAACACATTTTCTGCCTTAACATAAACATCTAATCCCCACCAAGATGAATGTTGTAGTGTCTGTGCTGTGTGTGCTGGGGTTCAGCCGATTTGCCTGCAGTTCCAGGGCAGGAAATGAGAGCAAGGAGGAGAAAGTAACATAATAACTTATTCGCCTCCTGATTTTTATTTTTATTTCTTATTTTTTGGTCTCAAAATAAATAGTGACATTAGATCTTTCTCTGAGACAACATGGAAATTAAGACATATGACAATCTTTCTTGTGCCTTCCCCTTAAGGCAATTAAAACCATTCCTCACAACATGCTTTGACTGTCTTTTCCATAGGTGAAAAGCCAACCATAAAAGTAATGAAACTTTCGTGCCAGGCCATGGAGTAGTTTACCCAAAAGTCTAGTAAATTTGCTATTTTATTTTATTTTATTTTATTTTATTTTATTTTATTTTAATTTTATTTTATTTTATTTTATTTATTTTATTTTATTTTTATTTTTTTCTTGCGTCAAGTGAGAGTTTATAAGCCTTTAACAGGAGGGAGCATGGACATCTCTGGGGAAAATGGCTTTTCTGCTCTGAGCCTGTGCAAAGGCGTAGGGAAGGAGCATCCCCTCTGGCTGTGGTGTTCATCATTCATCTCTGTGTGCACAGAGGGCTCACCTTATCACACTGTGCATGGCTCTGACAAGCAGCAATGTATCCAGCTTATGTGATAAGGATGGGCTCTGCCTGCATAATTGTTTTCGGTATAATAGTAGGTTCCCATATAGTGCCTTAGATGGCATGTACAGGGTATAATCTATATCTGATTGTACAGTGATGTTTGTTCTTCCTGGACCCTTTCCAGATGCAATTTACATCAGATGTCAAAAAAAGAGGGAGACTTGTAGCCATTTGCAGGCAACTAACTGCTCAGCTGTGTCATGGGATATATCTTATTGAAAAGCAGGGAAAATCACAGTGTTAGACTGTACCAATTCAGTCTGTTGACAGCTGAGGAAAGGGCCCTTCCATTTTACAAAGAGGCTGCTAATTAAAGCAAAGCAGTTGGAGAGTGGAGGGAGGATGCATTTGGAGTGCAACTGTACTGGAGAGGTTCTGATCTGAAAAATACAAACTGTCTAGGAACAAAAAATCACACTCTAGAAAACTTAACTCTTAGTAAAACAAAACAAACAAATGAACAAACAAACAAAAAACTGCTGTGGTGAATGAGGCTTATCTTTTCTAAGATAAAATGAGATTATAACATCATCTTGTCAGCCCTGTTCCCTGTTCTCTGTACTGGTTCAGCCTGTTGGATGGCGTCCCATGTCTCTCACCTTGCAGTTCTCGGCACCTAGTATTTTGTGGGAGTCTGAAATCTGATATACTGACCACTGACTCACAAATGTACAGTGTTGCTTTGTTTGTGTTTGTGTTTGTTGCTTCATAAGCCTTTGATGTAAACCCAGTAAATTCACAGTTGCAGGAAAGAAAATAAAGTTAATGAAAGAGACAGATTACTGTCAGTATGAGCTGAAGTTGATGGAAATCAAGCCCTGCATTTACTGGGTATAGGTACTAACAAATCATGGTGTATTGCTGTTCTTTTGTCCATGGGGACAGCTGTGTGGCATCTGTAATTCCAATTCAGTGCAGATCCACCAGAGAAGTGTTTGACCAATTGTGTACATATCATCAAAGAATGACATTCCCTACATCTGTCTGTGGAAACTATTTTAATCACCCTATCAAGTTAATACTACTGGCAATTCATTTAAAGAAAGGAAATACCATGTACAAAATATATTGGGTGAAGTTTTCTGGTTTATGTTTTTCAGGAAATAAATTCTGGCCTTTAAAGTTTGTGACTCCATCAAGATGGAATGACTCTCCTTCATGACAGCACACATGTGTTCTTAAAATCATCACAAATGCCTGGCTTTTATATTTACAATTTCCTGAGAACTCGTTCAGTAGTGGAATCTCTGCAGATAACCTTAAAGTGAATACAACTCAATGTTACTTTAAGGCTTATCAGATAGTCATTTAAGGAACTTTCTGCTTCTCATCATGCACAACTTCCACTCATGAGGTGGAATATGCTTCACAACAGGGCTTTGGAATTTTTAAAAGAAAGATAAAACAAGCAAACTACAGCAACATCAAATCCCTGCATTTCTTCCTTAACAAATTATTGACTATAAATCGAAAACTGTGGTTTTGCATTGTTTCCAGAGCAGCTAGCTAACCCTGTGGGCTTTTTTTATTTTGGGGATAAAGGTTCTACCCCCTCGAGATGCTGGAGTTTTCAAGGAATGTGAAGCTTTACCATACACTATAGAAGCTGAGAGTAGTTGATGGCTTTCAGAAAGTATTTTGTAGTTTGAAATATTGAGCCAAAAGCTGTATTGAAGAGCTGAAGACAATTTGGTAGATCAGGGTTCTTATGCGTTGAGTTTCATTTGTAGATTGGAATTATTTTTGTTTTGGTTAATTTTGTTAGCTAACTCATTTTATAATTTCAGCATACTACTGCAGAACACAGTGATGAGATCAAAAATATAAATATATTAATTACCTGGTAAGCATACCCATTAGCTTTCTTCTTTGTATTGGCATCCTCTCCAGCCCACCAATAAAAACGTTAGACAGGTTAAGAAATAGTGACATTTTTGTTTCCTTGGAAGAGATATGTTTTCTAACTGTGGATATAGAATCCTGCTATCCTACAGTCTTCTTGGAAAACTCTTACCAAGATAGGAATACAGATTCAGATGCTTCTTGAAAAATATGTCAGCTGCCACAAAACAAGACAGCATGATCTATCATGACAGTAAGGTAAGATAATAATTGACTCTCCCTGAGGGGCATATCAGTTCTTCATACATGTTCACAATGATCAATCCTTATGGTTTAAATAAGAAGATTTTTAAAGTAAGGTATCTTTTAACATAATTTTCCAGACATTTTTCTGGAATGAATAGCAAGTTTGTTATTAAAATTTAATTCCTGCACAGGATGTCACATGTGTTCCAACATTTTTAAAAACATTTTTTATTCCTCTTGCCTACACAAGTGAAAGATTAGAACATTTCCCCCATTATCAGAAACGATCAAGAAAGTATAGTTTGTAGACAGTTCTTTGGTGACATATAGATCTCTCAAACCATCCCTTCCCCCTCCCCCCCTCCCCTGCAGACACACACTCATAGTTGCAATAGGAATGAAATGCCAAAATAGATGGCCGAATAGGAATGAAATGAAACAGGAAAAGCCATGGAAAGGCAGAAAAGCTTTTGCTATGCTATTACAAACCACTGGAGAGCAAGTTAAACCCCCTTTCCATGTATTAATCTACCTGGAGAACGAATATCTTGCTAAGCCAAATGCATAAAGCTAATAAGTTCTGAAACTAGGCCGTAAAATATTTGAAGCTTCAAATATATTCATGAGATTATGATCATGGAGGGCATCTATTCTGCATAAGCCCCTTTCTCCTATCTGTTTATGCTCCATTAACATCCTATGCTCTTCCCATCCAAAACCCTTTCATTTTCTTGAAAATGTCCAGCCTGGGACAAATCCATTAAAAAAAAAAAAAAAAAAAAAAAAAAAAAAAGGAAAAGAAAACTTAATTGTGAATTTCATCATTTTTATGGCTAGATCGGTGCTTGTTGATGGAAATATTGAAATTTCACTCTAGAGTAGAGGCCTGAATTTTGGCAAGTATAACATTTTTGTCTGCTAGCACTGACAAGGTTGAACTTGGCAGTCTTGCAGAACTCAACACGTGAGCATATTCTGGCATGTGTGGAGGTGAGAGACTGAATCCTTGCAGGCTAAACTTCCTGTTTGAACTTTGAGAAGAGCGAAGGGAAGGGAAGGGAAAGGAAGGGAAGGATTCATTCATGTTTGTACTGCCTAGCAGTTTTCCCAAAACCCATGCAGTGCTACTTTGGCCTTGTGACAGTGTGGACAATCAAAGGACTGAAGTCCTGAGATGAAACAAATAGCACCAAAATGACAGTGTGGACACTGCCAGTATTGTCCAAACATGCCTCCTTTCTTCTGCTGCTGAGCCAGCTTCTGCTGGTTGGTCATCCAATATTAATGTGACTGGGAAAGACATAATCTGGGTTTGAGGTCTTCCAGAAGTGTTAGGGGAGGCTGCATACTTGAGGCAGATGGGAAGGAAGGTGACCTGGCTGGCTACCATGTTACAGACGCCACCCAGCACACTGGGTTTTGGCTACTTGTGTAGTGTTTCTTCTAACTGGTCACTCTTCTCTCCTCTTATAGAAATCTAAGAGTATGTTGTAGCTTACACCTTTTGCATATTAACAAGTAAAATCTGCCAAGGAGCACACATTCTTACTATCTCAGAGGGTTGCACTGTAATTTTTTGGTCAAAAGCACAGAGATAGAAACAAATATCTATACCAGAGTGATGTTAATCAAAAATGCATGTGATGTTTCCAAATGTCCTGTTTCCCTTGTTCTTATTTGTTGCATCTCACCATATCCAAACACAACTTTTTTTTTTTTTTTTTTTTTTTTTTTTTTTTTTTTTAACTTTTCCC
>CM021767.1:68854598-68864717 GCA_011076525.1 Nettapus auritus
TTTTTTTTTTTTTTTTTTTTTTTTTTTTTTTTTTTTTTCACCTTTTCCCCAGCATCTTGTTTATTAAAGGATAAAGTGAAATTATTTTAAGAGGAGGACTTAAGAAATCTCCTGCTGGAGGTAGCAGAATATTCTGTCTCTGGAAGTGGCAATAGGAGCTGCTACTGGGGACAGCACAGAAGCCTGCTTGCTTCCTGAAGTCTGCTGCCTTACACTCTCTTGGCATCCTCATTTGCTGTCAAGGATCCTTGCCTCACCCTTTTAATATCCATGCTAGAAGTCAACATTTTGAACCTGATAGTTCTGTCTTTCCCTCTCAGCCTCCTGTGGCAAGCCTTACCCACCTGAAGTTCACTGCCCATAGTGGAAAGTACTCTTCTTCTCTCATCTTCCTTGTGTTGTGGGAGCTCCTACCACATTTTGTATTGTGGGGCTTATCCACCACTGTCCATTTTCTCTGTAGTTTTGAAACAATCGTCATAGCCTTCCTCATCTGTCTCTTAAAGAAATCTGAAAAGTCCCAGCTTAGCTTTGGAGGGAAAAAAAAAAAAAAAAAAGAAAAAAAGAAAAAAAAAAGACCAACAGAAAGAAAACCCCCAAACCCAAACACAACCCAAGGTCCTTCACAAAATTCAGAAATTATTTTTTTATGCCTAAGTAGCATTTATCTCACAATGGTCTAACAAAAGCATAATTTTCCTTGATTTCATATAAGAACTGCTAGTTTTCTGTTGTTGAAATGAGAGAATATTATTTTCACTAAGATAATTAACTAAATACTTATATCTGTAATTCATCAGCAGTTTTAATATCTTCCACAAATATACAGTATCTCTTGGAGCATTCTTTTAATTTCATCATAGAAAGTTAATAGTGTCATGTTACATTAGAAAAAATATGGTACAATTATTGACAAAGATTTCACAAGAGAGGATGATAATAAAACTACCTGGGGGAAATTTCTGTTTCTCTAAGCACTGAGATTTAAGAGATTAAAATCAATGTGATATGCATTGGAACAAAATATAAGTCTTTACAATAGAGTCTGATCCTCATCAGAGTTGTCTTTTTTTTTTTTTTTAAAGATGGAACTATGCTTTGGGGAAAAGCTGGATAAGATACTGGCTGTGGCCAAAATGTGCATGGGAAAAAAAAAAAAAAAAAAAAAAAAAAAAGGCTTATAATCAGCTACAGATTTTCTTATTCATTCCCTGAAGCTGTGTGGGGAGTTATAGATTAAGCGCGTTGTATCTCTATAGTTTCACAAAGTAGAATCTTTCCCCTTAGTCCCTGTGTAGCTTTCCAACATAGATATATATGAGTTATGTATGGGAAGGGTGGAAGTAAAAATGCCTTTGTCACTCTTAACAAATGTTAGGGGGAGAATTACTGGTTGGACTACTTCATCATTTAATGTCAGCACAGTTAAGTAATCCTCAGAAAAGTTTGTGAAGGAGGGAATTTTGTGTTGCAACTTTACAGATGGAGAAAGTCAGGATATAGGTAATCAAGGAAGTTACTGTAGAGGAAACTTGGCTGTGAATTACACCTTTATAACTTCTGGACATCAGACAAGTTTTTGAAGATACTTAGCTGTACAATTGATTAGGAACATCAGTCCCATCTCAGAAAATGGCTTTTCTTGTTTTACAGACTATTTCCAATTTATGATTTCACTGAGAGCTAGGCTTTTTTTTATTTATTTTATTTTATTTTATTTTATTTTATTTTACTTTATTTTTAAATTTCAACACATCTTGTTTGTTCACCATTTTACTTATTATTTGTTTCTATTTTTGATATTTAGTGATAAAATTCCTTTCTTGTCCAATGTATAGCTTGTCAAACAACTGAGAAACTTGTGGCAGAGGAAGCAGATTACAGAATTTAGTGTCTAGTCCATCCTTTATGCAGTCATCTACTGCATGCATTGTACTATGTTCAATTGCATTAGATTCATATTTGCAATTTAAAATGCAATAAGTGAAGGAAAGTGTGGTAAATGTTTATGACACATGACAGGCTATCTTTTCACTTACTCTCTTGCAAAACAGTAGGACAGTCATATTTCTCATTTCATTCCTTTGGTTAGTCATTCAATGGACAGACCACTAAGTATGAAGTAGAGAACACTCATAGTTTCAAAGTTGACCAACTTTTTTAGAAAGTAAACATATTCCTGCTTCTTTTTTCTATATTTTCCACAAATATAGGCTATTTTTCTTAAACTATTGTTCAGTTGAGGGCATATTATTTTGCATTTTTCAGAAATATACACCTTTAAGAATGACTCTCTTAAGTGGGCTCCTCTTCACTGGCTCATTTAGAACCATTTAATGCAATGCATAATTTGCTGCTTTAGATTAATAAACATGCATTATTTATTTATTTATTTATTTATTTTACCCCCCCTGCCTTTCCCAACAGCTACTCAAGACAGTAGCTAAATAATTATTAACTATTCATGAATCACTTGTATGACCTAGTTCTAATATTTAAGTTTTATATCATTCACAGCTTCAAGACAGAGAAACAGGGGGTTACAGTGTGCAGTCCAGATCCAGCCACTGCTAATTACAATGTCGCTTGTAATTGATTTCATGTTTTTATTTCAAGCCCTGCCTGCTATCCCACCTAATTGAAAGAGGCATACGTTAAGCCACACATTTCAGAGATGGACATTAAATTCAGGCAAGCTCATATCAAGCCAAATTGATTAATTAACATTTCAAAGGGAAAGGGAAGCATGGGAGAAAAGGTGCTCACTGGGAGAATTCAAGAGCCAGACACTAACACAGTCTGAAGTTCCTAAAGCAATAACTCAAAGCATTGTCATTATAAAATTATTTTTATCTTATGAGTTTATTTGCTTTCCAACTTGGAATCATGCTGGGAATTATCAATCTTCGGTTCACTCATTTTTTCTTTGAAAGCTACCATCCTTTTGTACAAGGTGGATTAGAAAGAAACACCAGCAAGAGCTGAACTTCTGACCTTTCGATGGTTGTATGCCAGTCAGTATTTTCTGCTTCCAATTTCTCCCTCAGATTAGTTGGCAGTCTCTCTCTCTCTCTCTGTCTCTCTCAATTTAACCAGCTTTTCAACAGATGAGCTTACAGGAAAAAAATGTTACTATAATGGCATTTTAAAAATACCACTGCAATTGCTGATATGACAGTACTTCTTTTCCTTCTCCTTCCCAGATGGGCAGAGTCTTGCCACAACTTTTCACCTAAAAGTTTCCTACCACATGATGCTGACACACACATTTATATATATATATATATATATATATATATATTTTAAAGCTAGGAACATGCTGAATCTCTTACTTTTAATCCTTTTCCAGTTTTGAAATAAAAATAAAAGCAAATTAAAATCTGTAGTTTTTACTCTATATAATACAAGGCTTGCTCTCATTTTACCATTAAATGAGTTAAAGTCTAATGATGCTGGCAGTGAACTATTTGATGTTCCTGCTTCTGTAGCAATTTCCTCTTTTCCTCCAAAAATACTCCGATCAACCATGCTGACTGATGAGGTCAGCCTTCTACATGTTAGAAAAGGTATGATTCAAATGATATACAGTGAAGAAGGAAATGAAAAGAGATGTTCCACTTTCACTACAAGTGGCCCAATAACTACAGTATTGCTCAAGACATAAACAAAATTTTCCATAGCTGCCATTTTCAGGAAAAATGAGCACTGCTCAGTCTGGCGTCACACTTCAAGAGTAGATCCCATGCTATGGGTCTTCTCGTGGAAGAAATCACATACAGCCTTTTCTAAGGTTTACTGTTGGCTTGCTTGGTATATAAGCTTTCATGAATACAAAATCTTTTCCAAAAGCTTTTTACAGAGTTTAGGGTTTTTAATCACCATGATGGGGTCATGTGTTTCACTTTTATGATTGCTGACAACTAGTTCAACATTGTAGATTTTTGTTTACATGGCTTGTGTTCCTAAGTTCTGTTATCACAACAAAATTATTATGTCATTTAGACAGCTAAATGCTTTCTTTGTTTTGGTGATGGTGTAAGCATTTTGCTTTACAAAATACCAGGTCTATTTTTCAAGACTTGATATTTTCTGTAATTCAGGCTCCCTTGTGGCATGTCATCTGATTCCTGAAAATTGTCTTAAAACCCTTCCCCTTTAATTACTCATTGAAAAGCTGAGCAATGACCTTCAGGCATAATAAAGAACATTTGGTAAATTAGTTACCTGATGGAATCGCTGTTACATTAAACAAAGTGTGCACGAAGAAACTGAGTGTTAAACTGACTGAGCTAGAAAACTGGCTGCTTAGTGATAGTGTGAGATTTCCTCTGTCTCCTGCTATGGCCAAACTGTCCCTGGAGGCTGTGACAGAAAGGAGTCTAAGGGGAAATTTCAAAGGAGTTTCCATTTTTTTTCTTTATAAACTATCAATAAGGAAGAAATGGACTTCACTGATCAGTTCAAAATGCCTTGGCATTTCACCAGAGATTCCCTGTCAGTATGTATTTCTTTCATGCCAACCTTATCATTCACTTCCAACCATCCAAAAACTATAATGCATTCTTAGCATTTGCCACACAGAATTATTTCTTCTTGTGTCAGATATTTCATGGGCAAAACATCTGACATGGGAATAATGAAAACAACACAAAACTCATTCTATTTTCTTCAGTTCCATTCTTAATGATCAAGGATCAGAGAAGAGGCATTATGACATGTATTACTACCCCACTGATTAGTTTTAAATTTAAAGTAGTTATAAAAAAAATGAATACACATTTTCATTGGCAAACACATGGAAAAAAAATCAAATTAGTCATCTGCCCAAGTTTAATTAAGTCCCCCATTTGAAAATTGCTTTCCAAAAATTGTTAAGGTTAGCACTGTTATATTATTATTTATTTTATTTTATTTTATTTTATTTTATTTTATTTTATTTTATTGCAGATACTAAGATTGATTGCTAAGCTTGCTATGGAAAATGGGCAAAAAAAAACAACACTAAGTGTGGATGAATGTGAAGCAACTGCATTAAAGCAACTGCAACAGCTCTCCGTGGAAAATGCATTGCTCAGCAATAAGGATAATTTGTAAATATTTCCAAGCTAGGCAGAATTGGAGAAGAACCCACTTGGAAGAAAACCAAGCTAGAATACACCCAATTACTGGGCCTTAAATGCTTCCAAGATTTTTTAGAAGGTTGCGCTGGTTCATGCTGACAAGTGTTCCCTTTTGGCATCCCAGCCCTTCTCGGGCATACCAGGAGCACGTGTGCAACAGCCTAACCTCATCAGAGAAGGGCACCAGTCCAGTCTTCTCCTGGCAGCTCTGTTTCCCAATCCTCTTCTCTGTTTATTATTCACCCAAGAGATAGATTGTGTAGAGACATCAGTGATGTTCATGCAGCTATTTAAACTGACTTTGAAAGAAGGTTGCCTGGTAAACTACAGGGGGACAAGAGGGATTAAGGACAATGAAATCATACTGTTTCATAAACACTTTGTCATTACCTTTAACTTAGTGCACTAGATTGCAACAATATGTCATAGTGAGACATTTCGTTCCTATTACAGCATGTACAGCATGTAGTAGAAATTTGATATCCAAACCAGACACACAAAAGTTGGCTTGAAACATCACTGTCTTAAAATGTATAGCATTCTTTGTATGGTGAAATCAATCTAAATTTAAAGTGAGTAGAGCTGCAGAGAGACACAAACTCCAGCTGACAAACATGACCGGTTTTATCACCAAGGACGTTCACACAGACAGGTTAGAGTCAGAATCACCAGCAATACTGGCAATATTTAAGGGAAAATTTCTCAAGGAATGCTGTCAGAGATGTACCAATTGTCATTTACTGAGGCCTTGGCTGACCACTCTCCCTCCACTGGTTTATTCCTATATAACCTATCTCCACCCAAGTCAGCAATGTGTATGTATGAAAAAGAGTAAGGAATCAAGTCCTTTAAATTGGCTAGTAGTTTGATGCACTTGAGCATTTCATCTTTCCATCTCTCTCACCCCAATAACATAGTCTCTAAGCTCAACATTTTTGACAACATATTTTATAGGTCCATGTGGTGGTTCTACCCTGCTATGGAGCTGAACTCCACCAAAACCTCTCTCTCACTTCCCCTCCTCAAAGAAAAAAAAGGGGAGAAAATATGATGTAAAGGGCTCAAGGACTGAGATAAAGACAGGGAGATCATTCAACAATTATCATCACGGGCAAAACAGACTCAGCATAGGGAGATTAATATAATTTATTACCTATTACAAACAAGCCAGTGCAGTGAGAAATTAAAAACAAAATAAAAACACCTTCCCCCATCCACCTTCTTCTACATCCTCCCAAAGAGTGGCACGGGAGAATGGGGAATGGGGGCTGCAGTCAGTCCCTAACTCATTGTTTCCACTGCTCCTTCACGGTCAGTCTCTGCTCCTGCTCCACGAGGGGTCCCTACACGGGATGCTGTCCTCTGACTAAGCCTGTGGGGGCTTCCCACAGGGAGCAGCTCCTCAAGAACTGCTCCAATATGGGTCTGTACCAGGGGGTCCATCCCCCAGGAGCAAACTGCTCCAGCACGGGTCCCCCATGGGCGGCAGCTCCCCCCAGACCCCCTGCTCCTGCGTGGGCTCCTCTCCACGGGCTACAGCTCTGGCCCGGGGCCTGCTCCTGCAGGGGCTCTCCATGGGCCGCGGCCTCCTCCAGGCCACATCCACCTGCTCCACTGGGGGCTCCTCCACGGGCTGCAGCATGGAGATCTGTTCCATGGGGGACCCATAGGCTGCAAGGGGACAGCCTGCTCCACCAGGGGTCTCTCCACAGGCTGCAGGGGAACTGTTGCTCTGTGCGTTGAGCACCTCCTGCCCTCCTTCTGCACTCACTTTGGTGTCTGCGGGGTTGTTTCTAACTCCTCTCTCCCAGGTGTAGTGGGTTTACGTGGCAAGGTTTTGGTAGCAGGGGGGGCATAGGGGTGGCTTCTGTGAGAAGGATCTAGAAGCTGCCCCATGTTTGGTAAGGGCCCCACTGCTGACCAGAGCTGAGCCAATAAGCGATGTTGTTTTACGCCTCTGTGAGAGCATATTTAAGACAGGGAAAAAACCGCTGCGCCACTCGGCAGCTGGGAGGGTGAGAGGAGTGAGAAACAGCCTTGCAGGCGCCAAGGTCAGTGAAGAAGGAGGGGGAGAGGTGCTCCAGGCGCTGGAGCAGAAGTCCCCTGCGGCCTGTGGTGAGGACCATGGTGAAGCAGGCTGTCCCCCTGCAGCCCATGGAGTACCACGGTGGAGCAGGGTTCCACGCTGCAGCCCGTGGAGGAGACCACGGTGGAGCCTGTGCCCCGAAGGAGACTGCGGCCTGTGGAAGACCCCTGCCGGAGCAGATTCCGGGCCGGACCTGCAGCCCGTGGAGAGGAGACCACGCAGGAGCAGGTGACCCGGCAGGAGCTGCTGCCCGTGGGGGACCCAGGTTGGAGCAGTTTGCTCCAAAGGGATGGACCCCGTGGTACGGACCCATATATGGAGCAGTTCTTGAAGAGCTGCTGCCTGTGGACAGCCCACGCTGGATCAGTTCGGCAAGGACTGCATCCCGTGGGTGGGACCCCACAGCACAGGGGACAAGAGTGACCGAGAAGGAGCGGCAGAGAAGAAGTGCTGTAGACTGACCATGACCCCCATTCCCCCGTTCCCCTGCGCCGCTCGGGGGGAGGAGGTGGAAGAGGGTGGATGGGGGGAAGGTGCTTTTCGTTTCTTTTCTTTGTTTCTCACTTCTCTAGCTTGTTAGTATAAGCAATAAATCTTACTTTCTCTCTATGCTGAGTCTGTTTTGCCCGTCACGATAATTATTGCGCGATCTCCTCATCCTTATCTCAACCCTTGAGCCCCTTTCATCGTATTTTCTCCTCACTCCTCTTTGAGGAGGGGGAGTGAGAGAGCGGTTGTGGTGGAACTCGGCTGCCCACCCGAGTAAAACCATCACACCAGGTGATTCAGTATTTTCCCTTTCTTAAATCTGCTCTCCCTGAGGCACAACCAGTGTTGCTCACTGGCTTGGCTGTGGCCAGCAGCGGGTCCCCTTTGGAGTCATCTGGAGCTGACGTCTTATCTAATATGGGGCAGCTTCTGGGCTCTTCTCACAGAGGCTATCCCTGCAGTCCCCTTGCTAACAAGACCCTGCCATATAAACCCAATACAGCCCAATGGTTTAGGCAAGTCTCATTTATTCTCATAATTTCTGGTAGCATTTTAATGTTGTTGAAATTAATAGTTCTCTCTTCCTCCTAGTTTCTCACATTTTAAGCAGACAAGTCTCTCGTACACTGACATTTATAGTGGACAACTTGCTGCAACTGCAAATTTCATACATTAAATATTTAACTTACTGATTAAGCTCCTAGTTCCCTTCTGTCTTTATCATCAATAATATTGCAAGAAGTAAAAGAAGAGTGTTCTCTGTCTTTTCTTGTTCATCGCATTTAATCACAAGGTCTTTCCAACACAAGCCACTTGAGACCATTAAAAACTCCTTTGTCATTTTTATGTAATGGAAATTTGCATTTAACTCCACCTAAACATATAATTATAAGTAAAAGACATATGAACTACAATTCTAAATTGAAAAAAATAATAATCCATCTGAATGTACATACTTATTTTAGGCAAATTTTAGAAAGACAGGGTCACCAACATGGTCAGAATTAAATTCATGCTCAAATTTGAATGAATATTAATGGAAAAAGTTTCAAGAGAGCCATCTAACAACTCACAACAGAATTACAGTGATTATAACTGTTTCTCGATAGAATATGATAACCCAAATGGATGTGGAAAAATCAGAACAAATGTGCTCAAATGTCTGAGCCAGCCTCCACCAAGGAGCCTCCATGTCAGTCCCTTTTTTTGCTCCCTGTACCTGGTGTTTTTCCATGTTGAATCCTCATTTGGCCAATGTCTAGATGTCTACAGAAAAGTGTAGGCTTCTGTAGACTTTCTCAGCTCCCTTTCGTAAATTTTGCATTTTTCTCTTGGGACCAGAAGTTAATTCAGGTTGAAAGGATGGTCAGGAGGTCCCTGGTTCAATGGTAGGATCAGCAGTGAGGTCAGACCAGCTTGCTCATGGCCTTATTGAGGGATTTTTTTGTAAAAAACCTCCATGGATAGAGCCCATGCTACATCTCTGGTAAGCCTAATGCATAGCTTGATTGTCTGCACAGTGATTTTTTTTTTTTTTTTTTTCTTGTATCTAGTACAGAACTCTGTTATTTCAGTTTACACCCCTACCTCTCGTTCTCTTGCCAGGCACCCACATAAAGAGCCTGCCAAGTGATGCCACATACCATGCGGTCTACACAAAGCTAAATATTTTTAACAACACAAAATTCTCTCAGGACAGATAATTATAAGTTACATTCTTATGTGACTGACTTATGGTCTCACTTTGGAAAGTAAGGAGATAAAGGACAGCTAAGGAGTCAATAACTAGCTGAAGATTCCCAGGGGAATGAGAAGTGTAAGGGAGAACATTTATATGAGATATATTTGCAGAAGTAGGGAATCTCTAATAAAAAAAAGGATGGTCTTCTTACTCTATGTGCAGGCTAGTGTGCAGGCTATCTCCACTTCTGATGTGCACTAAATTTTATTTTATTTTATTTTATTTTAATTTGCTTAGCCAGAGAGGGTTTGGAAAAGAAAATGTAATAATTCAAATACTGAATATCTACTCCAACATGAATAAATACACTAATTCTATGTATTAGAATAAGTAGTAAGTTTAAGGCTTGATTATGATTTAGAAGACACTTTATAAAGAAAAGATTTCCAAGTAAACAATAAGTAAAATTGTAAAATGAAATAAATTAACCGGAAATTGGGTATTGCAACATTTTCAGAGGTTTTCCAGGGTGATATTTTGATTTATCAGTGAAAAGACCAGAATTCCATTAAAAAAAATTGTCATTGAGTATGCTCAAAAACAAATTTGTTCATTATTCTGCACATTCAATTTAGATTTAGTTTCTCATGTGATAATTTCTTTCTATTATCAGCATCTTGTCTTGTTTAAAAGTGACTCCTAATTGTCTTTTTTTTTTTTTTTTTTCCTTTTTTTTTTTTTTT
>CM021767.1:68864817-68893321 GCA_011076525.1 Nettapus auritus
TTTTTTTTTTTTTTTTTTTTTTAGCTAGGAACTCGTTTCTTATTTTTTATTTGTTTCTGGGGGAGGAAGTACAATGCAAGATTAGACCACAGCATATCCTGACTTGTAATAACCTCAGCAAAAGAGCTATGATTTGACAGATCAGCAGCCATAATCAGTTTTGAGATGGCAGTCTTGAATGAGGAAACTCCTTTGCTTGGAGACATGTTTTTTCAGTCGAAGAGTTCTATCCATGAATTAACCAGTAAAAGCCTCTGCAACGTGCAAAGACTGCAAAGGATTTAAAAGATCTGTCCTCTGATTTCTCAGAGAATGTCAAGTGCAGCCCATGGTCACAGGTACTGTTCCTCAAGGGTATACAGACTCCTAAGTCTCTTTGATTTCAACAAGAGAAAGACAACAAAATATTGTAGAAGGTCTTACCCTTTTAAAGATAATGAATGGCCTAAGTCCAGGAGTTCTGAGGGTACAATAAAAACGTTAGACATCTAAGAGTCCTACAAACTTGCTGTAGTGTTAATGGAGAAACATTGGTACCACTGGAAGTTGTTTCATCCCAATTCCATGATTATTGTTTCAGACAGGGTGAAGGACTTGCCTTCTAAAGGGTCTCCATTCTCTGTAGAATGAGCTTGGATAAATAGTTTAGATCAATCATCTAGCACTGACATAGATGTCAGTCTGAGGTTGAGATGTAAAAAGCAAGGGAAACAATAAACAACTGTCTATAGATATAAAAGCAAGATCAATCTGTGATCTGTTGTCACAGAGACATTCTCTACAGTGAATTAAAGGTTTTTCCTTGTACATTACAAAACTTTCCTAAATGTGGTCATAAAATTTGAAATGGGCTTTGAGTGAAGATAAGGAAACTTTGCTACCATTTCAAATTGTGCTCTGGACGCAAGGGACATTCATCCATGTCCTGTAACATAAGAAACAGACAGACATATACAAGTTAGAAAAACATATTTGTATATGTGTATATGCATACCTTCTGATTGATTCCATTCCAATGAACACATTTTTTTTTGTGACTAGATAATGTGTAGACATTAAGTGACACATGCGAACTGAAACCCACAGAAAACAGAATGAAAACATATCCGTTAAGACCTCATTTCAGGGAAATCTCATCTCATTTCAGGTTTCAAATCTGTGACTCAGGCTGCATTTATAGGAAAGGACTATAATGGTCACAGACTTTTAAAAGAACCCAAACCCATTTGCACAATACTGGGTAACGATTCACAGATTTCTAACAAAGTCAGGCAAACATAGTGGGTTTAGATGGAACTCTACTTTGAAAATTTGAAGTGAAACTTAAGGGTCAGATATAAAGAAAGTGTTGTTATAGGTTCATACAGTCAAGCTGCAAGGTTTTCAACAATGCTGTCACTGATGACCAAAGCAAATCTTGAAGAGGACAATTTTACTTACTTGTGTCTACTGGCAATAATTACTTTCTCACAATGGTTACATATAGTACCTAGAGTCATAAAACATCAGAAATCTTTATAAACGCTAGCAGAGACAGCACCAGCATCATCTCCACTGCCATCAACTATACCTATGAATCTATAATAATTTAAGTTGTACTGAATAAAGGTAATTTGACTCTACTCTGCGCTGGTGCTGCCTCACCTCAAGTACTGTGTGTAGTTCTGGGCACCACAGTACAAAAAGGACATTCAGCTGTTGGAGAGTGTCCAGAGGAGGGCAACGACAATAGCGAAGGGCCTGGATAGGAAAACATATGAGGAGAGGCTGAGGTCACTGGGCCTGTTCAGCCTGGAGAAGAGGAGGCTGAGGGGAGACCTCATCATGGTCTACTTCCTCGCAAGGGGGAGTGGAGAGGCGGGTGACCTTTTCTCCATAAACACCAGTGATAGGACCCATGGGAATGGGGTTAAGCTGAGGCAGGGGAAGTTTAGACTAGACATCAGGAGGAGGTTCTTCACTGAGAGGGTGGTTGCGCACGGGAACAAGCTCCCCAGGGAAGTAGTCACTGCACCAAGCCTGTCTGAATTTAAGAATAGATTGGACTATGCACTTGTCACATGGTCTAAACTTTTGGATAGACCTGTGTGGTGCGAGGAGTTGGACTTAATGATCCTTATGGTTCCCTTCCAACTCGTGATATTCTATGATTCTATGACTTTTATTTATTTATTTACAAGTAATAAGCATGGCTTACAAACACAAACTTTATTAAACAGTGATTGTTATTAAGCTCTTGAACTATTTTAGTTATGAAACATATTTCTGTAGCTGATGAATTTGGTTAAAATGAAGAAACCCTTGAAAAAGTATGATAACACCAGAACCAAAGAAAAACAATAAAACTCAGATCTTTTGTTGTGAATGAATAGCCTGTTCCTTCCTCCCTCTCAGCTGAAGAATAGGTTTCAGTAACTAGAACTGGAGTGTCTTATTTCAGTCTAAATTACCTCAATCTGCAGGTTTCAAAGCAAAAAAAAAAAAAAAAAAAAAAAAGGAGATTATATGCCAGGTGTAATTTTGGTATTATCCTATATAGGAAAAAGTTGAATATAAGTGGGAGTAAAACTAATGCTCTAATGAGCAGAAATAAAACTCATGTCCTCCAGTGCCATATTTGCAGATGACAATATGCTCCAATTGCTCCTGCATTCATAGGTGTTGCTAATTAGAGACAAAAAAAAAAAAAAAAAAAAAAAAAAAAAGCCAGCAATTTGTAGTCTGCTCACAGTCCTAAGAAGTTTACAAGTTTAAAACTTTTAACTGTTTACTTTGATATTCACATGGTATTTTACTAACAACAAAAAAGTCACTGCTGACCATCCAATGTAAGACCATAAGTATGATGCAGAAGACATTTTGAATTCATTAAATCAGTGGCAGAAGTGTCTATAATGAAAATATTCTAACATATATTCTGGAGAAATATCTCAAATATATGCAGATATGAGTAGGTACCCTAGGAAAAAAAATGACATATTAAGTCAGTTTTGCCATTGATTTTAATAGTTATGAGTTTATGTGGTATAGTCTACACTGACACACTAGTTACATCAAACTACATGCTGAAAACCTCAGTTAACTAATGTGCTATAAAAACAATTTACATTGTGCCTACAATCAATCAAAAATAAAGTTCTAACAAAAATTAAGTAAGCAAACCTATAGTGATTGAAAAGATGGAGACAAAATTTTTTTCTAATGACATGGGAAACATAAAAATACATTTTCACATTTAAGGCTATGTTGTACCTGTACTGATTAGTGTATTTCCTGGATCCACCATTCACGTATTTACATGTACTGAATATCGGCACTTAACCTCCCCATGCCTGTGTAAACGTGTAACTTGAACCTACTAAATGGGTATACACAATGGCTTTTATTGAATTGTTTCAGGTTTCCTATCAAGGCTTTGTCTCCCCCCCTTCTATCTGAGTGTTCAGATTTCTAGAAGTGGTTCTTTGATGTGTGCTCATAAACACCGACGGATTTCCCCTCCTTTCTCTTTCCCTTTAATTCTTTCTTTGTGTTTGGAACAGTAATTCAACTACTAGCATTTGTCTGTGCTGTATTTACAGCTACACTCCTCTCAGAGGGTTGCTTATTTATTTATTTAGGCTGGGAGGGGCTGAGATGCATGCCAGAGAAGCTATTTTGGAGAATCTTTTTTGGTGTTCTTGCAGGCATTGCTTAAAGAGCAGCTCCTCCAGCATAAGGATTATTTTTTATTTATTTTTTTATTTTTTTTTCTATTATTGTTACCGTTTCCAAGCAGCTGATGCATTAGATGCATCTATTTTCAATTTGCCATCGTGCCTTTACAGGTGAGAGCATTTATAGAAAAAAAAAAAAAAAAAAAAAAAAAAAAAAAAAAAAGGTCCCTTTCTCTTTTGTTTTGATGTTACTCATTCCCAAACTGGTTTGGCAAGTCAGTTAAAAATTACTCCATGCCCATACATGTGTGCGAAGTGGTCTCCAGCAATCAGAAACATCCATCTCCCATGGCTGAAAATCCCTAAAAAGAATATACTACAATCACCCCCTCTCCACCCAGAAACAAAGGGTTTGTCTTCCTCTGCCCCTAAACCTTAAAAGAAAAGACCTTAACAGAATAGATCAGTACCTCCTTAGCACCCAATAACCTCACATTTGGCACTCTTTCTTAGCCACTGTATTATCTTCAAGGAAGATTTGTGAGTTTGTTCATTTGCCTCTTCTCTTTTGTTGAGAAAAGTGTAGTATATCTTTTTTTCCTCCTCTGTTTTTTTACCATGAAGGCTCAAACTGTAAGGCTCCTTATGTGTTCTCTTCTTAGACATGCAATACCCCAGCTGGAATGAAATCTATTTTTTTTTTTTTTTTAACTAAAGTTCTTATAGTGTGTGCCATTAAAAACATTTGTTATTCTGAAGTGATTACAACTTCACAGCATCTCCTGCTCCATAAAAATGCTATGGAATGAGTGACCGAATAGTTTTCCTTTAGGGAGATGTACGTGTCTCCTCTTTCCTGAAGAAATTCACACCTTCTATGAGCAATGGTGGTAATTTCAAATTAAATAAGAAACCTCCTTGATGAACAACATTAAGTTATTAGTAGACATTGTTACAAGCTCTTTAGTTTATTGTGTTTTAAGAATGACATATAAGCAGTGTAATGCATGACTAAATGTATCCAACTTAGCTAACCATACAATTTGTTCCCCTCTTACGCTATTTTTCCACTGATATATTATAAGGGTTATATGTAATTCACAAATATGTAAGAGGGTCAGGGCTGTGGTATTTTGCCTAAAACAAACCCAAAAATGTCTCTTGAGAATACTCATCCTCAGCCCTTGCTGCTGTCATCCTGCATATAAACTGAAGAAGTAGTATCACTGGGGTAAACAGTTTAAAAGTTTCAGATCATGGATGCCATTTAGATTTTCCAAGTCAATGTTTTTCTTGTTAAGTTTTTGCACTAAGAATTAAAGAATCTATGGACAATGTGATATCTGTGTGCTGGTGTGGCCTCACCTCGAGTACTGTGTGCAGTTTTGGGTGCCATGGTACAAGGACATACAGCTATTAGTGTCCAAAGGAGGTCTAAGAAGATGGTGAAGGGTCTGGAGAGCAAGACGTAAGAAGTAGTTGAGGTCCCTTGGTTTATTCAGCCCAGAGAAGAGGAGACTGAGGGGAGGCCTCAGGGTGGCCTGCAGCTTCCTCACGAGGGGAGCAGAGGGGCAGGCGCTGAGCACTACTCTCTGGGACCACAGACAGGAACTGGGAGAACAGCATGGACGTGTGAAAGGGGAGGGATCCAGGGATGATAGGAAAAGATTTTTCACTGAGAGGTGGGCATGCACTGGAACAGGCTCCTCAGGGCCGTGGTCATAGAGTTCAGCCTGCCAGATTTCAAGAATCATTTGGACAATGATAATAGACATATAGTTTAATTTTTAGCCAGTCCTCTGTGGAGCCATGACTTGGACTCAATGATCCTTGTGGGTCCCTTCCAGCTTGGGACATTTTATGATTCTGTGACTCTACGTTCCAATGCCTCAGTTCAAGGAACCTATAAACCCATAAAGCAACCTATTCCAAAAGTAGAATGTCGAGGACTTTCTGAAAGAAATAAAAAATAAAAAAATCCCCAAACCAACAAATATAACCTAACAGGTCAGTCCCATATGCTGGTCTCCAACAATTACCTACTGATAAAGTAGACAGTTTGGTGGGATATTTTCCTGTCTTTCTGCCTTTGGGATGGTTTCACTGGGTACATGGAGGGTTCCTTTGTCCTTTAGCAGCTCCCAGGTCCAGCCACAAACTGTGAATACTGTTCTATGCTTCTTTGTGATAATGACCAACTCTGCTCATAATACACTTTCTTCTCTCTAACAGATTTATTTGATTACTCCCTCCTTTCCCCCTACTTGTTGGCAAATATGTTCAGAGGCAATAATGAGATATGTGAACATATGTAGTTTTGTACGTGGAAAAAGAAATGCTGAATTTATAAATATTACACATATATAGAACTTGCAATGCATAAAGGATGTCACTTGCCTGTGGAAATAAAGACTATACTTAATTTTTTGAAGACATACCAAACATAAACAATGTTTAAACATAAAGAGAAAAGTCTCATTTTTGCTATTTTGATGACCCTGTGCCCTCTGCGTTCAGGTATAAATGGCCTTGTAAATTCACTGTTTTTGTTAGAATAAAAGTGAGCTTGACTCTCTTCAAAATAGTTGGCCATGGCAGAGTGCTACCTATATTATCTGTGGCACATGTAGCTTGGTGCTGCTTGCCCTCTTGAGTGACAGCTAGCCAGTGTGTACTGAAACTAAGGCAGGTTCTAAGATCACATTTGCACCTAAAAGCCGAGGCAATGGAATAGAGAAGTCTATCCAAGCGTATTACGTGCACTCCTTTGTCTGCCACTCAGCCAGACAGCTGTGGGGCTTTCTTTATTACTACTACTATTATTATTGTTATTACTACTATTATTGCAACACTGTTTTCCTTCACAGATCCTATCATGAATTTACTTTTCCTGCAGCAAGATTGCTAATACCAAGAAACGAGGGGATGTACAAGAATGGGAACACTCGGGAGGACAAACAGGAGCCAAGGAGAGGAAGACTGCTTCTGTGTAGTTTCCTGAAACTAATCTTGGTGCTCTGGAAATTACATGAATAGCTAATGCTCTCCACGGCTGCTGGAAGGAGACGGATGGCACGCAGCTCTTGTCTGACTGCCTCCTGCTCCTGTCATCAGATGGGGCTCTGGGAGTGAGAGGTCAGGGGGATAATCCTGCACCTGCAGAACACAGAGGGCGGGGTGCCCAGCTATTGATGCTAATTGTTACAGAGCCAGCATGCCCTTCCATGGAGGAACAGGTGGGAGTCTTTGTTGCACACAGGACCGTTATCCTAATAACAAGCTTACCATTCTCTGCACAGGCTTAGGAGTACAAAGACACAGGCAACACTTTGGGGAGTCCCTTAAAAGGTTTCTTGGGTGTCTCCTAGCATGATGAGGTAAAAGTCTCCAAAAGTGAAAGGGCAGAACAAACAAGTCGATAAAAAAGGTAGTACCTAATGGCCAGCAGACTCCCCTCCCTCCAGTAAACCTGGTGGATGTTACTTTGGGAGATTTAGACAACACCTGATGGTTTCTTTGGAGGCAGAGATTTTGCACCCTGTTAGCAGTGAGAGGAGTCAGGTGTAAGCAGCCACTTCAGGGACCCGGAGGCCTCCCAGGGGAATCTGCTCTGGAGCTGTCCATCTGTCTGCAGATTTTGATGTGAAGGGCTGTTTTCAAGAATGGGCCTGAGAAATAAGACAAGAAAGGAGTCCAGATGCTGATATGATAATTGGATTTTGGTCAAAAAAAAGTCATTAATGTTAATACTAGAAAGCTTATTTATTTATTTATTTATTTTACTCCTTCCTCTGTGCTTAAAGGGATTGTTCCCCTCCCATTCCCCAGAATGCCAGGCACCCAGATGGAAGAAGATACAAGCTGCCAACAGTTTGAAGGAATTAACACTGTCTATACCGAAAGATATATCCCATGATTTTGCAATCATGTTGGTAGCACTTTAATAAATATCAGAGCATTAAAGACAAATTCAGAGCTGAACACTGAGGACACAATAACTAAAAATAAATACTTTAAAAGGGCTAAATCACTGTTTTTCAATGTATGGTTTGTGTACTCTGTAGTGTGTTGAATGATTGCAAAAATATTAGAGCAGTGCTCCTCAAAAGCCCACAATTGAGCTCCCGTGTACTCAAACAAACAAACAAACAAAAAAAAAACAAAATGAGGAAAAATAAAAGAAAACAAACAGTGTAGGCTAATTTTAACAGGCTTGTAAATAAAAGTCTGGAAACACCATGCAAAATGGGCTGTGGATTTCTGAAAAACCGATTAGAGAGTCCTTTTTAAAAACCCTGGAGTAGATGACCTTTTGCATAGGCTTTTCTCATCACTGATACACAAATATGTGATTTATAATGCAATCAGCGGATTGCATTAAAAAGTTAATGCATGCTTCTTCAGGATGTCACATCCTGCATCAGTTGGTATAGATTATATTGACCATTTTATGTAATTTACTGTTATTTTTATTTTTTTTTTTTCAGAGCTTGACACTGAGGTGTAGTTAAGCTCCTAATTTAATCATGAGTCTCTTAGCTTTATGGGATCACTGTGCCTAGGGAAGTTGACATGATGATTCATTAAAAAGTCAGTTACACTTTGAAAATTGAAAAAAGAAGATAAGAAAAATAAATATTCTTGAAAGCATTAGGTTAAAAGCAGAAAGGGGAGAGATCATTTATGAAAAATCGTAAACCCATTCAGACATCATAAGGATATATTTTCAGATACAGACCTTGGTTTACTCAGGGGTCAGCAGTCACAGCCAAGCAGCACCTGCTTCTTCAAATCCCTTCTAATGACCTTGGAAGAGTTAGTAGCCTTTGCAGTTTTACAAACAAACCCAGACCCATTAGGTCTGCAGAAGTCATTAATTTAGCTTAAGAATCATAGCAATAAAAAATAAATGGCAATAAAAAACCAAGCAAACAAACAGAATCCCATGCAGAAAAGACAACAAACAACAAAAACAAACAAACAAAACAACAACAAAAACAAGCCCCTAATCACTGTCTAGGCTTCTTTTTATTTCTATTTTCAGTACTTGAACTTTAAAGGCTTGATTTTTCCTGTAGCCAGAGAATTACAAAAATAATAATTTTCTTGACAAAATATTTTTTTGAATAAAATTTTCAAGAATCACGGAGTTTGAGGAAGTGGAAAATCTCATCTCCCATGGCATTTCTGAAATACAGAAAAAATGACTTCAATTTGTAGTGCCATCATACCTGGAGTATTCAAACACAATATTTAAGTCATTAAGACATTGGAAATAAAAAAAAAATAGATAAATAAATACCTGTACTAACTGATGTTCTGACTCAGTTATTATGTTGGATAGTCTGTGCTGTATCACAATAATTTATTAGAAGTTTTGCTAGGAAATGAACCTACAGAATGGGTATGGTGCCTGTCTTTTGCATCTCATCAACTTGGAGGTGATGAAGTGATTTTAGGTGGTCTGGCTGAGCCTATTGAACCTTTCAGACCACATTTTTTCCAAGAAGATTTAAATACTTAAGCCTGCTGGGAGAGGAGCAGTGAAGTTTCAGACATATGTGCTCTCTTGTAAGAAGGTTGGCTTCCTAAATGGCTCTGCAAGTAGAGAGCATATCAGCAACTGTAGATAAGAAGAGGACACTCGGGGCTGGAGCTTCAGCTGCAGTTCAATGCCACAACTTTTCCCCATTCTATGTCCTCCAATCCCATTCTCTGCCCTCAAATTCCAGGAAAAAAACAGACAAACAAACAAACAACAACAAGAAAAAACGTTTGGTGGTCACTGTGTAAGGCTGACAGTCTGAAACTGTCTTGTGGCTGGCAGAGGAAGAAAGACATGGACTTATCTGTAAGAGAAAGTGGAACAGACACCAGATGTGTGATACCCACGTGGACATACACACTGAGAAAGCTTTAACAGGCCTGTTGGTATGTCTGTACAAGGAGAGACACTTCTTAATCATGTCATGGAATTAGATGATCTCTAAGGTCCCTTCCAAGTAAAACCATTCAATGATTCTATCATCTATGTCTGGTCCACCAAGAAGAGAGCAGTAGCCAATTTTCCAACACTCAGAGCTGGAGACATTGCATCAGCCCCCTCAAGAAGGCAAGGAGGTAAGCTTGAGATCTTAAGGACACTGCCTCTGAGCGGATACAGAATGGACTTAAGCTTGTAATATCCATGGAGGTAGAAGGGTTAACCAGAGAGTGCTGAGAAATAATATTCCTCTCCTTGAAAGCATCCCTGAGAAACTATTAACTAGAATACACAGTTCCGTAAAACTGTACTATAAGCTGCAAAGCTTCTTGTTTCATGGTGTCATTGTCTGCCCTTCACTACCAATGTTAACAGGACATAATGTAAATGAAAAGGTAACCACTAGCCAAGCAAATTAGAATAGCGGTAGCATCAAAGTTGTTCACTGAAGTGGTATAATTGTCTGAAAAGTATAATGCTTTGCAAAGAGCTAATATTTGTATTCATTTTAGATACTAAGAAACAATTTTCTGAAGAGAATGCCAACCATGTGATGCTATTTTTCACACATTCCCTCACCAGCCTAATTAAAATAAGAGACTATACAAACTGGCAGAGGTGGCAAGTTATCTGCATTTCCTTTCCCATTTTTTTATGAAGATTCTTGTCTAAATAAGAATAAATCTATTTGTTTTAAAGGAAATTGTATTTTCAGAAGCTCCATATTCTTATGCATACATTGATAGAGAGTAAAACATTGACTAAAGAAATCAAAATCAAAAAACTCACAAATGGAGATACACAAGAAAAAAAAAAGTGATTATGTCTGCTGCACCTACAACATGATATCTTTCAGATTTTCCTGCCATAGCATACTGTTGATATGTCTGTCTTAAGCAATGGGCTAGGTGGCTTTGATTTTTTCAAGACTATTTGCAAAGACTCTTTGTAAAGCTTCATGAACTCTCCTGCATTCCTTTGCAGGCAGAAAATAGACATTTATTATCAGTCTATGGTCTAGGAAATGCTCAGCTGCAATCTTCTGTCCATTTAATTGCCGTTATACAACTGTGAATAAAAAATAATAATAATAAAAAAATAAATAAATAAATCATATTCTTTGTGAAAAGTCAAGGAAATATGTTTGAGAAAGGCTTGCCATACAAAGAGTTGGCATGGTGCTTCAAATTTTCATGGATTCTCATGTGCTGGCAGGCAATTTTCACAGGGATAAAAGTACTTTGGTGTTAGTGAATGACTCCCTTCTATTTTAAATAATGCAACAAACCATTTTCTTTTCTGCCAAAGGTATTTTTATAGAGATGTTTTGTTCAATTTTCTGTTATCAAAATACTATTAGTCATGAAGTCATACTGACCAAAGGTCAGAGAGGCTTTAATTTAACAACAACAACAACAAAAAAATGTGGCAAAGGGCATTTTTTTTGAGTTTGGGATTGGTTATGAACTGGAATTCACCTTAGCTTTGCCAAATTTTGAAAATATTTCAACAATCTTATGTTAATTTTTAAATAAATTTGTTGGACAGTTTCCATGGGAATGTGTCTGGTCTGAATCAGTCATTATATGTTCTAACTGACTTTTGTGTTGAGATAATTAACCACATTTAAATTCAAACTTTAAAGCAGATTTTAACATCTTAACTACCAACCTCCACCAGTTCTGCAGCAATACTACTGCAAAAAAATTTGTTGGTTAGAAGAGGTTTTCTTTGTGCCACTCTTCACAGATTCAGTTTGTAGTCTCTGCAGACTTTTTGACTTAGGTAGTCAGTAAATGGAAGAATGTTCTAATTTTTTATTTCTTCTTGTTACAGTTTTATTGTCATCCTTGTTCCTGAACAGATACAGCAAACACCATGAATGCTATTGCACTGATTGCTGTATTTCTGCCTTATGAGTACAACATAATCTGTTAACTTGTTTAAAACACTGAGGAACAGCTCTAACAATTTTGGGGACTGCTTTGAAGACCATTAGTTGCAAATTATTAAATGCACATTGTTAATAATGGATAAGACTGAGAACTAATGCAGTAGGCATTATTCCCATTGAAGATAATGGCTCTTTGCCAAATGAGTTTGCAGTAATGGTGCCAATTGTGAAATCTACTGGGCATAAACTGAAATAAATGGGAATGGTTCTTCAATATATTCATTAATTATTCTCTTAACTACATTTTAAAAGTGCATCTGGACACTGGACAAAGTCTTCAGAATCCAAATGAGCCAAAGACAAGCTCTCTTCACAGCACAACAGGGGAATTCAACCAAATGCATTTATTATACTCTGAAATCACAGCTGACTTCTAGAACTGCCAAAAAAGAGAGGTTTACACAAACTGCTCATAATTTTTTAAGCACTGATTACAGCTGAAGTGCTATTTTTTTTTTGTGTGAACAGAATTTGTTATACAAGGGCCCTGTCATAGAATATAAACTTTGCATAAGTCTAGAGACTTGGATGTTATTTCAAATGTACTTATAGAAGGAAAAAAAAAAAGGGGGGGGGGGGGGATGAAACAATAACAACAAAACACCTATTTAAATATCTGTTTTGCCTACATTACCCTGGTGTCAAAGAAAGAGACAGTATAAAATAAAGATCTTGGTTCCATCTACTGCAGATTTGTTCAAATCATTTTCTGCATTTGCTCAGGTAGTTTCTTGCAAAAAAAAAAAAACAGGCTTCTACTAGGATTATATCAGTCTGAATAAGTAAATAATTACAGAATTGTCTAAGAATTTCCTGTCACTTTGCTCATGTATTCTAGTTTTAATTACAAGCAAGAAGCATGTTGTGGGGTGCAATGTATAGTTCTTAGTGCCATTTCTTCCTGGTCCCATTTTTAAATAGAGAGAAGATATTCCCCATCAAAATTTCATTGTTATTGTTTTCTCTTGTTCATCCCATTTTTGTTGTTATTGTTGTTGTTGTGTTGACATACCTTTTGTTCACGAATTGCTCTCTTCACAAACTGCAGAAGAGTCATATGCCATACTCCAGTGATGATACAGTCCTCAGTACATTTCATGTCACAGCGTTTCACTAAGGCATTGCTTTCTCCTTTGCTATTTGGCCATGGGGAAACAGATTAGAGGGTACAACCCAAGCCTCAAGAGTGTAGGCTAGGGGATGTTAGCAAGGAGATTAAGGGAGTACTTGGCAACAATTCCAAAATTGCTGATTTATTTCTGAAAAATTAAGCACCTAGAATAAAGACTGCAAACTCTTCAGCTTAGAAGACCTGGACCAAAACACTCGTGTTCCAAATGGTTAGAAGCTGACCAGTGTCCTGGGCTCAGAAATGTTCATACTTCAAGTTTGCCAGTTTGAATAGCAAGTATGTGAAATGGTAAAGATGCCAAATAACAATCTTATTCTAAGAAATTACATCTCCTGTCACCTGGGGAACATGACAGAATTCCAGATCTAGAGGGTTTTTCACCCTGGAGAGTAATTTTTGTCTTACAGATTTCTTATTGTTTTGACTGTGGTAGCACACCCACACTAAAATATATGTTACCCAACTAACACTTGCTAAAAAAGATGTAGCATCACATCATTAAACCCTCTGGTATCCTAGTTTTGCCAAAGGTTCATGTTTATTTGTAGTGAAGAGTTAACATCTTTAACTCAATTAATGTGTGCAAAAAGGCTCTTGCAGAAACTGAAAGGCAACATATCTCAAGTGTACTTGCTTCTGCAAGTACTTTTAATGAAATAACTTTTTAAAGGGCCAAAGAAATAATGTGTCTCTTCTGTTAAAAATATGTGGTACTGTAGAAATAAATGTATGTAATGAAGTGCTAAAACAGTCTTAAACTTTTCTAAAAGGTTGAGAAACTCAGTTGTCAAGACAACATCCAGTCTTCTGATTACCAGCTTGAAATACAGTGCTTGTGAAAAGTCTTCTTTTTATTTATTTATTTTTATTTTTGACCATGTTTTCTTATTGACTTTGATGTAACTTTCATATGGAAACAATTGTAATATTCTCAAAAACACACACTTTTCTTGGATGTTTGCAGTCTCTTCCTTTTCTTTTAAGATCACTTGGCTGCATAGCTCCCATCCCAAACAGGTAGGTGTTGTCCTGCACATGCACACACAAACAAACGATTTGCAGCAATAAATGGAAAACACTAAAGGTCTAGCCCCCAGTCCTAATAAACCCTGGTAATTTAGAAAATGCTTGTGCTGAGCTGGAGGGGAAGAAGAGTTGCTGACAGGTACCAAAGCTTCCTAAAGCAAAATGACAAAGGAAGAAAGCAGTTACTTTTATTTACCTGTCCTGACTCTTGCCTTTGCAAACGTGTGTGTATTCTGTGAGTTTGAAAGGTACTGTGTAATGATGACTCCAATCAACAAAGGGCTTCTTGTCTCGCTACTGTGGTGGTTTCACTCGGGTGGGCGGCCTGATCTCCACCACAACCTCTCTCTCACTCCCCACACCTCGAAGAGGAGCATGGAGACAATACAATGAAAGGGGCTCAAGGGTTGAGATAAGGATGAGGAGATCGTGCAGTAATTATCGTGACGGGCAAAACAGACTCAGCATAGGGAGATAGTAAGATTTATTGCCTATTACTAACAAGCTAGAGAAGTGAGAAACAAAGGAAAGAAACCAAAAGCACCTTCACCTCCATCCACCCCTTCCATCTCCTCCCCCCGAGCGGCGCAGGGGAATGGGGAATGGGGGTTATGGTCAGTCTATAGCACTTCTTCTCTGCCGCTCCTTCTCAATCACTCTCGTCCCCTGTGCTGTGGGGTCCCACCCATGGGATGCAGTCCTTGATGAACTGATCCGACATGGGCTGTCCACAGGCAGCAGTTCTTCAAGAACTATATGGGTCCGTACCACGGGGTCCATCCCTTTGGAGCAAACTGCTCCAACCTGGGTCCCCCATGGGCAGCAGCTCCTGCCGGGTCACCTGCTCCTCCATGGTCTCCTCTCCATGGCCTACAGGTCCGGCCTGGAATCTGCTCTGGCAGGGGTCTTCTACAGGCCACAGTCTCTGTCAGTGCAGGTCCACCTGCTCTACCGTGGCCTCCTCCACAGGCTGCAGCATGGAACCCTGTTCCACCGCGGCACTCCATGGGCTGCAGGGGGACATCCTGCTTCACCGTGGTCCTCACCACAGGCCACAGGGGACTTTTGCTCTGGTGCCTGGAGCACCTCTCCCCCTCCTTCTTCACTGACCTTGGTGCCTGCAAGGCAGTTTCTCACTCCTCTCACCTTCCCAGCTGCTGTGAGGTGCAGCAATAATAAAGAAATAAAATAAAAATAAGAAATTAATGGCACACATATTTCCATGACACAGCAATGCTCTTAATAACAACTTCATAATTTCAACCATAAATAAAAGTTGAACTTTGGAAAATTCTTTAAAACCTTGTCTGTGAATTGCTCTAGTTTGTTATTGATTATTCTGCATTTTAGCACAATTATAATAGTCTGATTAATTAGACCTGATACACATCTTCCATCCCAAAATGATGAATATTGAAATATCAATTTCAGCTCAAAAAAGTTTATTGTGATTTCAAGGCAAAGCTTTTGATTAAGCAGAGACAAAGTCCCACATTCTAGGTTGGATCATATATCCACTTCTAATTTCAATCACCCCACTTACTAAGATTTAATTTTCTTGAAAATGGTAAACCTAAATACCTAGCTATGTATTTGATAATGTATAACTGATAGAGCTTCATAGATGTATAGAAACAGTAAGTTGGTTTGTTATAGCGTATAAGAATACCATATTCTTGTATTTAGAATACCTATCAGTGCAAGATGAGTTAATTTTCTAAAAACCACTTACAATTTGAAATAACTTGAAAATGAAAAAATAAACAAAATTGAACTAAGTAAGTTAGATCTATATACTATATTCTGCTGAGAAATAGTTAATTTATGCTACAGACAAAAATAGATTGCATTTGTTCATTTACTGTACAAAGTTTAGCTTTGAATGACAACATCTAGGGTTCTGTTACTACCTCAGATTCATTTCCTTTATTCTTTTACCAGATCTTGTTGCAGAACAGGCCTGCATGGAAGTCAGGATAAATTTTCATTCTCCAGGTCTCCATGTTTGATGACCTCCACACACATCAGTGGAAAAAGGAACCAAACCACGCCACACACCCACACACCCAACCTAACAAGCAAACACACAAAAGAATTATTTTGATGGTTATGTGTACAGATCTTGAAAAGAGACATAAAATACATGGAAGTTTCTTCAGGTAAATGGAAGGGAAAATTATTGAATCATAATTAGTCCTTCATCTGTTCATGCTGCAGATTTAATGGAAATTTTAAATATGGACTTTTGTTCCTAGAAAAGATAAATGGGACAGATCTGCAAAAAGTTAAGCAAATGCTTAGAAAAAATATTTACAGGTGCTAAAACTTTAAATCCTGCTAGGTTTTGTTGTTGTTGTTGTTGTTTTTCATGAAGATCACATGCAAAATAGTTTTAAAAATTACTAAGTGCTAAAGGGACATAATCATTCTCTAAAATAATGCCTTTTATGGGTTCCAGTTATGTCTGGAGACATAAAAAAGAGGCAGTGTTAATCTGGACCAGATCATCATTCTAGTAAATAAATACAATATTCATTATACTTCATTACAAGGCATTCTAAGCCCATTTTTGTTTGTTTGTTTGTTTGTTTTTTGTTTGTTTTCAGGTGTAAGAAATCTGTGCAGTTTTTTTAATATACCAATATGATGCTTTGTTCTCTCATATATTGTGTATTAAAAAACATCAGTTCTTGTCAAAGGACCAACAGTGTTAACAGTGATGTAGCACAAACATGAGGATTTGAAACAATCTTACATTAAGAAGTCAATGACTGATATTATAATACAGCAGTCATACACTGAAATGAACTATGAACTATGTTAGGGTACAATGTAATGATACTGAAGTAACAGCAGGTTGCTTTGAACTGCAGCTTTGTGATTAATATAGATTGGTTTTAAAAGCATATCAGTGTAATCTTGGTATTGTCAGTCATTTATACAGGTTGAATGGAGCACTCTTACTTGATTTAACTTGTGAAAATTCAAGAACAACATAAGAAAAAATCACAATCATCCACATTTATGCCACTCCCAACCCTAAAATAAAAGCTCAGGAAGTGAACACAAAAGTTTGCTTGCATTGCAAACAGAAATTACTTCAAGAACTACCCAGAACAGATCAGGCTGTGAAGCTCTGGAAAAGACAATAGCATACCACCAAAGAAGAACAAAAGGAGAGGATTAATGTTCGAAGTGAAAAGAAACAGTGCATTTGTAAATAGGCAAATGGGACAAAGCAAGATTTTTTTAAAGCAAGAGTTTTTTTAAACGTACTGTTGCTTCTGCAAAATCTAGACTCTTAAATTTTATAGTCTTTCCATGGCTTTTATTTTATTAAAAATATTTTATTTTATTTTCAAAAATTTCTTTATTTTATTTTATTTTCAAAATGTTTAACATTTTGAAAGAAAAAATACAATTTTTCATAGACACTATATTATTTCTTGATTCCATGTAGAATCTATTAATGGAACATACATATTAGCATAATAAACAGAATTATGTGCATGTGGAGAATTTCTTAATTTTCTTCTGATGTCATTAAAAGTCTCTTTCCAAACGAGGAATGAATATTTGTTCAACAGTGAACTCTACATTTTTTAAAAATCTCACTCCCCTTGACTTTTAAAGTCATCATCACCAATACAAAATGTGAGTTCTTTCCATAGGATACAGTGGACCTGTCAAGTAAGCATACACATTTTATGCTATTTGCTCTTGCATTTCTAGAAGTCAAAATGCCACCTCAGTTTTGAAACTGCATGAGCAGCAGCCTCAGACCTCGCTGATTGATACACTGTGGCTTTCTCAGGCAAACCCTTGCTGAGATAGTTTACTCCAGTAAAAAAGGCAAACCTGCTAAAGGAAAGTTTCTGTTACTGTAACTGCATCTTTATTAGTGTTTCTGTTGACGCAGAAATATTTTACACATTTTAATTTTGGGCATGAGTAAATGTTCACCAGGACATAGATCTCAGCCTTCAGAAAAGTGTTTTCCCACAAAAGCACTACATGAATGGGAATGACTGCCACTTACTGAGGAAGAGTTTGTAATAATGCTGGGGACAAGAAGAACCCCACATAATGTCCATCTTTACAAAGTCTGCCAATGTTGTGGACTGGCAGATATTACTTTTGCTAGAAGGGAAGATAAAATGGGAACTGGTGTGTTTTGTCATTGCAGAGTTTTCCTGAGTTAACTCCGTTCAATTAGGGACCTGACTCACAATCACAGAGAATGATTTATGCTAAGTGAAAGCTGTCCAGCTGGGTTGTGCCAGCCCTCTTGGAGGTTAATATGACAAACAGGGGGAGGCTGATACCTCACCTATTCAGATGAATACTGTCACAGGGCTTAGCACAGAAATGGCATGTATATTCCTAAGTTATGATCATTCACCACTGCAACTGCAGCCCCAGCAACTAGCCCTGTGTTTATTTCAAGGGAAAGATATCCAGTTTCAAAAGGATACTGCTGGGAAATGTATCCTAATATGGGATAAAGGGAAAACAGGTATCCACCAAGATGAGGAGAATCATTAGCCATTCATCTGTACCTTGACAATCCAACAAATTCAAGTTTAAAGCCTCACTGAGTTTGATCTCCAAAATGTTATGAACAGGACTGAAATGTGTGGAAACACTTTAGTTCTGGCTATCATTAGCACTTCCTTACCCAGAGAAAACTCTGATGTTTCTACTGGGCTTCTGGTGATGCAAAAATTATTAAAAACATGCACCAATTTTGCAAAACTTATGTGTTCTGCTCTGTCTTCTTAAGAATCCAATAAAAGAAAACAAAATTATATAGAAATCAGCAGTCAGATAAAGATAATACATTTTCAAAAATCTTAATCTCCAGTGATCTTTTCTATTGTAATTACTTGACACTCAAGCATAATGTATAGAAAGCATTTTCAATATTTTTTTTTACCACCTAAAACATGAAAAAAATCAGACACAAGATTTTAGTTTTACAATAATCTTTTTCTTCCAGATTCTAATGTCTGATTTAAAGACCATCAAGATTTTTGCTTAATTACTATAGTAGATTTTCATACATGAAGAGGACCTTAAAACAGATTAATGTTATTAATCTATTCTGTCGAAGAATACTTTTCTACATAATTTTCAAGGGAGCATCTCATCAGTTGCAAATGCAAAGAAATGTCATATCAATTATATATGTCAATTCTGTCATTAAGGAAAATAATGGCAACTAAAATAATTAATTTCCACTAATAAGCATTGAATTTCAAATTTTAAAACTAAATATAATATCATTTGAGAAACTGCATATGCATTTATGTGTACATATGCATAGAGAGCAAGAGAGGTACAGCTGTCATCAAAACATGGTTAAAAGTTAAAACTGTTGAATTAATGGAGAAATACTGGATTTTTCACCAAAACTGAAAGAGTTTCCATTGAGTATGTCCTGACTATAGATGTACTTGATCTTGTGTGTCTGGTATTGCACTGCATTCTTCTAAACTAATTCAGCTAGAAGCATTGTGTTAGAAATTATCGTTTGTTTATGCAGATGAGAAACATACGTGAGTTCAGAAACTTTCCAGTTCAATACGCATACTGCAGAATGATTGAAACTGTACTCCCAGGTTGTTAGGATACCTTAAGAGAATTCACCCCTCAAGTTAATCCAAGGATGTAAAGGGGATCTACTGATAACTCAGAGGCTAGCACTGGATTTTCTATATTTTATGGTAACAGTCTCTGTTGTTTCTCTCTCCCTTTTACAGAATCTTTTGAAAAGCACACTTTTCTCCTACAATTTTTCAGGTCACTAGAATAATGAAATCAGTATCAAAGCAAATGACAGGAAATTACAATGATCAGTTCTGCACCACATCAACCTGACAGCCTTTTTTCGTGCTTTTTCTTATCCCCTTGGGTACTTATGCCCTCTCCATTTGCCTGAGATGCAATTCCCCTTGGATCTTTTTTTATTATTTTCAAGCTTTATCTAGCAAATGGTTTTCTAAGATTCAATAAGACTTGTCATGGAAGTAAAAATTTATGCTGCAGATCTGCAACTGGAATAAATCAGCATACCTGATAACTGAGGACCTGTGTTGAAGGTGTTGTTGGTTTCCAGACTGTGTATGGACAGTGGGGAAAATGTTGCATTGTAGAGAATAGTAATGGGCAAACTTCCACTAGCTGAAAATTTGCCAATGTGTCTCTTAAAACCCCTAGAAAGTTTCTAACCTACCATCCTTAATGCAAATGTTTAACAAAACACTAACTGAGGGTGTCAATATTTTAATGTCAGTTGTAAACAATTCTATTGGAAATCTACTATAAGGATTTGAGGAAACTTATTAATACATTTAGAATGAATTTATCTAGAAATGTGAGCACAGATTGTTTGGCAGCCTAGCTATTTTTTCCAGGCTTTTGAAACCCATGAAAAACATATGCATTGCAAAGCTACAGTATAATGTCCTCTGGAAAAAAAAAAAATAAAATAAAATAAAATAATAATAATAATAATAATAAATGAATCCTCCAAATCCTGTGAAGGATTTTTGGTATTATTTCTAGCTACTATGTTTGATTTCTGCTGGAAAGTACACGGCTGACTAATGTCATGAATCATTGGTGCTCCACTAACCTAAATCACATCGGATTTGTTCTATTTACAGTCACTAGCAAAGTTGTTATGAGGTGTTTGGAGGCTTTTAAACTCCACAGGTTCCTAAGTAAAATATACATTGTGGTTTTACCCTTAAGTTTTTCTTACTCTTTTTTTTTTTTTTTTTTTTTTTTTTAAATTCAACTTCCATTCAAGGGCAAATTGCTCGAGTTTTCAGACTGTTATGAGTAAGGCAGATAATATGCCTCAGCTATAGAAGACCCCTTGTAGTTGGGAGAACAGCGTGGAGAGGTGATGGGCATGTCCTCTGACAGTTCATCAGAAGTGATGGGCTTACCAAGGGATTGTGGGCTACAGCCCCACAGCTACTCACCTCTGATGTTAGTTTGCCTATGGAGTTTGTTACTTGCAACAGACCTATTAGTTTTATGCTTCTAACACTCAGCTTCATAACTATGACCTCTTCACTTCTGCCTATTTCACTAAGTCTAGTCCTTTCTTTGAGGATGTCGATGTGTCCTCAGACCTCATTCAGTTTTGGAGATCAGCATGCCCTACCTTCTTGACTGGTAATTAGCTGAACTATGGGCTTTGCAAAAGGAAGGAGGCCCATATTTATCCAAAATTTCACACCTTTAGGAAAATATGTCATTCTGCTTGTTGAAAAAATGTCAATTTCATGGAAAAATCTGAAGACATTACAATACTGCAATAAGCAAAATTTAAATGGTATTGGGTTTAGCAGATAGCACATTAATGGGTGCTTCTTTCTGCAGTCTGTGTTTACTCAGCACTCCTCCAAACTATCCCAATCCAACTCATGCATTCTCTGAAGTCAGAACATTTATGTTTGTCACTCCACCCTCCTTATGTTTTGCTGCAGCAGCAACTAAGATGCATGTAGACGAAATCATGTTTGACATTTCAGTGTTGTCCATCATTTCCCCAGGATTATTGTCTATTAATTCCCTGTAGGTTTTTATGTGCCAAAAATTGCTATTCAATTTGCAACTTTAATTTGCACACCCCTGGACAGCTATTAAATTCTTATCTTTCACTCCTGAAATAAATCTATTGTCTTGTTTGTGTTTCAAGAGTAAAATATGAGCAGACACTAACATCTCTCTATTATTTCAAGAGTCATCCCTAGATGTTAGGAAAATACATTATTCCTGTTGTTCTTTAATGCAGTATTAGAATGATTACAAAATTACAGATGTGAAATGACTTGAAATGTTGCCTACCAGTTTTTGATGTGCAACCGGTTAGGGAATTTTCAGGAAAAGCAAAACAAAATAGATTGCACAAAGAAGAAAATGGTCAGGAAATTGCACTTACCATTCTTATAACTATTCAGAATCTGTGGTTTTAGAGCAATAAAACATATATATATATATATAAATTCTGTAATGTAGTGTCTAGTCTGTTCTGTTTTATTCCACGTTTACTGTCACAACATTTTAGAATATTTCAGCAATACATGTAGTGACAAATCTATCATCAATCACCTATGTTTTCTGCTTTCTAAACTTATGTTTTAGTATCCTAAACATAAATTATATGCCAGGTGTGGGATTTGGAGGGGTTGCACAAAGGATTCTGTCAGATTTTCCAAACTCAAGTCTAACAGTTTATCTTAATCTTCAAGGTTTTAAAAGAAATATAAAATAATGATGCCAGTTCAGGCTTTGAAACAATTCCATTAATCTCAGTGGAGCTCTATTGGGAATGCATTTCATTTTGTTGTTTTTCATACATCCCCTCATCTGGTTTTGAATATGCAGTTTATTATTTTGTGTTCTTTGAGGGAAAAGATTAAAAAGCTAAGGAAAGAAAAGTAAAAAGAAAAGTAGTGGAAATGTGAGATCTCCCTCCTTACATCTGCTGACATTCACACCTTATAAATGCTTTTCCATTGCAACTATTCAGCAAAACTACATCCAACTGTAAGACACTTACCAGTTTTCCAGATATAACTGTTTTTTGTTTGTTTGTCTTGTGCCATTGCCCAGTTGTTGTACTTCCTCCAAGGCTAAATATTTAGCCCTTCTGTATTTGGCTCACCAACCTTGTTTTCAAAGACTGTAAATGTATCAACCATGCTTGCAGCCTTCAAGCAGCAATGCACCAGACTGGAATTCATCACCTGCTTCATCTTTTTGCCTTTTTCAGGCTTGACACCAAAAATCTTGCAATAACTCTGCAAAAATTAGCTGTATTTAAGCTTTGTTTGTGTTAGAGTGCAAGAGAAATAAAGTATTTCTGAAAGTACTAAGTGAAATAATTTCCTTCTCTTAGACTTGTGCTTTGGGATATTTCCTATTTTTATGAAAATGATACAGTATCACTGAAATCAGAAAAAGGGTGCTCATCCCCCCACTTTTGCAATTCATCTGCACAGGCAAAGAGCAATTCTCTACTAAACAGGAACAACCAGCTTGTTATAAAACTCATCCTTCCCAAAAATGAGAAAGCTTCAGTTAATAGAAATATTTTCATTGTGGGGTTTTGTCCTTGTGATTAATGCAGATGCACAGGAAGATGGAGACAGATACAGATTTGGCAGGCTGCAACAGCTGGTTTAGTGTGTCAATAGCAATGTTTTGTAGTTCTGATAGCCTGATATCTGTTGGTATAATGAAAGATGTTGCTCTTCCTTACAAGCATTACATTGCTTTTTACAGCAACAAACTCCAGCACAGAATTTAAATGGTTACAGTCTCATGAGTTTTCTGGGCTAGATGTATGTTGTCTTACAAATAGGGTTCAATTAAATCCCAATAGTGAAATAAGGTGTTGAAGTTGGATTCTAGAAATATTTTAGGTCACTATTTCTGGCAAAATCAAATCTCTCCTTTAACACTTCTTTAATCTACATCAAACATGATTTACAAACTATGACGATCTGTACATTCCTATCAACCAAACATTATTTTTTAAATCCAGCACTTACTCATGCCAATACTCATCTTGACAGAAAAATCCCTTACAGATACTACCCTTCATCTTTCAAAACCAAGCCATCAGTGATCAGCAAACAGTGACAGCCTATACATTCTATAGACACAGAAAGGTCAGGGCAATCACAAGAAATAAAAGCCTTAAAATATTTGCCTTAAAAAAGTATTGAGAGATCATGAGGGAGCATATGAGTTCTCATCACTTTTGATTCTTAATGGGAAGAGGAGACCTTCCTCCCTCCATGAGGAAAAAAAGTCCATTTACTAGGACTACTGTATTTCATTTCATAGTTTAGTGGATGATGGCAGTGTGCATGCACTGGTTAACTCAGGGTCCCCAAGCCCAAAACTCTTAGAGAGAGTTTGATCTACTGCCCAAGCAGAGACTGCCTGTGTAATCCTAATGCAATAAATCTGCTGCCGCCCGAAAGAGTGGGATTTACAGTGCGTGCTCACATCACCTTTGCTGCATGTGCCAGGAAAGCATCAGAACTACACTGAATGTGTTGAGAATAGTAACAATCCTTACAAGCTGCAGACATCTCTATTTCTGGGCCTGTGGCAGTATATGAAGGAAGGCCCAATGTTCCTGTACTTAAGCAAAAGAGACAGAATGGGCAGCAACAGTAGAATTTTCATTCAGAAATAGATCTTCAACAGGAAAGGGTATTTTGATAAAATCTGTTTAGGTAACATATCAGAGTAGAGAAAAAAGGAATGCCCAGAAGGGACACATTTTACCTCTACAGTTCCTTTCTTCTGAGAAAACAACTCATTCCTGCAAGTCTGAGTGAAGTCCTGGTCATGGGAGACAGAGAGCAGGGTAGTTTCAAATGAAGAAATTTTCATGGCTAAAATTTTATTTTCCAGAAAAAAAAATACAATCAGAAGAATAAATTTTCATTTTAATAAGCAACTTTTTTCAAGCTTAAGCTTTTAGTGGTGGCTTGAAAATTTTCTCCTGAAATACATATATATATATATCAAAATGAAAAAGTTTGCTGCTTCTTCAAAACTTCCTATAGGAGACAAATTATATTTTTCTCAGTGTGTTGTAGCCACCATCTTAAAACTTCTGGCACTATATTTATCCCAGAAGCCGTTGTTATTCTCTTTATCTTCACTTTCTTTAACTTCACTTTCTAATTTGCAAAATACTGCAAATACTGCTAAATTTCAAGTACTGTACAAGTTTTCGTCATGCATTCTTTTTGCTGCACCTTTGGGAAAAGGCGCTACATTTTCCTGCTTATGACCCAAGTTTATGAGCACTGCTTCATTTAACCAACTTTGGGATTAGTATTTCTGCTCCATCCTCTTGGGCATACCCAACAATTATTATTCCCAAAGGAACGATCACAGTCATCCTGCCCATAAGGCTTCAATTTAAAATCCTGAGGGAGGACATTGAAAGAGGTATTTTATTTTAAAAGCCTTTAAATGCTGCACAACTGCTGTCTGCTGAAGAACTTCCTGCTGTTCCCTCCCAATTCTTTTTCTGTCTTTTAATCCATCTCAGTCACTAATTCTGTCATGCTCTGGAAAACTACATTTTATTGCAGTGAATGTGTGCAATCACTTTGTTGGAATATTTTCTGTGATTTACTCATGCTGCTAACATTAAGTATCTAATCTCTGTGCATAAATTAGGAGACTAGTTTGCCTAATGCCTGTCTATAGGTGATGAAAAGAAATAGGCTCATCCAGAGGGAAATATAGTACAGGAGCATAGTCCGAGTCCTTTGATTTGCATTATGGGGATGCCTGTCACCATTCACCAAGTGTCACACATAGGTATCCAGATCTTGGTTTATTGGCAGATGCTGCTTGCAGGTTGCCCCCCACAATTTTTGCAGGGGGTGTTACCTGACTGGTGAAGACAGGTTGATGGAGGGGCTTCTGTTTGCTTCAAAATCCTGGCCATGGGTGTCAGGAAGACAGCACAGGCAAACAAGACTGCTTATGAACTCTTCCTAACTGACCTTTTCCTCAGCAAGATGCATTTTATGTACAGTGTGGCTCTAAGCCATGTGGATATTTTACTATACGACTCATAGATCTAGGGTATGGGTTACACTGTTGGTAAAAGACTGTGAAGAAGCCAGCCTCCAAATTTAGGCGTTTAATTGTTTAAATCTGATATGCTCCCTCTTATATTAATGGATAGAACATCTCAGTTAGTATTTATTTAGGAATGATTTGAAGGAGTTTTGAAACTAATTTCTAATATACCAGGCCTTACTCTCTTTGTTTGCTATAGCTTCTACTTTGTCAAAAATCAGAAACCTTGGAACTTTGTCTACCTCATATTATATAATTATTATCATGTGTTTGTTATTGCTGTTAAGCAGAAGCCCCATAATCACACTTAGTAAGCATTGACCATCCATTTTATAATTGCAAATTATGGGTCTTGTTGAAATCATCTCCTGTGATAATGAAACAACATCAGAACTCCTAAAATGTAGGCAACATCTAAGCTGAATGCAGAAACTGGGTTAAAGAGGGGCTAAAAACTCATATTACCACTCTATTACAGAATGTGGATGTGCTGAGTATTAGAGAAGACTGTTTCAGCATTTTAGGGTAAATTGTATATTGATGACTATATGTTTAACAGCCACATTTTAAGAGGCAGATTTATGCCAAAAGTAAAATATTTGGAAGCAACAATAAGATAAATTGACTAAAAAAAGAGGAAGACAAAGAAGATAAATCCCACATTTTTAACATTTTCAACCAAATTACATTTTATTTAAAATATTTTGACAACAAACATTCCACTAACATTGTGTCAATATGGTCATATTACTCATCTCAGCTCTCATATATTTTGTTTCTGAGCCATGAAGAAATTATCCCTATCCAAACTGTTTTTAATTGAATTACAAAATAAAAAAAGCCTTTTCTAAATTTCAAACTTTCCTGACAAGCTAGAATAGGGTCAAAGAGATTTGAAGAGTCATTGAAGAAAATGTTTTGATTTACTTCAGATAGACTCGGTAACTTTGTTCCAGATGGTAACCTTCACCTTTTACAACAGTCTATCTGTGGTAGTTCCTTATTACAGTTAGATCCATAGCTGTCTGATATTTTGGTGGTCATGAATTTCCTGACATCATACTACCTATGATATATATTTTGCAACATTTATTGTGGTTGTGTGTAATAACAAAGGAAAGGAATTTAATTTTGGTTTCTTTAGATTGGCCATGGTATTTTGAAATATATTCAGCACAAACGCTTCAGAAAATTGCTATATCCTCAATCCTAAGGTTTTTGTTCATTTGTTTGCTTGCTTTTAGCAGTTTAAATGTTAACACAACCACTGTATTTCTATTTTGGTTTGCAATTTGGGGCCATAAAAGTTTAAGAGGGATTTTGTGCCAATGGTCAGTCTTATATATGTTAAAGCCACTTGTGTATCTAACTATGAGTTATGGGCACAAAAAGACAGCAAAAAATTCATGAAATATTAATCCTGCATAGCATTATCTATATTTCCATCTATGTTGTCACAGTAAAGCAAATGAAATAGTTTGTGCAAATCATGAGAAAACTAAAAGATTATGTTTCTAATAGCTTCCCCCCCAACTTTTTACTCTATTTAGGTTATATAACAATTATTTACCTTTATTTCACAGAATACCTAATATTCAGTGAACCACAGATGTTCACATTTTAATACAAGCCTCCACTAGTTGCATGGATATCTTATCTAGATCATTACCAGACCCTCTATTTCTGCACAATACTGATCGAATTGACCCATTTCACAACACACATTTAATGTGGTATTGTACAGACCTTCTCCATTTAAAATGTCAAATAACACTTTTGTAAAAGCTTGAGAGAAATTACCTCCTTTACCGCCACTATTAAATTGAGTCAACTTACTTTGAATATAGAACAGTAAATTTCAGGTTTGGATACATGGTACATGGGCACCCTGATGTTTGTGGACTATTTCCAAGAAATTCGTATAAGATGACTAAAGAAAGTAAAAGAAATGTCAAGAAGCTTAAATTCTCTTCAGAAAGGTTAGCCAATCTGCAGGAAAAAAATGTACAGGCTTGTCAAATAATAATAATAAAAAATCTCCTTATGGATGGATTTGATGAGTTACAGGAAAGCATTAACACCTCTAAAGAAGCCATGCTGTAAATACTATTGATCTTTTATAGAAACAATGTTTTATTTAAAACTGCAGGCACACTGCAGGCATTGTTTGTAGCTTCATTTCTTTTTCTTTACAATTAAATATTATCTATTTCTTTTAGCCAAATATTTCTGCCCCTTGCATTTTTGACCTGATGTTTAAGAGGACACCACCTTGACTGAATTTCTTTACTGACCTATATTTCTGTGTTGTTTTAAGAATCAAAACATCCCCCCAAAAAAGAACTTAAATATAATAGCAACCACAAAGATAATGGTCAATCAATAAATATTATTAGTGATTTAATATTTATTATTATTATGTAATAGCATAAAAAAAATCCTTAGTTTCAACAACAGTTTATTAACTTTAGTACTCAGAAACTATGAGAGTAAATATATTTACTGTAAGAAAGATAAATAATAAAAATCTCCCTCCATCTACCAACTCATTTTTTTTTTTTTTTTAATGAGGAAATATCATTTTTTTTTTCCTTTAGTGTTACTATCCAGCGTTCTCTCTTTTCCAAAATTAAGTTCTTATATACTTTCAGTATTTATGAGACTGTTTTCTACTCTTACTACTCTTCTTAGAGAACTTTCATAAGATCCTGATCAATAGAACAGGTGCCTTGTTCTTGTGTAGGTGGAAGAATACTTTTCATTAAAAAAAAAAAAAAAAAAAAAAAGCATAATATTTTAAGATGTCTGTATCTTATGTTAAGAACTGTATCCTACTATAGTTTGCATTTTCTAAGCAGAGTACAACTTCTCCAGTACTTCATAGGTCACAACAGAAAAAAAAAAAATTAAAAAAAAATCTAAGGAATTTAAGAAAAAAGGAGATGTGTATTGCTTTTAACTTGTGATCAGATGATTCCTCTAAAGTGAGGAGGGATTCTCTTTTTTTTCTTTCTTCATTTTCTTTTTCCTTTTTCCTTTTTTTTTTTCTTTTCTCTTTTTTCTTTTCTTTTTTTCTCTTTTCTTTTTTCTTTTCTTTTCTTTTCTTTTCTTTT
>CM021767.1:68932041-68954590 GCA_011076525.1 Nettapus auritus
CCCCCCCCCCCCCCAACTCCTTCAATAAATACATACCTGAATATCCTAAAAAAAGACATTTATATCTGTACAAAGATCATGTCAAAAAATAAACTGAAGGATCAACACACTAAAGGCAAAAGACTTTTTAATATTTTCTTTTACTTTATTTTATTCTATTTTGTTTTTATTTATTTATTTATTTGACTGTTGTCTGTATTATTTGCCTAGTCTCCCAGTATGTCTTTCCAAATCCAGATCCTGCAGTCTCACAGACTGAACAGGCAGTCATTTCCTTTTTCTTAGAGTGAGGTTCTGGCTGAAGGTGTTCCCCTGCATTCAGCTGCATGCTGAAATTTGCAAAAGGAACACACAAGAAAGTTGTAATTAACTCCTCTAGGATTTAAATGGTATTGAGCATATGACTTTTAAAGGGGAACCTCAAGGCCTTGGTATATTTTAACAAATGCAGTTTAATTTCATACATTCAGTTAATTTGTTTTAGCTTTGCAGTGTCTCTTGGGATACAGGTCCTTAAACTATGCACTGTTTCAGCAAGGAAACATTTTTTCTGCATAGTACTTCATTTAGTGGAGCTCATATCTTCACATTGCCTCTATGACTACTGGTAAACAAATGTTAAGTAGTAAGACAATAGCATAGTTGTTAGATGCATTGGACGTCACAATAGAGTTCCTTCCGGTCTACAAGAGGGCATGCAAAATCAAAACAAGGCTCCTAGTTTGTAATACATATCTGTTACAAATGAAAATTGTTACGAAACAATCACAAAAGGGAGAATCAGCTGTCTAAGAGGATCTCTGCAATTTCTTCTGGATCATCAAGGAAGCATAAATTAGAAGGGCAAGCTTCTGACACCCATGGTGCTAGAGCTAGCATAGGATAACATACGTCAAAACAAGCAAGCAAGCAAACAAAACCCCACAAATGCTTTCCAAACTGGAAAATAAAAATGGGGGTTTATTACATTTCTATGCTTCCAACAAATGCAATCACATGCTTTGTCTGACCAAACAAAAATTCAGTTATTTACAAAGTGGAATAGTTATTGCTTTCTATTTATATCCCCTTAGACAGAAGTTCTGCATCCCAAAGTTGCACTCAGTTCTGAATTCTGTTCAGTTTCAGCTACCTTTAGTGAAGTTGTTCACTGGGAGTCCAACAGAAAAAGTTTAACTAGATATATGACACAAGAAACATGTAGTGGTAAAGGATTCACCCTTAAGAATTTCAGGAATAAAAAAATACAAACTATAAAGATGCACTGCCAGAGGTGTAATACCCAATAAGTATGTTCACCTAAAAATTCTGCCTTGTTTTTGGGGGGGGTCTAGATAGTGGTGTGAAAATATTTCTCTTTTATCCTTACTGTACCACTACAAGCAGCTATTTAGACTTTACTTAGGTTGTAAAAATAAATAAATAAATTAATTAAAATACTAGCATTCTGGCACATCTTTTGGTGATAAGGCAGAACAAATATTACTGAATTAGCCTATAAAGCTGATCTGTGGAGTTTAGGTAGTCAGGGTCTGGTGGCCGGAAGATATCGCGCTGTACGGGAAGATAGAGCCCCTCCCTTGATAGACAGTGGCATGTGGTTTGTGGTGTGGGCAGGCGGAAGTGATGCTGCAAGCCTAAGCTATATAACACCATGTGACCCACCAATAAATGCCATTTACCATGCACCATATTGGTGTCTGTGAGCTGATGGCCTGAGCAGCCTGGGGTTGGTCGCCATGCCGTTCCTGAACCAGGTCGCCACTGCCGTGGAAGGCAACAAGTGGTGCTGAAAACCGGGAAAGTCTCCTGGATTCGGGTGAACGGCGGCCGGAGTGGCAGGACCAGCCCGGCGGGGAGGACGCTCCTGGACCAACAAGGAAGATGGAAGTCCTTGTGAAGGTCATATCACAATTACATAAGCAATGGGGTATTGATTGTAAACCCAAAGATTTTATTCTCGCAGTTGTGATGTTTTTACTAATTGGGGTCATTGACCAGTCGGTGGATATTCTCCACCCTGAAGTATGGGACAACTGCACTAAAGCACTAGCCGAGGAGACGATGTCTTCAGGTTGTGGGAAAAACCTTAAGTCGTGGGGGAAAGTTGTACAGGCCCTGCAGAAGGCCATACAAGCGCAGGAAACCTGGAGGGCGGCAAAGGCCTGTTTGTTGGCCACCCCACAACTGGGAGTCGGGGCAGCCACGCAGACCCTGCACCCCCCAGATGGTGACGACTCTGCTGAGCCCGAAGATCTGCGAGAGGGCGACATGCCCCCCCAGTCCCCAAACGCCGACCCACTCACGGAGGGGCAGGAGTGAGCCAAATCCTTTTGGGGTGGATTAGCCGGGGAAGCTAGGAGCGCCGCTGGGAAACCTGGCGAGTCTGAGGAAGTCTGGGAGAGACCACCGCCACGTGCGCCCCAAGATGGCGCTGAACGAGAAGGCGAAGGGCGGGGCGAAGATGCTTTTGGCGGGAACAGGGAGGAAGTGCTAGATCTAACTAACGCACGCAAACGGGAGGGGCAAACAAAAACAAAAACAAAACAAAACAACAACAACAACAACAATAACAAACAACAAAAAAAACCCTGGTGAGTCGAGCTCCGGCTCCGGATCAGATACTGATTCAAATTCGGAGGAGGAGGAAATGGGGACAGACAGAGTCAAAAGCAAAAATATCCCCGTCCGAAATAAAGTGGAACCGCGAGGGGGAGAAATTCCTCTCACGGATTGGAGGAGAATTAAGATTGCGTGCGCCTACTGGGCCCCATTGACCACGCTAGCGTTCCCGGTCTGGGTGACGGACGGGGGACAGAGGGTCTACTCACCAATAACCCCGAAGGATGTACAAGCGATCGTTAAAGCCATCGTGGATAAAGGGCTTAATTCTGCTATGGTCTCCACCCTCATAGATGGTGTTTTCGGGGGAGATGACATGCTCCCGTTCTATATAAAACAAACTTGTAGACTGATCTTTGATGGGGCAGGGATGATCGTTTTTAAACAAGAATGGGAGGACAACTGTATGAGACAACTGGCCCAAGTAACAGGGGCGGATCACCCACTACATGGCTCTAGCCTGCAGCCGCTAATGGGCACGGACCCAGCAATGATCACCCCCCAGACGCAAGCCCAGGGCCTGCAGGCCCATGAAGTTATGGCAACTATTCGTGTGGCCAGCGAAGCTATTCCTACAGCTTCTAGAGTTATCGCCAAACCATCGCCATGGCCAACAATAAAACAAAGTGAAAGTGAGAGCTTTACGCAATTTGTAGATCGTCTCCAGGCAGCGGTCGACTCTTTGTCACTGCCTGTGGAGGCGAAAGGTTCAGTCGTAGCAGAATGCCTACGCCAGCAGTGTAATTTGGTAACCAAAGAAATCTTGCGATCACTGCCGGAGAGGTCTAGCATCGCGGACATGATCAAACATGTCGCGAAAGAAGAGCACCTAGCCCCGATCCAGGTAGCTGTTCGCACCGCAATAGCTAACATGATGGCATGTTTTAAATGTGGCCAGACAGGCCACATCACGGCAAATTGCCCTCAGCCGGGGGGTCCGCCAACAGCGCTCCCCGCACGCCAAAACCGACCCAGAGTTTGGGTCGTGTTGGGCCTGTGGAAAGAAAGGGCACTTCACCAAGGAATGCAGATCTAAAACCCAGGGAAATGGGAGGGAGAGAGGGCAATTGGGCCACGCACAGCCCTCTCCCACTTGGGACGTGAGGCAGCCCAATTATGCCAACCCTGGATGGGGCGTGGTGCTCCCAAACCCACTGCCCTCTCAAGAGTCGACGAACTTTATGGCTTAACCGACGGTCCAGCCGAACCTGTCCTTATCTCAGGGACAGCAAGGACCACCCTCTGGGAGCGAGACCCCAGGGTGGCCCTGGCAGTAAAGTGTGATAACCCGCCAGTGGTGTGGGGGACCTGTTCCCTTTATAATACCTCAAATGACACCACCATTACTGTCCCGTTTTTGATAGATACCGGAGCAGACGTTACAGTTGTCCCTGAGACGAATTGGCCTCTGCGTTGGAAATTGGAAGACACCCCTATGATGGGTGGAGTTGGGGCATTAACCCGAGCTTGGAAGAGCGCTCAATTGGTTGCAATCACGCTCCACACTGAAAAGGGAACGGAGAAAACCATTACTCTCTTCCCATATGTCATGTCAGGAGTCCCACCCCTGTTGGGAAGGGATGCTTTAGCCTTATTAAAAGCCAGGGTGACAAATTTATTGTAAGGGCCACCGCCGCATACCTACTTCCACCGATTAGACTGACATGGAAATCGTCTGACCCAGTGTGGGTCGAGCAGTGGACCCTATCTAAGCCTCAAATGGATGTTCTTCTCAAGCTAGTTGACCGCGACCTACAATGAGGTCATATAGAGCCTTCTACTAGCCCATGGAACACCCCAGTTTTTGTAATACCCAAGCAAAGCGGTGAAGGGTTTCGCCTCCTCCATGACCTGCGTGAAGTAAACAAGATAATTCAACCAATGGGTCCTGTCCAAACGTTGTTGCCTATGAACTCCATGGTACTGGAAGGGCAATCTTGTGCCGTCCTTGATATTAAGGACTGTTTTTTCTCGATACCTCTACATGAAGAAGACAAAGAGCGGTTTGCTTTCTCTGTCGTGTTTCCAAACAGCCAACACCCCAACTTATGCTTCCAGTGGAAAGTGCTGCCTCAAGGAATGATTAACTCGTCTACTATCTGCCAGATCACAGTGGATCAGGTGCTGGCACCAGTTCGGCGCAGTGAGCCGACCGCCACTATCATTCAATACATGGACAATATCCTGATCGTTGAGCCGTCAGGAAGTCAAGGGGACCAGCTAGTGTCAACAGTCTCAAAAACCCTAAAAACAAACGGGTTCGAAATTGCGAGCACAAAAATTTAAAAAGGACCATGCGTAAGTTTTTTGGGAGTGGGGATCACAAGTTCTTATGTAACCCCCCCCAGATAAAAATCTGCCAGGACATCAAAACACTCCATGATATGCAACAATTAGTGGGATCCTTACAATGGCTCCGCAATATTGTCCTGATTCCTCCCGAAACCATCGCTCCCCTGTACGATCTCTTAAAAGGAAAAAAAACATGGGAGCAAAAGACTCTGACGACAGAAGCAATGAACTCTCTCGATTTTATCGAGCGACAAGTATCGTCAAGCACGCTCACCAGGTGGAACCCGAATGAACCACTTGATCTGTATGTATACTTCATGGAAAGGGGGGGAGTAGGGGCACTAGCCCAGGGCCCCCCTCAAAAAGCTCAACCAATACAGTGGATAGTCCTAGGAAAACCGTCACACGCATTTTCTCCAGGAGTCGAGTGCCTTGGTAACCTCATCGTGAAAGGCCGAAAACTCGCCCTAAGACACCTAAGTATTGAACCCGCCAAGATATATCTACCCTTTCGCAAAAAAAAAAGCCGCTATTGCAATCAGTACAAGCCATAGTCAAATGAGCAAATCAAACTCTGAAATCTAAGTTAAAGGTATTAGCAAAAACAGAAGGTTTTACCACCACCATTCCCCCAGGAGACCAAGCACGCTTGCTAGCGACCACTTTGTTAGCACTAAATCAATTCCCCAGGGGAAAGGAGATGAATAGCCCCGTCCAAAAACATTGGGCCACTTGAGCGCTAGAAGAAGGCCCGTCAGTTATAGTTAGAAATGAGCTGGGAGAATGGGAACAAGGGTGGAAATTAGTTCTGACAGGGCGAGGGTATGCGGCAGTCAAAAAAGATGGCAGAGTCAAGTGGTGTCCGCTTAAGTCCATCAAACCAGACTTTCAGAACAAAACTAATGAAAAATGTGAGTTTCTGTTCACAGGACAGGATCATCGGATGCCCCCGTAATCCGTATACTCCGGTGACAAGAGAAGTCAACAAGTCGACAAGCGCCCTGTCTAAGCCTGAGAGTGCCACACTGGCAGAATCCAGACAACAGCAAAACGGCCTCTGCGGGGGGGGGGGGCTGCGATGCTTTTGCGTGATCTTGATTCTTGGGCTTGTTACTATACTAAATAAGCTTGTGTTGTTAAGCCGGCTAGAGAAAGTTTACATTATGTTGGTAGAACAACAGCAATTACTCAGTGTTATCCCCAGTCATCCCTAGTTATCCCAAGTTATACCCCATTATTACCAGTTACCCCTTAGTTTTCTCCTGTTTATTGTGCCTTATGCCTTTTATTTAAGTTATGATGTCTACCTCTTAAGATTGTTATAAAGTATAAAAATGAGACAGGAGCAGATTTTTTTTTTTTTCTTTTTTTTTTTTTTTTTCTTTTTTCTTGTACTGTTGCATTTTGGCTAATTTGGTTGTGCATAGGGAGGGGGGAGATGTAGGTAGTCAGGGTCTGGTGGCCGGAAGATATCGTGCTGTACGGGAAGATAGAGCCCCTCCCTTGATAGACAGTGGCATGTGGTTTGTGGTGTGGGCAGGCGGAAGTGATGCTGCAAGCCTAAGCTATATAACACCATGTGACCCACCAATAAACGCCATTTGCCGTCCACCATATTGGTGTCTGTGAGCTGATGGCCTGAACGGCCTGGGGCTGGTCGCCGTGCCATTCCTGAACCAGGTCGCCACTGCCGTGGAAGGCAACAGTGGAGAACCTCACCATCGTTTGTCTAACAAGATCCATAACTGGTGTGAAAGATTTTGACATGCTACAACATTGAATTTTAAGCAAAAGTCCTTTATCCATGAAATGAATGCAGTTCATCCTAGAAATATTATATGGAAAAATAAAGTGACATTCAGGTATCAAACTGTTATGATATCTACTTTGAGGTAGTGGATAAATAGTGGTAAAAGAGAAGCTATAGCTGAATTAAGAACTGTGCATTTTTTCCCCCTACATTTTATTCAGAAAGAATTATCATTTTTTTCCCCAAAGCATCCTGATTAAAGGATTAATGTCTGCTTGCATTTGATTTTATAGTTAATCAACTATCAGGGACATGCCATAATACATTCAGTGGAGTTCAAGGACAGGATATATTAGACAGTATTAAGAAATGTATAGAGATAGGAGATTTCTTTAATTGTTTATTGTCTTTCCAATACTCTCTGCAATATTGTACAAGATAATGCAAAAAATAAATAATAATAATAATAAAAAAAAGATGTACATTTATAAATTCCTAAAAGTGAAAGAAGTTTATTGACTTAAAATTACAAGAAGTAAACAAACAAACAAACAAAACCCAACAACTACAATAACAAAAATTGCAACAACAAGGAGGTGGATACATGTTCCACTGCTCATTTTCCAGCAAGAAGAAGGGAGAAAAAAATCCTTGACGCAGTTATTTTGTTATGCTTGGTGTGGATTTCTATGATGCTTCTGTCAGGTAATACTCCACTATGTATTTGACCACTCACTTGGAAAAGAGACAGAAGAATCAATATATAATACTATGGAATCACAAAACAGCATTTCCAATTATTTGGGCAAATATATGTCCCAGTTATTTAGTTTTCCAGTATAAACAATGTAATTTTCCAACTGTTCTGCATGCTAATTGACATGACAAAATATTGTAATATAGCCAACATTTACAGTGAAATGAAGAAACATGAAGCCACATTCTAAATTCAAACAAACTTACAGTGAAACATTTAAAAATCTACATGAGGTCATTAGGAAATTTTCTCATATCTTATTTCTTTTTAAGTTCTTAAAGATTTTTCTCTGTTCTTTAAGTTTATGCAAGGATTTAGTATCATTCTTATTTTTAAAAAATATGGAGGCAATAAAGCCTTCACTCTTGTATTAAACATTTCAGGAAAAAAAAAATCAACAACAAATAACCCAACAAAAATTAATATATATAAGAATATCATTGAAAAATAGTACAAACATATGGTAATATTTTTATTTGCAATTAACCCAAATTTTTCAAATGTTAGTAAATTTGCAGTTTTTGTTTTGCATTTACATATACTCATCAGCATTTCTGAATCGATACATTAAATAAATAATATTATTAATAATATTTATTATTGTTGTTATTATTATTAATAATAATAAAGAATATCAAGATGCCCTGAAGTAGTTCTATCACACTGGCAATATCTATTTCTGTCTGATTGTACAATACAAAGACATACCTCCTGTTTGACCTTTTTGTAGTAATGCCAAGAATCTATCAACAAAAATAAGGTTCAACATCCAAATTAAATCACAGACAGCATTATCTTCATGTACATAATGGACCTTTTATAAAGAGACAGAATTTCTTTTTCTTTAGACTTAGAGAGATTAAGGTCACATCACAGTATGTTAAAATACACAAACCTCAATAATCTTTGGCAGATTTATTACCTACCACACATTCTCAGATCCCTGTGAATCTTTGTAATTCTTAACATGAACAGCTGGTAGTAAATAACCAAACATGTTACTTGATGGAAAGATAAAGATACCTTCTTATACTCCCAGTGAGGTTCTTCATTGGCAAGCTAATCAAGGAATGATTCAGAAGAAAAGCTAAAAACAATGTTCTGTTTGTTTTTGCAGATGTCCCAACATTTGAGCTTTAATTTATAGAGCAAATATTTCAGTAAAACAACAAATACTAGAATCTGAACTAGACAAAATTAATTGAGAACTTCCAGTTTATTTTCTTTAACCCATATGATTTAGCAAAATTTTCTGTTTGTGAAGAATTGAGTCACCTAGTTGTACAGGGGAAAGCATTTAATGGATTAGGAGGTAGAAGAAATTAAGAAGAATAAAATGCTTGCCAAGCATTAAATAGCACTAACTGAATTTCTGGATTGTTTTTGGTTGGTTGGAGGGTTGGTTGGTTGCTCTCTAATCTCTAAATTGTGGAAGGTTTCTGTAGGAGGCTTGAAAGGAGAATCTTGCAAGAAACTATTTTTATTTTATTGATTTTTTTTCCAAGTTTATGGAACACTTGCTAGAACTAAGTTGTTGACAGCCATTCCCTAATGAGAGAGATTTGTTCTCACAGAACAAATCACAGTTGATCCCAAAGAAGGAGGAGATTCCAGTAGAGACAGTGAGAAGGTGACTGAAGCTGAATTCCAGACACTTTCTCTGAACAGTCATGTTCTGAATCCTCTCAGGGCATCAGAGGGATGGGGAATATATGAAGTTCTATAGAAGGAGTATGTAGCTGCATTGTAGTCTCATTTGGTGAAAAAACATGGTCACCAGTATTTTGAAGTGGTCTTATACTCTTTGTTTATGCTAAAGATTCACTTGTAACTAATACTTAGTATCATCTGCAGCATGGTAAATGATGACCTCACTTCCAGCTGTCAACTGGTCATGAAGATGTGCCATCAAAAATGCTAAGTAGTACACAACATAGCATGCATATCTCAAAAATAAGAACAAATATGAGTTGAATCTTTTCTTATTTATATCAGTTTTAAAATTCAAATGCATGTCACTATCTTTTAGGCACTTAAGGGGTCCAAGGCAGATCAAAATTAATTGAAATTCTGAGATGTAGATCCCACTCTTAAAAGAGCACTCCTTTGCGAGGAAGAGTTTTCTCAGAGACTAGAATGCACTACTCGGAGAAATTAGGGCTCTTAAAAACTGTTTTTAATACCCTCCTTCTCACTTTATATTCTGTGTTCAGTATAATCTCACATGCTCAAAACAAAATAGCCCCTTACTTGTCATTCTCTGAGGAAGAAAACACAGATATTGCTGACATATAGAGCAGATGGAATGCATTCAGATATTAAAGTAAGGAGCAGGGAACAGGATGGATTTTAACAGAATACAATAGCATAGCATGTGGCGAATGGTGTTTTTTTTTTTGAAACTAAAACCTCATTCTACATTCAAGTCAAAGACCATTTTCAACCTAGCTAGCCGTAAATGGCTTCATCAGTGGTCTAGAATGAGAGGCAGGTTGTTGAACCACTGCCAAGACACCTGGCCTTTGGGAAACCATATAGGTATGTTGGTCAACAGATCATCAAACTGCAGATGGACATCTGAGCCTGAGCCTCACACCTCATCACTGTCGTCAGCCACTGTGTGGGTTTTGCTTTATGTGAGCCAAATACTTAACTGAATTAGGCAAATTACACTGTTTTTATTTTATGGAGAATATGGACCATTTCTTTTTGCTATTTACTTGCTACATTCCAAGAAACAATTTTCCAAATACACCTTGATGTCTCCTTGACATCAAGCATAATAGTGTTAAGCAATTATAGCGCACAAGGAAAGGAGCTAAACTGATACTAAGGACATCTCCATGTTCAGGTGTCTTTAATAATCCATTAGAAAACAAACAAACAAACAAAAAACAATACACCAGAAAATGTCCATATGAGCTTTTCAGTTTTACCACATCTAGGACTATATCTGCAGATAATCTTATTTGAATAGGGAATGGCTTTAACTCAACAAGTAAATATAAATCTTCATAGGCAGCATTTTCAGTAGCTTAACACAAGGAAACATGACAGAAAATATGCAACAGGTTATTCAGCTTTTAGCCCCAGGCATGGGTATAGTTAGTGTAGTTACCTGTGTAGTTACTCTTCAGAGCAGGTCAACAGAGAGTGTCTGATACTTTGGTTTTATCCCTTGTAGCTGCTTGACTGAACCTTTTTTTTTTTTCTGTTATTATAGGCTAGCAGTAAATTGTTACTCACACAAGGATTTGTTCAGCTGAGCTGAAGTATTACATGGTGGTGTCATTGAGTCACAATATCTCTAGATATAGGCTCATTGTGTAGTTCATATATCAGCCCTTGTTTAGGTCACTGGTTAGTGCAATCTATTCTGAAGAATTTAAATAAACTCAGATAGAATTAAAGTTTTATTCACTGGACAGTTTCACTGTTTCTTTCTTTCTTGTTTGCTGTTATTTATTTGTTTTCCTTTATTTTGTTGTTGTTGCTGTTATTTCGTTGTTACTGTATTTTGTTTTTCATTGTGTCCTTTGTTTTGTATTCTGTTATGCCATCTCCCCTTCATCCCCCCACTGCATACGCCTCAGCTTTGTACAGTTCCCTGAGAGCAGTAAGCCATGGCTCATGCATGCTAATTAAGAACTATTTCCTCTTACCTTAGGAATAGGAATGGAAGAAAAAAGAGTCTGGCATTTAAACTTATTTCACTTTTACTTTTGAGAGATTTATCATTGTGCAGTTCCAGAGTGGAAGTGCTCTTTTCTTCACACAGCAAACATCCTATGTTGTCTTTCAATTCCTCTTCCAAAACATTTTTCAAATCAAATATTTGCTTTAATTCCAGTGGTGTCCATTTACATTTTCTTTTCTTTGCTCTTTCCACTCCTCATCCTCCATTGTGTTCTTGAATTGTTGGTCATTTTCTCTTGGCAAGAATAAAAATTATACATGCATATAATTTACCAGAATAATTAATTCTTAATGAATGTCTCCTTTCATCTTCATTTCCATTTTCCCAAGCCTTTCCATACATTCTTGAATATTTCATTTCAATAAATGAATTTTCCAAGTTGGCCCATTACGTGAAAACCAGAAGCATGGTCTTTTTTTCTCTCTCTGTTTCTCATTCTTTCTCCTTGGCATTGCAAGAGTCGGTAGTTCTACAAAAGCCTGTCTTTGGGAGAGTGAAACAATGTTGGGAGTCACTGGGAAGCTGTGTGTGCCAGGGAAACCCTCTATTTCAAGTGTTCTTGTTCTACTGTTATTTTTTTCCCTCTGGGTTCTTTTGATGGTTTCCAGGTCTCTCTTTATTTGCTGTTGCTGCTAAGAAGCATCATCAAAATGAAGAAGCAAAAGAATCTTCCTTTTTTTTTTTTTTTTTTTTTTTTTTTTTTTTTTTTAGGTCAATTCGACTAGATTGTAGAGGTTATATGGGTGAGATCTTGTACCAGAAGCATATGCAGATGTAGTAGCTGAATTATATCTAGAATATAGTGAAAAAGACATTACAATCTCCAAATGCTGAAAATAAAAATTGTATTTTCTTTTGAAATAATGAATTCATTATCAAAAAAGCAATCTTGATCATATGTTGGTAATACTTGTATTACATTTCTTATCCACTATAAAATTCATTAGACTGTTGAATACACTACCATAGAAATTGCAGCCAAGACTATACAATAATTTTTATGAAGTCAGTTTCAATGAAGTCATGTTTTTCCATTAATTTTGTTTTGAGGGCTATAATTTCTCTGTTTGTGGTGTTTTTAACTATAGGTGTCTGCTCCTCTTACAAAGTCATAGGTCTTGGTAGAAATTGTATAGCCTGAATCACCATATCAGTAACATCACCTTCCATCAAAATCTGGGAATAATCATCCTCACAAGGAATGGGAACTGTAACACACTTTTGCACTTAACTGAAATGTCAGAAGTTTTTGAGGACAATAAAAGTCAGTACCAAAAGCCTAGAATAATATGCATTGTGAGGAACATGCATATTACCAGGTTATATCCCACATTCAAAGTGAATTCAAAAATGAACAGTTCAACAGATGTCCTCAGAAAGCAGCAGTGAGACTGATGATGTTTTGCAGCATTTAAACAATTACTGCCAATTCTGGAGAACTTAATCTTCAGTCTTTAGAACATTACAAAAAATCACTGACCACTTATTAGTCACAAATCACTTCAGAGGTTTAGATTCATTCTGACATCTGAATTCCCTTGCCAGTGAGAGTGTCAGTGATGGGTTATTCTGCTGTGATTTTTCTCCCCCAGAACCTGCTTACATGTATAGCCAACTCATGTTTAAAAGCTAGCAAGCTCCTCTCACTTAAACTTGACTGTCATCCTTTCCCTGTATTTGAAGACCCTTTGAAGATTTATTAGGGGAGACATATGAAAGACAAAAAGCAGATCCTTCACAACCTTCTTCCTGCATTTGTGGCCCTATACCTGGAAAGGAGGAGGCTGAAGGGAGACCTCATTACAGTTTACAGCTTTCTTACGAGGGGGAGTGGAGCAATAGAAGCCGATCTCTTCTCTCTGGGGACCAGTGATAGGACCTGAGGGAATGGAGTCAAGCTGCTACAGGGGAGGTTCTGGTTGGGTATCAGGAAAAGGCTCTTCACCAAGACGGCTGTCGCACACTGGAACAGACTCCCTAGGGACATAATCATGGTATCAAGCCTGTCAAAAATTAAGAAGTGTTTGGACTATGCTCTCAGTCATATGGTCTGAGGTCTGATTTTTGTGTAGACCTGTGTGGAGTCAGGACTTGGACTTGGTGATCCTTGTTGGTCCCTTCTAATTTGGGATACTCTATAATTCTATGATTCTACATCTCATGTGACTTGAGCACTGCCTATCCAGCCTGACCTTGTACCCTCCTGGCTCTTCAAAACTACAACCTGGAGCACCTCCTTCTGGATGTCCAGCCCCTTGCCATCACCCTTCACCACTGGTTCAGCTCTACTTCCCACAGGCTTCTTGCCATGGTGTGTAACAGAGCTGTAATTGTTTCCCAGAACTTGCTGTCACTGAACTCCCACTGCCACAAAGTGTATCAACAAACCAATGAAAAACCCAAAAGGGTCCCCTGTTGCTGGCTGGAAGGGAGGTGAATCGTGTCGTAGTTCAGAGCATGATTGTTGCTCTGGCACCTAGTAACTGCATTGGTCTCTTTCAAGGTGGGTGTCAGCTGGTGAATTATAACTTTGGCAGACAGGACAGAGATAAGCAAAAAAATATAATGACATCTGCTACACAGAACTAATCTTTCTGGCCTGCTGAATACAAAAATACATTGTGTAAATAAAGACAGACAGCTTCATTATGCAATTGTCTGCTACTAACTTGTCTGCTGAAGAAGTAGTATTGATTCAGGAAACTATACCCAAGCTCATCAGCCTAATGTGTTCTTGCTTTCAGGTTCCCAGGGTAATAAAAATTATAGTAATGAAGGCCTCTAACAATAGTATTACAGAAATATATGTTCAATGGAGAAAGAAGGTCCTGGTGATAATCCAGTCAATTTGTTTCTGTTAAATATTTCCTAGAACTATTTGCATGTAAAGAAAAACCTGGAAACTTGCATGGCAGATATTAAAATGTAACTGGAGTTAACAAATAATCTTTGTAGAAAGATATAATCTCTTTCTATCGGTGCAAAACAGCATATTTTTTTTTGTGTTGTGTTTTAGTGTAGGTGGTAAAGAGGGGTTAAATGTGAAAACTGCAGTAGAAAAACAATTGAATTAAGTTGAAGTTATTTTATTGCAGGGTTTTTTATTTAAAATATATATATATATATTTTTACTTTTTCACATAGTTATCTTTGCAAATGATGCAGTGAAACACTCCAGAGTGTGGGACACAAGAATGTAGCATTTAAATACTCTTTCAAATGGCTTCATTCACCTTTTAATTTAACCTGACATCACTGAGCTGCTTAACTGAACAAAATGAAACAAGGAATGATTCTGCAGAGATGTTCTTATGAGTGAGCAGCAGATGAAACTATTCATTTTGAAAATAAAGGAAGGGAAAGTTAAATCAGAAGCATATTGTGTTGAATATTGCAGGACATTCATCTTTAGGAGAGCTTGGGAGTAGAAGACAAAACTTAAAAAAGTAGGGGTATAAACAGACTGTAAAGAAAGGGTAACTAGTTTTATTCTCAGCGGGAATTATTCAACCATCCAAAGCTCATGAGAATGATTCCAGTTTTCAAGGGGTAATTGTGTCTGAACTGGCTCAGATATACATTTGTTGGAATCCTGGAAACAGTTATGTGAACTGTGAACAGAATTTTGAGAAGGAAGAAACCTTGTGGAAAGCTACTCTTGATTCCTGAATTCATTTTTTTTTTTTTTTTTTTTAAGTGAGAAGGAAAGGTAGGGATGACCACAGATTATTTTAAGCTCTTTTTATGTTATCTTGCACTTGCATAGGTGGTTATCAGCATTATACAGAATTGTTTTAAAATGGTGCTTGCCTGAACAAGTTAAGTTGAATTGTTTGCATAGATGTATTGTTAACCAAGAAGAGAGACAATGATGAGCAAAGGTCTTCCTGGATGTTTTTATAAGCTGTGTTTGCTCATGCACTCTGGTTTATGAACTAGCTCTTATCTAGCCATCTCACAGCCTGTGCAGAAAATCTGCATCTGTCTGACTCTGTCCAAACCCTAGGTGACCCTTGTTAGAAAAATGTTATAAGTATAAAATGATGCAGTCAAATTAGGAACTGAATCTTCCACTTAATTATTAAGGGGATAAGTAACAACGTCAGAGGAGATCTGGACCAAAATTAGGTGGCAATTAAAAAAAAATTAAAAGCTTGTAAAATCACATGTTCTCCTCCATTTATAGTTGAAAAAACTCAATTTGTGGTTGAGTTACTCTGCCATTTCAGGTGTGCAAATAAATTCACATTGCAAGTGATGGTTTTGCAGTGGATTATTCTTGGAATATTTACCTGGTAATTAATTTTATTAACATTATAACAGTTAAATAAGAAATTGCTACCATTTTAGAAAGAATATAGCTTTAGAAAGAAAATAGCTTTAAAAGCTGCAAAACTCATTATTTCTTTTCAGTTAGGTGTTGTTTGGCATAAGTTATTCCAGTTTCAGGAACACATAGAATATTATTAACATACCTTAAAATCACAGCTGAATTACTGGGCTTGTTTAGACTTATAACACCAAAAATGTAAATTGTCCTTGTGTTTATATTGACAGTTTCAGTGAGCTTGGGTCATTTATATTTAACTTGTTATTTCTCTGAAATATGCACATCACTTTGCAAATGATGTAACCCACAGAGAACAAGTTTATTTGTAGTGAGACTTAGACTAATTTTTTTTTTCTTTTTTTCTTTTCTTTTTTTTTCTTTTTTTTGAGTAACATACACTCTGTTGGAACCCAGCCAAAAAGAATGTGATATGGTTACATTTTACATATTTACCATTAATTACAAGCATAACAGAAGTGATAGCATTTAAATAAATAAATAAATAAATAAATAAATAAATAAATAAATAAAATTAGAATAGACTCAATGAATATCGTAGAGATTTCCTCTCCAGAAAAACAGGACTTGCCTCTTCTCACTTAAGCAGCAGGCTCAGAGAGCTTCTAATGTCTGAGAAAGACTGCAGAAGTCTTGTTGGGGGAACAAGCTCTTCTCCTGAATTCTGATCCCCATTCTTTGTAACCAGCAACCCCCTTCTCTTATTCCATACCTGCAGCAATGTTGCTAAAGACCCATGTCTGGAGTTTGAAGTGTACTGCATACTTCCACCCACCTCCTCCTGCAACAGGATATGGATTATCAATGGGATCTGTTCATCTGATCATAGTAGAAATAAAATAAGAGAAGGCAAACATTGATTATTATGGTAATATGCAGTATTTTGAACATCTGGATTCTGCCTCTTTAAGTAGAGGTAAAAAAAAAAATATCGTGGCTGTAGCCATTTTGTTATTCCTGTAGTTCCCTGCTATAAATAGGTCCTGCTTTCCCTATTTTAACTCACTCTAAATAACCCTGTGTCATGGCATAAGTGGTTTTCATCCATGCTCCTATGCAAAAGTAACATAGGCTTTATAAAATAATTGTATCAGGATGTAAATAATTTGGTTAAAAATTAAATGAGCAAAGACACAGGAATGATGGATACTGTATCTGTTACCAATATCTGGCTATGTTTAGTTATCAAACCATGGAAGTGGGATAATATCTTCCACTGTTACAGAAATGTCAAGGCTATGTAACTGTTATTTAGGCTAAATATGACATTGCTGTTGTTGTTCTTGTTTATCTTATTTACTACCAAGCTCTGTTATCCTCTAAATTGCTATCATACTGTAGGATTTTAGGACAAGAACTGTAACAATTCTTGCAGTTACCGTACTGCTTTAGAAGTCTAGACCCTAATGACTGGGCTTGGATGTTACCTCAGTATACATTCTTATTTCTTCTAACTGTACCTAGAGCAGGGTTTAAATACCATACAAACAGTCAGTTTCTTTTACTGTGACTCTACATGTCCACTGTAGAGAGAAGATGATGTCTCAACATACTGTAAGCATGGCCATTCATGGCCATTTTCATTATTTCCAGAAGTCAGAAATTCTCTGAGGAAGAATTTTCAAAGCATCTTAACCCTACTTTCTTCAGTGTAGAAGCTATGTGTAAAAGTAAAACTAGCACTAAAATGCATATGTAAAGTATTTGAAAAGTAAAAGTAGGCCATACACAGCATTATAATTGACTTATGTAATAAGTGTAAGTATAAACAACCATACTGTTGCTTGCACATTTAAAATTATGTACTGATTGCAAGCAATTGACCTTCAAAATATTCCAGTAAGCCATATAAATGTTAGCATCTCTGCTGTACAAAAGAGGCAAGAGATGTTAGTATTTGCCATAATTTAAGCAGAGGCCTTTAAAATGCCAGTGGCAGGACTCTGTTTTAAACCTTAAGCAATTTCAAACTCCAGCTTTAAATCACTCTATGCCCTGTGGTGAACAGAAAAAGAAAAACAAATTTCCTCTGCACCTCTTGTTATGACTCTCCCTCCCCCATTCTTCTACTCCTCCTGCCCCTTTCCATAAGCATATTTTCTTACATCCTCACCTACTGTGAAATGCCTCACTGGAGAAACTTGAAGCTTTCATTTTAGGGTGTAATTTATTCTTCACTGAAACAATGCTTCCACAGATGTGAGGAAAAGTTGCTCCAGTGTAGATATACATACTTTTGCTAGAAGAAAGTCTTCCCCAGTGTGTTTTGTCTTCTTGCTTGTTTAACATATGGCAAGAAAATCACTATGGAGACTGCAGTTTAGTAACTCCAAAAGCAGTTTCTTCCAACATCCTGGACTCCTTGGCTCTGTACTAAATCCTTCCATGAATCCTTCCATGGAAGAGGCTAAGATACACTGAGGATTAATTTGGCCCAATATATATTTTGTATGTGTGTGGGTGTGTGTGTATGTGTACACTCAGAAAACCTTGATCAAGATGAAATTTAATGAAAAAAAAATGAAGAAAACATCTTTGACAAAAAATAAATAAATAAATAAATAAAATAAAATCTTCTTTCCATTTTCTGGTCATCTCTGAAATTCATCAAAAGAAAATTCTATCTGCAAACAGGAACAAAATACACCCTGACTCTAATTATTAAACTGATGAGATAACTGGCATGATCTTATCTACATGGCTGTTCATAGCTGGATTCTGAAGTGATGCACAGTCCCATTTTCTAAACAAGACAGAAGACATGAAGTCAGCCTCAGGCTTATTTCCTGACCTAGAAATAGAAAGATGTGTACAGATGTAAAATGTTTACACCAGGGAACTGGGCTCTCGTGTGCCCTCTGTATCTTCACCTGATAAGAGGGATAGGGTACAGAAGACTGGACTCATCCTGTCCCATGGCCATTGGCTTGGTCTGTGAAGGGCTCCTGAGATCTGCCTTCACTCTCCTTGTCCTGTTTGGTGCCAAGACACAGGTGAGCCCCTATCCTGGTCTCAGTTTTCCTATTTTTGGGATCCCAAACTTACTTCTGCAAGTGTGGCCATGCTTAGTGACATCAGTGTTGTGTGTTAGGTCTTCTGTGGCCTAATCAGGGGTCCTAATACTCACCTCCTCTCCTAAAGTGATATAGACATGTTGCATTACTTCTCCTGAAACTCAAGCTAAAATTATGAAGTTCTTAAGCAGATATACAACTTAGGACTTGAGCTGGCTGTGTTTAGATAAACTTCACCAACGTCTTGTTTTGACTTGAGTGGTCACTGATACAGGATGAATATTAAGTAGCCTGAAATTGATATTGGATGTTGGAATATCAGATACAGGTTACAGATATCAGATACACGTGGAAGCATCAAATTTGCCCATAGGCTGGCCGGGCAAATATGACTTGTACAGGGGAGAAAAAGTGCTAGGTCCACATTTTAAAAGCTAAGAGTTTTGATCAGAACTACATACTTTTTATGACTTCTTTCCACCCAGGGGTTACCTTCAGCACAGCAGCCCCAATGTCCAAGCAGTGAGCCCTTGCTTCCATGTTGACATCATATGTTTTCTTGCCACTGTCACCTTGCAGTGATTTTTAAACATGAGCCATGGACACAAGTAGAAACAGTGATAATTTATTTCAATCATCATTTAGAGAGGTGAAACTAAGCTCATCTGTCCTTCCGTTCCACCACAATTTATATCAGTCATGCAGCCAACCCCACATTCAGTGCATTAGTGGTTATTAAATTGGTTCAAAATGTTTTATGACTAAGACTGAATATTTCTCAGATGATGTTACATACATGTATTTTGTTTTTATTGTTTTTACAGTTTTTTAGGCTTTTGGTGTCTCCTGAGGCACCCTGTGCTGTAAATGTCAGCTTTCGTTTGAGCAGGCAGAGAATGCACAGGTTTACTATCTGTGGTGTCCTTTGTCTCTCCTAGCTTTACTCTGATTTCTAAAACTTACCAGTGTTTCTCCACGTCAACCATCACGTCTCCAATATCTCTCTTGCTTCTTTCTCCTGATTTAGCATTACTCCTTCTGAGACTGAACAGAAGACAGTTTCATGAGTGGTTTCCTGTCAACCCATACAGTTCCCTGTGGGATTTAAGATTTGGGACATGGACACACCTGGCCCCACTTAGCTTAAATAGAAGTGACTCAAATCTAGCTTAACTTGTTTGTAGAAAGGGGGCCAAACCAGTGAGTTATCTTTCCCATAAAGCTACAAAGGAGTTTGTCAATTCATTTGCATCTGGAGTAGACAGCACTAGAAATCAAACCCATGCTCTCTCTGTGGGGACAACTCATATGTTTAATGTGAAAGAAGGAATGAAGCTTCTGTGATAAAGTAGCACTCCTGACCACAAGCTTACCCATGCTTGCCCTTATGACTGCCAAACTACATTTCTAGGTGATTTGAATCTGATAGGCTCCCATACTGTGCCATGTTGCTACTGATACAGGTGTGGAGGTGCCACCAATGCACACAGGACTGGTGTAGTCATCCTGGTCTCTAAGACATCATTTGCTGTTGTGGTAAAAGAGCTTACAAATTCAAGGTTTAAAATTCCCAAGAAAGCCTTCCACAGTACCCTAAAAATGCAACAGTGAAACAAACCAATGAATTTATGCTGGACAACAGAGATTTCTCTGTGGCCTGAAGTGCAGTGTGGTGCAAATCACTGCTATATGATCTTGTCAAAGTGGCAGTGCTTACTAGCCACTAGTTTTGGAGGTTGAAATTTAATGTGAATATAAGAAGATGGTCAGTGTCGTGGAAATAGCCCATGGGGTAAAGATGCCAAAACTGCCTTTAAGAAAAATAGTGTAAGTGTAGACTAAAGGAGAAATGTACAGGAAAATAAAGAAGCTAAAGGACAGGGAAACAGAGAGAGAAATTTAGAGAGCAAAATGTGTGAGAAAATTGGAAGCAACAATGAGAAACTGAGAGGAAAATATGAAAAATTAAATGAGAAGAAAATACAATAATGAAAGAAAAATAAGAAAAGAAAAAGCATCCTTCTTTGGGATTAATGAATGCTAATAACATTTCCACTCTGATAGCATTTTCAGATCAGAAAATGAAAGGTTAAAAACAGTTTAAGTGAAATGCAGAGGGGTCTGTTACATATTTGTGAGTTGAGATATGGGTGACTGTGTGGGGTGTGGCCCAAGTGTTAGAATACTTCATATTTTTATTACAAATTGGCTTAATTACTCTACGGTTACCCTTGTAGATAGCTAAACAAAAACATTTGCAAGATTTAAGCATCATTTATCTGGAGAAAGATTAATGTTTTTGAACAAGAAATATAAGTCTTTGTACCTCAGTGCAAAAGATGATATGGAGACATCACCTTAAAATCAGAGAAACAGCTTAATGCCTCTTTTTTTTTTTTTTTTTTTTTTTTTTCCTCTATGCATCAGTTCTGTGTTGAAATGTCTCATTTGTTTTAAAATTTTCAAAAATATATCCTCAAATATGCTGCTTTTTCATCTCCTACAGATGCAAGCATTGGGATTGCATTCTTTCCTCCTCTGTTTTGCTTGAGAGAACCCACAACACAGACATCATGCTTACAAACAAGGAGAAAGAAGGTACTAGTGAGAAATAGGATCCTTCATTCTGGAGATTAAAAATACACTCTAGACAGGCCAGAAGATAATATAAAAAGCCTAGAAAGCTGACTCAAAGACATTTGCAGTTTCATATAGATGCAGCCTCAGCCTGCTGTTAACTGACTCAGGGTCCAGCATCGCTTCCCTGTCCTATGTATGATTAACATCATCTTACCCACATAACAGCTATCTGTGCACCATTAAGTACTTGATTTACTCTACAGAAATGTTGAAATGCCTTGATTCTGTACACCAAAACAAGCCCTTGTTGTCTGTGATGTTAGGCAGAAGACTGATTTGATCAGACCAGCAGCATGTTTGAGGATGAAGACTGTAAATATGATTACTCTTATTACCATGTAAAGAATCATACTGTTTGTTCAGCCCTTCAGAAAGAAGGAGAAATCCACTTTTTTATCTCTATAAAAATATACAGATGAAGGGTTAAGAGTGTTAGGGTTAAAAGCAGTCAAAGGCAATGTATACGAAATGGTCATATTTGGCAGAAAGAAGGGAAAGAACCTGGGAGTGTAAACATAGTAAACAGAGCCACAAAACTGTCAGCAAAATGTATTTCTGCAGTCAAACAGGAAAGTGCCAGAAAGTGTACACAGGGACCCAGGAAATAAGAGAGAAAATAATTCCAGATGCTTATGTGTGGCACTGTATTTTAAAATGTGGCACTTCCATACCAAAGTTTACACAGCATGTTACAGAGATAATATCAAATATTACAAAAAGTGGGCAAAAGAAAAATATAGAAGGCAAGCTGAAGTAGAGACTGTGCTAGATTTGTAGTCCTGGGAGAGAAAGTGATTAAGAGACATAGGAATCATAATGTTATTTATTTATATATATATATATTTGATTTGTGAGTTTAAACACACCACAGGCACATTCAGTATTTTGCATAGTTTTTCATATATTGCTATATTTGAATAATGTGGGACCAAGTTATGTGGTCTAAACTTATGGCCATCTTCTGTTATCTATTTCAAACTAGTACTAATTTTAGAGTACACAAAATGTCACCCACCAACAAATTATTAGGGCTGAAGGTAAAACTTACAGTTAGAGTAGGTATCAATAAAAACAAGCAATTTATTTCAATTTTTGAGATCATAGATTTATTTAAATAACTATTTCTTTTTCTTTTTCCTTAATAATGAAAGACCTTAATATCTTGATTAAGTGTTGAAAGAGAACTCCACACAATATGCGTCTATTTTATATGCTCTTCCTCTTCCTACTTATCTCTCCCATCATGCCCAGGGAGGCTATTTTGCAGGTGAAATTCGATAATGTTTTTTCATATGTAGATGCTTTAAATATGTTCATATGTTTGCAAATGCACTTGGATTTTTGTCCCTTTGAATACATAGCAGACTTTTTTGCTTTGGTAAATTACTTTGACTATTTTGTGTTCTCTTTCCAGCCTCTTACATAAGAC
>CM021767.1:68959590-68976729 GCA_011076525.1 Nettapus auritus
TGTGGAAAGATGTTTATTGTTCCCTTGTGTCGTTGAAATACTTTATGAAGCTGTAGATCACTTTCACAGTCCTGAATCATGTTTAGTAGTTTCTTACAAATCAAGTTAGTAATAGCTATAAAACCCCATCATTTAATGTCCACTTCTCTCATTTCAGACTGCTACTGGCCTCTAATTATGGAACATTTTAAATCTTTACTGCCTCATTTCTGCTATAACAGGGAAGGTAAGGATATGGGGGAATTTGCTTTTCTCAGATAAATTTAAAGCTACAGCATCACAGCTGAATATGAATGCCTTAAGTACAAACTTCATGTGCGTTGCTCATTCTCCTGAGATCACAGGGATTTTTAGTTCTGGAGTCATTTTAGCTCTTTTTTCTATATAATCTCAAGGTGCTTGTAAAGCAGTTGAGTTTCCTCATCAAATGTCCCTGTGAGATGATCTTGTTCACCCCTTGTCCATCCTGTCACTGTCTATTTCTTGGGAATATTTCATCCCTTCTCTCTCTTCTTGTACTGACCTCATGCTAGCCTTACCTGAATACTTGCATACAAAATCATAGCCACTCTGCTAATACAGTCTACCTCAGTGACTATGAAGAGGTTTTAAGATGTGAGGCTAGGTATAGGATTGTTCTATATGTGAATACTAGCTAAAATTACACAGATGATTGTATGCCCTTGGTTTCAATACATGTTGGTCTTCCTTCTTTTCACATTCCACTCAAAACACACAGTGACTGAATCATTGTTTACAAAAAAACTATTATTAATTTTATTTTATTTGAATGGTGGAATTTAATCACTGTAGAATTAATTTCCCCCAATAAAACAAACAAACAAACAAAAAAACACATGACAACTACCAGAAAACAGTGTTAAAAATAACCTGTGAATAAAATTCAAAAGCAGCTGATCAGGGAATGTGACAAATATTGTTATGGTTCCTTGATTAATAGCAAAAATTTAGGGCTAAAATGTGATGCAAAATGTGGTTGCAGTTATGGTTAGCTGGTCACTTCTTTCACCAATGAAAATTCCAATGTACATGGTAGATATGAGGTCAGAATATGCGACACATTTCTTTTTCCTTTATAGATTAAGAATTTCCCTCTTGGTGGAAATAAATTAGGGAAAAAAAAAAAAAAAAAGAAGAAGTACTGTACTGTACTGTGTATGTTTCAAAAACAAAATAGGATCAATTTTAAAATAAGATACAACTAAACTCCAGACCCAGCCTATGGATAGCCAGCTGTCTGCTTATGTCAGCATTTGATTTTGCTGACATTCTATCCAAATGCTTTTGTATATGGACTCAGCTTTCTTTAAACACTTCAGCCAATTCAGTCTTGGCTGAAAATATAACCACCAGCTCTATGATGACTGTTTGAGTTGGCTGCAGGGAAGACAATTCCTGGCTATGTAGAACTGATAGGAGGAAGATTAGATTTCTTGTGTGAGGGTGTTCCCTCTATATCTTAAGAATGATCATTTGAAAAATATCGTGCCTAAGAAATGATTTCTAGCTAAGCATCGCCTGGTTATTTCCAAAGGGAAATGTGGAATTTGGAAGATGATCTAATTTGGATTCCGTGAGTTCTAAATATGTCTCCTGAAAGAATGACAGCTCCTTGCAGAAGCTTGGAAAACGGTGAAATTAAACATTTAGTCAGGGCTGGATTATTAAGCTTTATTTTTTCCACAGCTTTGATGGATAAACTGTTATTTTGTACATTCTGGCCATGGCAAAGACCAGAAATTGTCTGTAGAGACACAGTCAGAAGCTCCCACATGATTTTGTTATTGTCAGTAGCAAATCAAAAGGCCGGCAAGGAAACAAAGTGTCATTAATGGAACATGTCAAGAATTCTTGATATATAATTAATTCTCTTAGGCAAAATAGACAGTAATTCAAAATAATGTACAAATGGACTCCAGCTGCATTTTCAAAAAATAAAAAAAATAAAAAAATTCCTTGTTACAAAATTCATTTCATTGTCATTAATAATAATATTATTAAAATAATAATAACAAAACAGTGGGAGACACCTTCTTAAGTTTTCCTTTTGTGTCATGTGCAATCCAGAGTTTATCCATGGTACTTTCTTGCTGCAAGCCATAATAACTGAAATTTGGCATGTTTACTCACCTATTTCTAAGTTTGCTTTCTGCATTCAGTTGTCACATTTTCTCATATCAACAGATTGCCACTCGCAATATTGGTAGATTAGTTTGCAAATGGATGCAGTAGATTGTTATAGTCACTTTTTTTCTCTAAGTTCTAAGCATTATTGTACCAATTCATCGTTCAATAAAGAGCACTTACAGTTCATATTGGGATTTTATAGAGGTTCTTCCAAACTAATTCAATGTTTTTCTCATGCTGAATTGGACTTTGAAAAGCCTATTGATCTTGAATGATTTTTTTTCTTCTGTATTCTCTTTACAGTTTTTTCACTTTTCAACACTACTATATTTTAGATAGGTGGTGTGGAGCTTTCCCACACTGTTTGGAAAAAAGTGATGGATTTGATTTCTTCTCTATTTAAAACCACTAGAAGCCAAAGAGAAAAAACAAACAAACAAACAAACAAACAAACAAACTCCCCCCACCCCCTCTTTACTATGTTTTTATTATTACAGGAAAATAATTTGGAACAGAAAAACAGTTGAAACCAAACTTCATCTTAATCTCTCCCACAAAGATATCACTGTACGTCATAGTTATTAATGTGCAGATGATGTACCACAAAATAAAAGAAGCCATTTTAGAACATCTTTTCAGTTGAAAGGTGCCACTGTCACTTATAAGTATAAAAAGGACTAAAATAAATAAAAAAAATATGATGACGATAAACATCTCAGAAATCCAGTGCTTAAGGTTTATATGCTATCACAACCTTCAGTTACTCTAGAAAGCCAGTGTAACTTTCTTATTTTCTTTCAGAACTATTTGGAAAAAGAATATTGTTTATAAAATATTTTCAGAACTAAGAAGTACAAGATTTATTCCTTAAGGAAAGATTTTTTTTTTTTTTTTTTGGTTTGGGTGCGACAAGAAGAAGGCAGGGAGAGAAAACTCCTACTCTTCTTCTTTTCTCCTCATAAAAAAAATAATTAAGCTACTCTATCATAATAGTACGAAAATTCATAAATTGGTCTAGTATTTAGATGTCAGTAATGTGATGAAAACAGACAAAATAGGAAAGTAAAAATAAATTTGAATCACAAAGTTTCAGATGAGTATGAACAGGAGAGATGAGCTATATGTAGAGGTACTAGAATGTCAGTGCCAAACCTGGTTCAATAATTCAAGTTATCTCTAGGACTCTGTGATAGGCTTCCCATATAGAGCTCTCTTAAGAGCTGCATAATTATTTGAATGCCTGAGTAATTTACAAGTGTTCTATTTTACTTTCCTGAAATCAAATATGCATATATTTAATTCTGATATAGGTAAAGAATAGATTTATTTTGTATACGATACTGTAGAAATTTTATTCAAATAATTTTAAAGCTTTCATTAAAACAGTTTACATCTGAGTATTAAGTTTGAACACACTGTAGTGTTGTGGTTTAACCTAGTTGGCAGCTAAACACCGCACAGATGTTCACTCACCCTCCCCCCTGCCTCTCTGGGATGCGGGAGAGAAACGAGAAAAACTGAAGCCTGTGGGTTGAGATAGAGACAGTTTATTAGAACAGAAAATAAAATAATAATAATAATAATATGTACAAAACAAGTGATGCACAATGCAATTGCTCACCACCTGCTGACCGATGCCCAGCCTATCCCCAAGCAGCCACCGCACCCCACCCCGGCTAGCCACCCTTATGTATTGTTTAGCATGACGTCAGATGGTGTGGAATACCTCTTTGTCCAGTTTGGGTCAGCTGTCCTGGGTCTGTCCCCTCCCAGCTCTTGCTGCACCCCTAACCTGCCCGCTGGCAGAACAGAGCGAGGAGCTGAAAAGTCCTTGGCTTAGTGTAAGCATTGCTTTGCAACAATTAAAACATCAGTATGTTATCAACATTAGTCTCAGAATCACAGAATCATCTAGGTTGGAAGAGACCTCCAAGATCACTGAGTCCAAGGTGCGGCCTCACCACAGCCGAGCACAGGGGGACCATCACTTCCCTGGACCTGCTGGCCACGCTGCTTCTTATACAAACCAGGATGCTGTTAGCCTTCTTGGTCGACTGAGCACACTGCTGGCTCATATTCAGCCAACTGTCAACCAATACTCTCAGGCCCTTCTCCACCAGGCAGCTTTCAAGGTACTCATCTCCCAGCCTGTAGCTCTGCTTGAGGTTGTTGTGCCCCAGGTGCAGGACCCGGCTTGAACTTCAGGACCCTTGAACTGCAGGACTTCAGGACCCTTGAACTGCAGGACCCTTGTTGAACTTCATACAGTTGGCTTCAGCCCATTGGTCCAGCCTATCCAGATCCTCCTGCAGAGCCTTCCTACCCTCGAGCAGGTTGACACACGCACCTAACTTGGTGTCATCTGCAAACTTACTGAGGGTGCACTCGATCCCCTCATCCAGATCATTGATAAAGATATTAAAGAGAACTGGCCCCCGTACTGAGCCCTGGGGATGCCACTGGTGACCAGCCTCCAACTGGATTTGACTCCATTCACCACAACTGTCTGGGCCCGGCCATCCAGCCAGCTCTTAACCCAATGAACCGTGTGCCAGTCCAAGCCATGAGCAGCCAGTTTCCTGAGGAGAATGCTGTGGGGAACGGTGTCAAATGCCTTACTGAAGACAAGGTAGACCACTTCCACAGCCTTTCCCTCATCCACTAAGCGTGTCACCTCATCATAGAAGGAGATCAAGTTCATCAAGCAGGACCTGCCCTTCATAAACCCATGTTGACTGGGCCTGATCACCTGCTTACCCTGCAAGTGCCGCAAGATGACGCTCAAGACAATTTGCTCCATGAGCTTTCCTGGCACTGAAGTAAAACTAACAGGCCTATAGTTCCCCGGGTCTACCCTCCAGCCCTTCTTGTGGATGGGTGTCACGTTTGCTATCCGCCAGTCAAGTGGGACCTCCCCTGATAGCCAGGACTGCCGGTAAATGATGGAAAGTGGCTTGGCCAGCTCTTCCGCCAGTTCCCTCAGTACCCTCAGGTGGATCCCATCCGGTCCCATTGACTTACATACATCCAAATGCTGTAGCAGGTCACCAACCATTTTCTCATGGATTGTGAGGGCCACATTCTGCTCCCCATCCCCTTCCACCAGCTCAGGGCATCCAGAGAACAATTGGTTTTGCTGCTAAAGACTGAGGCAAAGAAGGCATTAAGCACCTCAGCCTTTTCCTCATCTCTGGTAACTGTTTCCCTCCACATCCAGTAAAGGGTGGAGATTCTCCTTAGTCCTCCCTTTGGTATTGATGTATTTATAAAAACATCTTTTGTTGTCTTTAACAGCACTAGCCAGATTGAGCTCTAGATGAGCTTTGGCCTTTCTAATTTTGTCCCTGCACCGCCTCGCAACATCCTTATAGTCCCCTTGACTGGCCCGCCCTCTTTTCCGAAGAATATAAACCCTCTTTTTTCTCCTAAGCTCGAGCCACAACTCTCTGTTCAGCCAGGCTGGTCTTCTTCCATGCCGGCTTGTCTTTGGGCACGTGGGGACAGACCACTCCTGTGTTATTAAGATTTCTTTCTTGAAGAGCGCCCAGCCTTCCTGAGCTCCTCTGCACTTCAGAACCACCTCCCAAGGGACTCTGACAACCAGTGTCCTGAACAGCTCAGAGTGAGCCCTCCGGAAGTCTGACAGCAGTCTTACTGGTCCCCTTCCTGACTTCACCAAGTATCAAGAACTCTACCATTTCGTAGTCACTCTGCCCAAGACAGTCCCCAACCACCACATCTCCCACCAGTCCTTCTCTGTTAGTGAACAGAAGGTCTAGTGGGGCACCTCCCCTGGTAGGCTCGCCAACCAGCTGCATCAGGAAGCTATCTTCCACGCTCTTCAGAAACCTCCTAGACTGCTTTCTCTGGGCTGTTTTGTGGTTCCAAGATATGTCTGGGAAGCTGAAGTCCCCTACAAGAACAAGCGCTGATGATTTTGCAACTTTTGACAGCTGCCTGTAGAACTCCTCATCCTTCTCCTCATCCTGGTTTGGGGGTCTATAACAGACCCCCATCAGGATGCTTTCCTTTTTGGCCTTTCCGCTGATCCTAACCCATAGGGACTCAACCTTATCATTCCCAGCCTCAAGCTCCACAATATCAAAACCCTCTCTAATATAGAGAGCCACTCCACCACCCCTTCTGTGACACCTGTCCCTTCTCAAGAGCTTATAGCCAGACATTGCAGCACTCCAGTCATGAGAGTGGTCCCACCACATTTCCATGATGGCAACCAAGTCATAGCCTGCGTGCTGCACGATGGCTTCCAGCTCCTCCTGCTTGTTACCCATGTTTTGTGCATTAGTGTAGTTGGGCCATTCAGTTGGGCTATGGCCTTCTCCCCTGGCCTTGCCATTGCTCCTCTGGTACACCTCCAACTAGCTTTATTTCAGCCCCATCCCCCTTCTTACCTAGTTTAAAGCCCTCTCAATGAGCCCTGCCAGCTCCTGGGCTAGGATCCGTTTTCCCCTTGGAGACAGTTGGGACCCATCTGCAGCCATCAGGCTGGGTGTTGAGTAAAGCGCCCCAAGGTAAAAAAAAATAAAATAAAAAGTAAAAAAAATTCTGTGTTGGCACCAGCTTCTGAGCCACGTGTTTATCAGATGGGTTTTTCGTGTCCTCTCTGAACCCCTCCCTGCCACTGTAGGAATGAATGAAAACACCACCTGTACTCTCACTCCATCCACTAACCGTCCCAGTCCCCTAAAGTCTCATTTTATAGCCTTCAGGCTTCTCTCGTCAGTGTTATCACTGCCAGCCTGGACTATCAATAGTGAATAGTAATTAGAGGGGCAAACCAGGTTGGGAAGCTTTCTGACAACATCCCTGACCCTGGCCCCAGGGAGGCAGCAGACTTCCCTACGGGTAGGGTCAGGCCGACAAATAGGACCCTCCGTTCCCCTGAGAAGGCAGTCGCCCACAATGATCACCCTTCTTGCTTTCTTGGTGGAGCCAGTCTTGAAGCATGGAGTGGACTTCCTCGCCCTAGGCACCTTCCTGGGTAAACTTTCTACCACATCCTCACCCACCAATCTCTCAAGCTCCAGGGCCTCAAATCTGTTGCATAAGGGCACCTGGGAAGGTGGGGCCAGTAGGGGTGGCATTGCCTGCAATGTCGAGCAGGGACCTGTCTCCATTCGTCCTTAACTCCTAGGTCCCTACCTTCTGCCCAACAGCAACAGGGCATGGGATCCACCCCCATTTGGGGGTCTCACGCCAGTGCCTCTCCTTCAGGCCTTGCAGGGAGTTGTTCCACCAATCTATCTCCCTCTCACTCTCCCTGATGGCCCTCAACCTCTCCACCTCGTCCTTGAGCTCTACCACCAGGCAGACCAGGTCATCCACCTGCTCGCACTTCACACACACAGTATCTCTGCCTCCCTCAGATTCTCATCCTAAATCCAAAATATAGCACCCTACCAGCTCCTGGGAGGAAAATTAACTCTATTCTAACTAAAACCAGGGCATGTAGTTAAACAGCATCTTGCCAATGAAACAATCTAAGGTAAGAGATTAAGTCATTCTTCTGAAAGTTACCACTGAGTAAAAGCTAAGCCAAAATATATATATATATGTATTTAATCCCATGTCAAAAATGCTTCTAAATTGGTCAAAAACTAATCTGGCACCATAAAATGTGCCAAATTCTAGACATATTGGGGTGATACTAAAATAAGCTTCAGAAAAGCACAACAAGTGACCACAACCCCAAAATTCACTTCTATCTTTAAGGAGATCAAGGAGGGCATAGGAAACTACAGGCTGGTCAGCCTCACATCTCTCCCTGGGAAGGTGGTGAGAGCTCATCCTGGAAATCATTTCCAGGCATATGAAGAAGAAGAACATCATCAGGAGTAGTCATCAGGATTCACAAAGGGGAAGTCATGCCTGACTAGCCTGCTAAGCTTCTGTCATGAAATGACCAGCCTGATGGATGAGGGGAGAGCAGTGGAACTTGTCTTCATGGACTTCAGTAAGGCCTTTGACACTGCCGCCCATAAGATCCTCATAGAGAAGCTGGTGAAGTATGGGATGGATGAGCAGACAATGAGGTGCTTTGAAAATTGGCTGAATGGCCAGACCCAGAGAGTAATGGACAGTGGTGCAAAGTCTAGTTGAAGGCCAGTAAAAGCAGAGTACCCCGGGGGTCAATACTGGGTCCAATCCTGTTAAAAAAAGTCATTAATTATCCAGATAATGTGGTAGAGTGCACCCTCAGTAAATTTGCAGATGACATGAAATTAGGGGAAGTGGCTTATGCATCCAGGGGGCTTGGAACTAGATGATTTTTAAGATCCCTTCCAACCCAAGCCGTTCTATGATTCTATGATTCTGTGATTCACCAAAGGGCCACACAGCCATTCAGAGGGACCTTGACAGACTGGGGAGATGGGTTGACAAGAATTTCATGAAGTTCTACAAGGGGAAATGCAAAGCCCTGCACTTGGGGGGGGAACAATCCCAGGCACCAGTACAAGCTGGGAAAGCAGATCTGTGGGAAAGGACCTAGGAGTCCTTGTGGACACCAAGTTGAACACAAGTCTGCAATTTATCCTTGCTGCTAAGAAGGCTAACAGTATTCTTGGCTGCATTAGGCAAAATATTGCCGGCAGCATTGCTGAGGCTGTACCTGGAGTACAAGAGAGATATGGACATACTGGAAGGAGTCCAATGTCGGGCCACCAAGGTGATCAAGGGAGTGGAGCACCTCTTCTATGAGAGGCTGAGGAGAGGCTGAGAGATCTGTGACTTCAGCCTGGAGAAGAGGAGGCTATTATGGTATTATAGGTGGTATTACACATATAAATGCTTAAAGGGAGAACACAAAGAGGCTCTTTTCAGTAGTGCTCAGTTCCCAGAAAAGAGTCAATGAGCAGATACTAGAACATAGACTCCATTTGAACATCAGGAGCACTTGTTTACTGTGTTGGTGACTGAGCGTTGACACAGGTTGCCAAGAGAGGCTGTGGAGCCTCCCTCCTTAGAGATCTTCAAAAGCTATGTGGGGATGGTCCCAAACAACCTGTTCTAGATGGCCCTGCTTGAGCAGGGTATTGGAAAAGGGGACCTCCTGAGGTCCCTTTCCAGCTTTAACTATTCTGTGATTCCGAGATTCTATGCAAAATGGCAAAGGTGACACTCACTGCATAAAGTCCTACACTATAGCAGCACTCACATTACAGAGTAGGTTTTGGACCTTTTAAACTTGCCTTAGTTCTTACAGAAAAGATTGTCTTATGAACCAAGTCAAGTTTTTATCCCATGCAGAACAAAACTAATCTGCCTAAACTTCCAGTCTGGTCTAGTGGTATGGTCAAGCACCATGTAGTTGATCCCTGAGGTTGGAACATTGTGCAGAGAACATGAAAATGAATCCTATCACTCTGAACTCATGCGTCATGTATCCCATGCAGCATCTATAGTAGCACTGGTGTTGCTTGTGAAGTCTCTGTACACTTCATTGCCTGGATTATGGGGGAGACATAGTTTATTGCAAGGTCAAGATGAAGGAATTGTGTGTTAATCTCTTCTTAAAATTTTTATAAGTATAACTATTATTTTATAACTATTGTAGTCTTCAATATTTCTCAATATAAGAGAGATAGTTAGAAATTATTTCCCTCCTAACTCGTCATATTGGTTTTCCTAAATTGTTCAGTAGTTTTTAATTAAGATTTTGACAGTGTTATTCTTTTCCTGTTAGAGTGGAGGGCACATTCTGTAGTGGAAACTGACTTTTCATCACTAAACTATAGTTAACTTTGATTTTAAGAGACATTTATTCCTTTTGGATACTTGCATCCTTGTATCTGCTTTCATCTATATCTTTGCAATGGTATGATTATACAAGTGATTTATCACAGAAGTTAGTCAAGTAATCCAAAGCTGTCTGCTTGTGCTCAGCAGAGAACCTTTTGTCTGATACGAGACGCCTTTTTTACCAGATAGAGTTTGCTCAGATCTTGAAGTGCATTGACGCCTACTCATCTCTTCATCCTCTCTCAGTTTATGAAGAAACAATTTGAAATCTTCCTGTAACTTTATTGCACTTCTTTGCAGCCCAAGTTTATGACACATGCAACTACCTTTAGGAAAAGAAAGCAAATAAGGGAAACTTAAATTAACAGACAAAAAGAGCAGAACAGTTAAAATCATTGTACAAGGGCGTATTAGTATTTCTTCTTCAGGTCAAGATATAGTGAGACCTATAAGTGACAGAGAGCAATCCCAAAAAATCTACATATGACATTAAATTGGGAAAAGTGGCTGGCAAGATGACTGGCAGAGTCTTGATCTAAGGGAACACTTTTAAAGTTAAGGATTAAGCTAATAAAATGCTTATGAGGCTCAATAAAAATATTATAACATAACATATAATATCTATATTATATGTTACATTAATATAAATAATATATATATACTTATACATATAATATAAATATACATATAATATACATATAAATATTATATGTATAATATAATATAATACAATACTATATGTATAATATAATATACAATAAAATACAATATAATACAATACAATATAATACAATGTGAAGTTCTACACTAAAGAGGAAGGTATGTATGCATTGGTACAGTCTGGCAAGCAACTGTTTGAGTAGCTGTCCCAGGGAGAAGGATCTGTGAATTACAATGGAAGCCAGACTGGAAATAAGCCAACAATGCACTCTCACTACAAACATAAACCAGATCAGGTTATAAACATATGATACATATACATCAGATCAAGGGAAGTTATTCCCCTCTACGTGATGCTGGTGAGGCCATGCCTAGAATCCTGTACCCAGTTTCGGGTCCTTGAGTTCAAGGGACTTCTATAGGTAGAATGTTCCAACTGCAGAACCAGCAAGCTGGCCAGCAGAGAGGCCAGGGCAATGTGGCTTAAAAATAAATAAATAAATAAATAAATAAATAATAAAAAAAAAAAAAAAAAAGATTTTTTTTTTTTTTTAAAAAAGAAAAGATAAAAAAAAAGAAAGAAAAAAATTAAAAAAAAAAAGAGAGGAAAGAAAAAAAAAAAAGAAAATTCATTTATTATTATTATTATTATTATTATTATTATTTTAGATAGAAGCATACTTTAGTAACCAGTATTTTTTGTGTACATTTTATTCAGATAATGATTTTTGTGTCAAATATACACATTTATAAGTATATGTACTCAAGTAAAAGCTGAAGTTCCTCCAACAGATTGCAACAAATCCCTAACAGTTTAATGCAATCATGTTTCTGACTTGGATTTCAGAAAGGTTCAGGATAATTCAGCTGTTCATTCTTAGCACATCTCCCACTAATTTGGAAAATCTGAGTATTAATTTGTAGGACCACAACTGAATCTGCCTTTCAGCCAGTAACAGGTTAGACTTTGTTGGTGCCAGTTGTCCTGTAAAACTTGCCACTGGATAGTCTCAGCTCTACAACATATTTGGATTACTAATTCAAAAACTGACCTGTTTCTTGACAGAGTCAATCACCTCTAACCTAAACTTGGCCTTCAAAATCTAGAAGACAGACTATTTTCTTCCCTCATGTTATACCAACAAATGCCTTAAGAAATTTTAAATTTCCAAAAGCTGTGTTTACATTCAAATGAAACCCTTGCTTTAGTAATCAACCAATGTCATTGCATAATCTTCCTCCATGAATTTCTGAGGACAGAACTATCCCTTTTTATAACCTTTTTTTCATCAGTGATGTTATTTGTATAATCAGAAAATTACTTGATATGGCTTATTTCATATTACTCCATGGGACACCACTAAATATTAACAACTTTCTGTCACTACTAACAAATATAAATTTCATTACATCCCTTCATCCATGAGATTCCTTGGCAGCTGAAATGTATTTGCTGGAAGTAGTATTTTATTTGTTTTCCACTTAGAAATGGTTTAGAAAATAGTTTCAGGAGATGACTGGCTCCTTCACATGTTTTAATTATGTAGACAAAAAATAAGTTACATTTAAAAACAGATCATATTAACAGTGTACAGTAAGAAAACAACTTCTAGCTCTTTCCCAGGCTAATGTCAGGTTATCCAGTCCCATGTTGAGAAACTGCACAAGAAAGTAGTTTATTGATATAAAAATGGCATAAGAAGTCTGAGGAAGATAATGAGAGATTTTGTTCAATGAATGTTGCAAATACCATTTTTTTAACCACTGCAGAATTGTCATCGATGTCAACATTTTTCAGTTTCCCATTGGAGTTATAGAACCATAGAATCATTATGGTTGGAAAAGACCTCCAAGATCATCTGGTCCAACTATCCTCCTACCACCAATAGCACCCACTAAACCATGTCCCTAAGCACTAGGTCCAGCCTTTCCTTAAACACCCCCAGGGACGGTGACGCCACCACTTCTCTGGGAAACCTGTTCCAATGCCTGACTGCTCTTTCTGAGAAGAAATTTCTCCTAATTTCCAACCTGAACCTCCCTTGGCTACAGAATCTCAAACCCAGTGTTTGTGTGTATGCAGACATAAACACAAACATAAGAGATTCTATGATTGACAATTCTTAACTTTGCAAATCATAGAATCATAGAAAGGCTCAGTTTGGAAGGGACCTAAAAGATAATCCAGTTCCAGCTCCCCTGAGATAGACAGGGATGCCACCCACTAGATCAGATTGGTCAAGGCCCCATGTAGCCTGGCCTTCACCTCCAGGAATGGGGCATCCACCACTTCTCATGGCAACCAGTTCCAGTGAAGAATTTCCTCCTAATGTCTAGTCTAAATCTATGCTCTTTTAGTTTAAGACCATTCCCCCTTCTTCTTCTATCATTATCTACCTGAGCAGAGTCCTTATCCATCTTTTTTATAAGACCCCTCTAAGTATTGAAAGGTTGCAATGAGGTCTCCCCAGAGACTTCTCTTCTGTAGGCTGAACATTCCCAGCTCGCTCAGCCTTCCTTCATAGGAGAGGTGCTCCAAGTCCTCTGATCATCTTTGTAGCCCTCCTCTGGACTCTCTCTAGCAAGTCCATATCTTTCTTGTGCTGAGGGCCCCAAACCTGGGTGCAGTACTCGAAGTGGGGACTCTCGAAGGCAGAGCAGAGGGGGACAATCACCTCCCTCGACCTGCTGGTCACACTTCTGATGCAGCCCAGGCCTTCTGGTGGGCTGCAAGCATGCACTGCTGGCTCATGTCAAATACAATCTTTCTTGTATTGTTTTCATTAACAAGATCTGAAACTCATATCTACTGGATCGTTCTGAACTTTTTGATTATTTTGCTGATGCCTGTAGTGTAACATATATGGGTACTAGCTAGAAAGTCTTTTTCGGTTTGTAAACATATCCTCTAATGGAAAACTGCTGGAGAGATGGAAAGTATAATATCTTTATACCTTAAATGGCTTATTGAAAAATAATGAAAGAAAAACCCAAGAAAGAACAGATAATAACAAAGAATTTGACAAATCTTTTTGAAAAACATGACAGATGAACAATACTGAATTACTATAGCCAGACAGAGAGAAACTTCAGGGTCTTTCTGTCTATAAAAGACAGATTCAAGACTAGCACAGATAGCTTTCTTGGGTCAGAATGTTTGAGCCAACTCAACTATATAATGTGAAAGCAATTGATTTATACAGCTATCATTAATAAAAGCAAATGTAAAGGAACTGTTAATTCTTGTATCAGTTATGTTGAAAATACTACCATTTTCTCTTGCTAATGATGGGATCATAATCCATACTAAAGTATATGTTAGCTTAAACAGAATGGAGAATTACTAAGTTTCATATATTAGTCTATAAAATCAGCATTACTTTGTCACTGGAAGATTATGCAGTCTGATTAATGGAAAAGACCCAACTGGTCTAAAAATTGTACTTTATGGGCTCTTTAGTTAACAGCCTGCAATGGACAGTCATCTGGACTACATTTGAATACAGCTGAATAGAAATTACATTAATGAAAGCTACTGACAAAAATGTGAATATTACAAAACAGAGCACTGAGTATTTATCACACTCAGCACCAACTGACCAACCAGATGTTTTATACATTTGTACAAGATTGTCTGAAGACCAAGACAATCTTAAAACCCACTTCTTGTCTCCCATATATAGGCACTGCAGTCCCTCTTTGTTCTCCAATATTTCAATTCTATGCCAGGTAACAAGAGATAGCAGTGCTCTGACAACTTCATGTGCAAGGTCAGTGAGCATCCACTTGCTCTACTCCCATTCTGACAAATTCTTCTAGCCTTGTAAAATTTTTCATATGTTTTTCATGAGGTCAAGTAAAACCTTGAAACAATTACCCAGCCTGTGACTGCATAGCACCCAAAGAAACAAGATGAGAATATCACATGGAGTGCAGAAGAGGATGGTGACTTGGACTGGAACTCAGGCAGTAATAAATTTGTAGTGCATGGAACCCATCATATAGCATCAATTGAATTTTTTAGTCACCAAGCCTGTCAGATCTGTGTGGCAATCTGCAAAAATGTCAGCACTTGTTCTTGCCATTTGTTCCAAGCTGGAGCCTCCCTAGACAGAATGATTTCACCTGTGGTTCTCCACATGGCTTAACACAGTTCTAGCTTATACACACTTCTCCTTGGACCTATAAATGAGCTGAGATCGAGGCCATGCACTTCAGTATTGAGTAGTCCAGAACACTTTCATTAGTCATGTATGTAAGACCTCTAATTGTATACATCCCACCCATTCTATGCAGTTATGTATGGTCTGTAGAAATGCACAGCACAAAAAGCCAAGCATCCCAACTGGCTGTGGACCCTGTGGTCAAAAGTGTTACATTCCTGCATTTCCTCACCAGAGATCCTCTGTGTTTTTGAAGGGTTCAGAGCCTTTTGAAAAGCAGCATAATGTGTACCTGGATTCCTCATTGCACAGCCTGGAACCTTCATGCTTCTGTTGCCTGTACACCTAGAGCATTGTGAGTGTACAAAAAAAAAAAAAATATTGCATCTTCTAAAGAAGCAAGATTGTCCTGAATGTTTTAGTAACTTCACTTTCTTTCCTCATAGCAATGAAAAAAGTAAAAGTTTAACTTCAAAATTACCTGCTTTGGATAATAATACTTATTTCAGATCTGCTGGTCTTTGTTTGTTTTTCTTTAATAAGATTGTGCACACACTTTGGCAAATTAAGGCTTTGAGTGACCTTGGCTAATGCTCAGCTATCACAAATAGCCTGTTAACATGACAATGTCGTTAACCTCAAACTAATTCCTCTTCAAGAATGCAAACAGCAGAAGTTCACATGGAAGTGAAAGTAAAGTGAAGTAAATTGTTTTCAGTTGCCTCACACCTGCTGTTGGGTTTAGTAAAATGAATTAAAAGCACAGTAAGATACAGCAGGAGAGATCTTAGGTCAGAGTTGTGAAAAAAAAAAAAAAAAAAATTATTTATTTTTTATATATTTTATATATATATAATATATATATATATATATATACATAATATATATAATTTCCTCCACAGAAGACTGTAGATAAGCTCCCCTGGGGAGTGGGGGGCGGGGGGTTGGTTTTATTCCATTAATCTTTCTGCATAATGTCATGTAAATAAATTAGTGTTTCTTATTGTTGATTAAACAATTCATTGGTTGATTAAATGTCTTTGTTTTTGTTGTTTGTTTGTTTTCATTTTTGTTAAGACAATAGATTAGATAAGTATGATAGGGTTTCCTTACATTTGTGTGTACACTGCCTAAAAATACCAGTGGTTGGATAAAAGTAGTTAAGGGGAAAAAAAAAAAAAAAAAAAGGGGGGGGGGGGGAAAAACCCACATAGAGGCAAACAGAGGTAAGAAATCATCACAGTACTTCCTTTCTTTTTGAATGACCTGTCATAATCAAATATGAACACAAATGAAGCCAGAGACTTCTTGTCAAACCATATGTATCTGTTGTATTCTTAAGAACAGCTTTGGAGGGCATACACAGAACTAAACAGTTATATGAAATTCATAGCAATGGGCAAATGGAGGGCAAGGAACTGTGCTGAGCAATGTGTACTTATGCATACCTGCCTTCCTCCTGGTCTTTACTCCCAGAAGATGTTAAATTAATTTTATAGAAGACAGTGAAAATTTCCCAAAGCCTTGAAGATAAAGTGAGTAATTTCTCTCTAATAAGAGAAGGATACTATAAGTCTGGGTAAGATTTGAGGATCTGTGGTCACTCACTTCAGGTATAAATAACAAAGTAATGGAAAAAAAAAAAACAAAAAAAAAAAAACTGGGGCGGTTGTAGTGTGTTCTTTTAAAAATGCCATTTTAGGAGCTGGTATAAATTGATGACTAATAAGAAGCGAATCCCAAGGAACTGTAGTATTTTCACAGCCTACTCATAGCCTACTGCATCCAGGCCCACTTGTTTCAGTGTTTCATTGATCTATTGTTGGAGCACAAATGAGACCTTGCTTGATGAATTGGAGACTGAAGCTTTCTACTGTTTTGAGGGAATTGAGAATAAAGCTACTCGTGTGCAAAGGGATTTGAAAACTTAAATGTCTCTATACTCAGTGAAATTCAGTACACTTCACTTTAGACCACCAATGGAGAAATAGAAACATTCTGGGAGATTTTTTTTTACTTTTCCTTCAAATATTAATTCACATTCTTAATGATTTTGCAGGTGTGTTCTGACTTCAGCTGTGGTCTTCTGGGAAGATCATAAAACATGAAAGACCATAAAGCAAGAATTGACTTTAAAAGTATTCTCACAAGATGAATTTCAAATATAGGAAACATTTCAGCAGAACACGCTTTACTTTTGTGTCAACAACTTCAAGAAATTCCACAACTTCAAAATTTCCATCATAATGGATATAAGATATATTCTATTTATTTATTTTTTTTATGCGTTTCATAAAGTTAAAAATCTTTTTTTTTTTTTAAGGTTCAAATGCTATTTTATTTTTAGTAATATAATAAAATACAATACTAATGTAATAGCTGAAACTAAAAAAAAAAAAAAAAAAAA
>CM021767.1:68976829-69031390 GCA_011076525.1 Nettapus auritus
AAAAAAAAAAACAAGCAAAATGAGGCACTAATTTCATTAAGTTTTTAGACAAAATACTTTATATAAGTTGCTGCTCTGTGGTTCTATTTTGGCCCAGTTATGAGCATAAAATGAGATTTTGACCTTCAGATTTTCCCATGAATCAGAAATTCCATTTTCCAGCTATTTGTATATCTGTTTAAAATTGTTCTTTAGATTTTTGTTGAAGGAAGGGAATGATAAATTAAAATTTCATACAAGAATATCTAGGCAAATCATGATATATACTTCAAACTGAAAAAAAATAATCAATTAATATCTTACATACTGCAAGTCACTTCTCTGCTGCTAGTGATGTAAATTTTTTGATGATGGGAAGAAAAGTTTCCAAATGGTTTGTTTTTGCTTGTTTGTTCGTTTGTTTTCTTTTGTTTTGTTGTTTTATGTGTTTGTTTATTTTTTCTGCTTTTGTATAAAAAAATAAAATAAAATGGAGCACTAGACCACTGGGGGTAGCACAAGAAATTCCCACAACACTTCACAACACTTTAAGTCATAAGATCATTCTCTTTAATTTTTTTTCCTTGTTTGTCTTTAAATAAACAAAAAAGTAACTTTACCTGCAATGGTGGAAGAATGTTAAATTTTTTACTAAGGCTGAACTATTTTTCATTCGATAAGAGTTTGAGAACAAGATAAGCAAATAAACAAAACCAAACAATTTTAAATGGTATGGACTGAATCTCTCTATATTCTCTTGTAAACCAGGAAAGACTATGAAATTGATTCAATAGTGGAGTATATATAATTGATTAAAAGTGATTTAGTTTTTTTTTTCGAAAACACAGTTTTATTAGCAAATCTTTCCTTATGTTATGTATTTTTACATGTTATATATGTTACATATTCTATATTCAATTTTCTGTCCATTCTGATATCACAAACATTCTATGTCCCAGCGCTCAAAGAAGCAGATATAAAATATTGGAAGTGTGGTGGTCATTGTCAGTGTAAAATCTGTATATTTCCTTGAAAGCAGCCACTTTGAATAAATCCACCTAAGGACTTTCTGTTTTATTTTTAATGTAATTATACAGAAAAATCATTTTAGACATTTAACATAAAATTATAATTTAAAAATGGTGAAATCTGTTTTTTTTTTTTTTTGTCTCTTTTTAGATCATGTGCAAAAGATGATCTACAAGATAGAGAGTAATACCAATAAATGTAGATATCACTAGCTGGATTTAATTCTCACGGTGTAGCAGTACCTGACCAATCTAAGGGACTCAGTCTGAGGCATTTCTCTTTTTTAGGAAGCTCTAGGAAGTTCATTTGCAAGACAATGTACACAGAAATGCTTCTGCAGGGGCACCAGATGGTGTCTTGTTTATAGCTGTATCTTTTAACAGGTGATCATCACTTTGTCTGCTTGTTCACATAATTTAATTCATTTGACCTCCATCTTTTGGAGTAGATAAGGGGATTAGGTTCTCTTTGGAAATTCTGAGTTGTATATGCCTGTACTGTATACTTCTAGCAGCTGGTAGTTAAGTGCATTTTTCCCAAGTGTTCAGTTGTTATCATTCTTTCATTTAATTTTTAAACTCAGGAAAGGTAATACTAATGGTTTCTGACTCAGTGTGCCTGTATAACTTTGTAAAACATTGCTGAATTGGCATTTTTCTCTCCTTTTTAAATGACGTAATCATGAAAATAAATTCCTTATTTAATATATGAGGCAATATCATAGCATAATTAAAGGGAATAAAAGAACCAAAAGCCACAAGAATGTAACAACTGAGGATGTGATCCTAATCATAAAATATCAGTGGTCTTTCATTTCACCAATCAGAAAACTTTTCAGTTGCTTTTGCAGTTACAGGCACTGATAGATATTTTAACTGTCAGATCTAGCAATCAGTTAATCATAAATTCAAAGAGTCACAACTAGAGTCAATTGGTGTGACAATTTCTGCTCAGGTTGACCATAATCAGTAATTTGTAAAAAAAAAAAAAAAAAAAAAAAGAAAAAAAAAATCTTCAAAAGCTTTAAACCGTTTTCTGTTCTTTCTCTTTTTCTCCATTTTTTTTTCTTTTTTTTTCCTCTGTTCTTTCCCCTTAGATAACAAGTTCTCCAAGCAAATGGACCTTTTCTATTTACGTGCTGTAAAACATTTTCCCCAGTACAACCTTACAGTATGAATAACCTTACTAATAATCACTGAACTGATAACCAGAATTTGTTTCTCTGGCCTCCTGCAGACTAATTGGTGTTTCTACTCTATTTCCAAAATGGTCAATAACCATAGTGACCAATTGCAAAGACAAATATGAGAAAAAAATTGGGGAGGAGAAGGAAGAAAGGAAGCCCATTTTACATACTTGCAGAATGTGGCAACTTTAGTCACAGGTCTTTAAAGCATGTCTGAACAAGTACTAAACTTTCAGTATTACTAGCATCCACTTACTTTTGCAATGATCAGCCAAGATCGTCTGCTTTATAGTTAGCCTTCTTTTTCACTGTGTGCCATCATAACAAACCAGGCTAGCAATATTCCTAAAAAGAGATTCTTAAATATTTATAAGTAAACCCTTATATCTCAGGGACTGGAAACCTGGAAATCTGAATCTATTTGATTCAGAATTAGCATATGCTGAAAGAAACAGAATTTCTTTGTTTTATTTTTCTCTGTGTGTTCTGTGCTGGTATTGGGAATTAAATCCAGCTGAGGATTGCATATTCAACATAGCAGCAATTGTAAACAGTATAGAACGAGAATGACTTGCCTCAAAACATAATGTAAAACAGGAATGCAAAGTTTAAGAGCAACAAGTGTGCAGCAGTACAAAATTAAGGCATTTTTTTCGCTTCCCTCACCTCTTCAGAGTATGCCCATGCTGGAGACTGTGGTAGGGGAGAAGAATAACCTCCAGGAATGAGAGAATTTGAGCAGATGTTTCCTGCGTCCCGATGCCCCAGTCATGAGGGTACAGGGAAAAGGATGCCATTAGGTTAAGTATGCCTTAAATTTACCAGTTGCAAGGCACAGAAAGCAAGCTAGGCAAGAAACCTCACAATCTGTCTCTGTAAGTTTACTATAGAGCAAATTAGAGTTGGGTGAAAGCATTGTGAAAAGCCAAAATGGCTGTACTGGACTGTTAAATGTTCAGAAAACCTTCCGCTATCTCAGGCAAGTTTAGGAGCAAAACCTTTTGATCATCAGGCAGGTCAGACACTGTTCTGGGAAATTTTTAAGCTTGAGGTCTCAAGCCCTAACACAGCATGGTAAGGAGTCCCTTGGGTGCCATTAGCTTATTATATTAGCAGTGAAGTGTAAGAGTCAGTTCCTCTGAGTAGCTATTCAATGTGTGATTAACGTTTAGAAATATCAGAGACAATTGGTTGTGACCCAATCTAGTTAAAAAATAAAATAATAATAAAAAAATCCTACAAACTGGAAAACCTGCATTTAAACCAGAATAGAGGTAAAATATGCTGCTTCTTTCTTCCTTTAGGATGATGTTCTACATCAGTGGTAGGCCTGTGTTAAAAAGTCACATACCTTTTCTGTTATTAGTTTATTTTGATGTAAATTAGAGACAAAAAAAAAAAAAAAAAAAAATAAAAATAAAAAGAGGCATTCCCATATGGCTATCCAGCTTTTGTAGACCACCAGAAATTTCTTCATCAGCAGAGTCACTTACTGTCGGAACAGATATTTAACGTAGATGCAGCTTGCATTACATTCTCTGAGAGTGTGATGAGTAAATGTCTGTCACTCAGCCAACTGACCAATACAGCTCTGATCTTCATTCTATGCCAACAGCAGTCATTCAGCCTGGGCCTCTGACAGTGTCTCTCAACAGAAAACCAAGTCTGGGGCTTGGGCCTCCATCCCTGTCATGTAGATTTATTTATTTATTTATTTATTTTTTTACTTCCCACTATGGAAAAGGCTTACTTTCTGCTATTAAATCTGGTTTACTGCCATCTTAGGAGGATGTATGGAACATTCCTACATATCCCCTATGGAAATATATTACCAGTTTATTATAGCATTTCCTCACACACATTTTATTTTCTTTGACCCTCAGGGGGAGAATTGCCTTACGCTGTTCTCAGGAATTTAAAAACTCAATTTGATGTGGACGCATTGTGTTCTAACACTAAGCTGATTTTTCATTTGATTGTCATTTGATTTCTGGAAGTGATACACAGTCTCTGTTCTTATTCCCTGCTAAGATTTAATGAATAAAATTAATGAAAAATAATTTAAGGATACTAACTGCAGATTTCTTCAACACTTGATGAAAAGTGTCTCACTTATCAGACAAGCTGGAAAGAGTAGTTAAGTATTTGACAGGGCCAAACCTGGACACTTTTCAGGATAATGTGATAGGGCAAAGCAATGCTCAAGAGTGAAAATAATTGAAAACTGTTAATAAGGTAAAGGATAACATCTCTCTTCATTATATGAAAATTATCACACTCTTGCATTTCAAAGAAAAAAATATCTCAATCTCACATTTCAAAGGAGCAATGTAAAAAACTTCTCAGAAGTATGGGCACAACATTTTTTGAAGGATCCCTATTTCTACAAGACATTTCATTGCATATTGCTTTTAATGACACTTGCCACACTGAGAGAAAATAAATCATAAAGTTTCTATGTGAGTTGTTTCCTTAAACATCACAAGCAATTTTCTAGACTACTTAGATAACCAGTTTAAGTAGGCCCTTTACCCAGACATTTCTAAATACATGCAAAATCCTCCGTGTCACTCAGGCTAGGAATTCATCTTAACAGTAGGGCCAGCTGGCAAAACTCAACTCCCACTGGCCCAGAATATGTTATCAGTGATACTACTGCAGTTCTGATGTGACTTCATTTCAGTGAATTGCTCCAGATTTATAAGTTTAAATGAGTAACAGAGATAAAGAGAGAGAGAGAGAGAGAAGAGAGAAAGGGTGAGACGGGGAAGAAAGGAAGAGAAAGAACCCTTGAAAGGCCTGTTTGATTTATGTGCAGTTTGAGGAGCAGAAAAAAAAATAAAAATAAATAAATAAAAAAAAAAATCGAAAAATCTAACAACTGTCACACCATTGCTGGACATCATTGGTGTTTTATTATTATTATTATTATTTTAAATAGTTTATTCAGTATTTGTTTCAGTGGTCAGCAGGCCTAAGTCTCAACTTTATGGAAGGGCTGACAATTTTCAGTCCATAGGCTGAACTGTATAATCTGTATGAAGATGTAGATGTCTTCTGCCAAACTGCTATATATTTTTTTTAGTGCCTGAAATGAAAAAAAAAAAGGCTTTATAATGCAAAGTGTCACACAACCTCAAGATTAGGCAGTTTCAATAGCCTGCCAACTATAATATTTTCTGATGAGCAGGCTTTCTTAATTCTCAGTAGGCTTCACTGAAGAGATGATCTGGGAGAGTCATTAAATTCTACTATCTTTCCAAAGTGAAACTGAAGGTTAATTAATTCTGCAAAAGAAGTTCATGATTATATCTTACAGAACATGAATAATTGCCACACTAGTCTGTTTTTCTTGATTTGCACCAAGTGAATTAAATGATCTTTTACAAAAAAAAAATGATAAGGAAGATTATTTTTTTCCAATGATATAGTAGTATCCTCTAATAATTTTCATTTAATGGGTTGAGTTTATAAGATTTGGGAAGTTTTGAGATGCTAGAGTTAGAATGTTCTCTCATGTGTTTGTTGACCCAATGTCTTAGTGCAAAATACATTTGATATTAAATTTGTTACTCTAGATAATTTACGGGATGACTGCGAGTCACAGACTGTGTAACTCGGTTGAATATGTTTACATTTGTCATGCTCTAGTGTGCTTGGTGCAGCTAATTTTTTCCCCCAAACAAAATGTTATGGTTTGTTTTTTTCTTTATTTTCCTTATTGAGCAAAAAGGATATAACCTCCTTCTATAATGCTAATGTTATTTTATTATTATATATGTATAGTGGAAAATATTTTATTATTTATATATACATATATATTTAGTGGAAAATAGGTAAAAGAGCATCAAACTCTGTGTGGTAAATGTCTTATTTTTCCAATATAACAATGTAATCATGTGACTAATAAATCATGATTACTAGCCTAACTATGATCCATTAAAATCTGTTAATGATCATATTGAAATGATGATGAGGACAAAACTGGCTGCAGCAGTCAGTCAGGTGCACCAAGCTGGTTACGTAGTTATTGTTGTGTCCCATCACAAAGAGAGCAGGAAGTTTACAAAGCTCAAAACAAGTGGGTACAATGATCAGAATTTCAAAAACTTCAGAGTTAATTCAAAAGGTATTATCAGTGTTTAATCTGATAATTACAATTTTTTTTAAAGGAAGCTTTTTCTATTTGGGAAAGGTGTTTTAAACCAAATTTTAAACTCTGATTTCAAAGGAATTGAAGAACATTTTTAAGTACCATGCTGAAAATTAAGGAGAGCCCATGGATAACCTCAGATCCTTTCATCAGTCTTTGTGGTAGGCTCTGTCTCACATATTCCATGTGAATTTGCAAAACTGAATTTCAACATATTTTGAAGGAATCTTCAAAACTTTTTTTCAGTTACAAAACATCATCTAGAGCCTCATTACCTCTAAAACATGGGATTTCATAGTACTGTATATTTTCCTGGGATCTGAATGCCAGACAACTAAGGTGTGAGGATGAGAAAGTGCACAGATAATCTTCAGATTTGCAGTGTTAATTTGTTTATGATGAGATAAGTTAGCTGATAGGTGCTTAATATTTACAGAGTGAGAAGAAAAAACAGCAATTTTGCTTTATTTCTCAGAGAAAGTGGGGGGTAATGTATTATAAGTTAGAAAATAATAATCATTATGTAACACTGTTTTCTAAAATTACAGTAGAGATAATCAAAGAATATAGTATCGGTCCCTATTTGTTGGGTAAATGTTTTTTTTACCTCATTGATGCTTAAATATTTATCTCATGTACTTTATTATCAAATGACAAATAATTCTTCTTGTATCAGTAGTGTTCATGCAGCTTTTATGAAGTAATTCAGCCTATATTTAGGCCTTCTATTATAAAAGAAGAAAAAAAAACAACACACACACACACACTAATTAAAACAAACTAACAAACAAACTAACAAAAATTCAGAGCAACCTGATGTAAATGTTTCATAATTTATTTCTTTAGTATTTTTGTCAGACAGCTTTACAGGATGATAAGGTAATGCCATCCATGGTTGTGTCATTATTAATCTCTTGAGTGCTTTAGGAACATAACCTCACCAGGAGTCATATTTTGTAATTTTCAATGATGAGTGTGGCAAATGCTGACAGAGGGAATTCTTTAATCAAAAAATAAATTGATTGTGCTCAGTAAATCCATTAAGATATTTTTCACCTTCCCAAATTGTCTCTAGGAATGACTGCCCTTCGTTGCAACTTTTTTAGAAATAGTGACTACGTTACCTTTCTAAAATCCCCAGCAGATTGAGATTAGCTATTTTGGGGTATAGATAATTCACCTATTGAATCTGAGAGAATAAAAATTTTTGCACTATAAGTTTTAGTCTTATTAGTATAGAAGACTACAGAACCACTTATGGATAAAAGGCCATGGTGCTGGCTTCAGCCACTTGAGTTTGTAGGATCAAGTCTTGAAAACCCACTGACATCAGTCTAAATTTTTCTTGTGATCTTGCTGATTAGGTTTAGGCATTAGGTTTCCAGTGGTGCCCAGTGACGGGACAAGAGCCAATGGGCACACACTGAAACATGGGAGGTTCTTTGTGAACATCAGGAAATACTACTTTACTGTGAGTGTGATCCCTTTCAATATAAAAGATCCTGCAGTTCTTTGATTAAGGCTTCAGTTCTGAATACATTTACACTCACACTTGACATTAGATAGATGAGCCCTGTGCACATTCCAGGAAAATGTTTAGATTCTTGTCTGCTCAGACAAAACCTCTTTTTTCAACTGCCTTTAGTCTCAGTACAAAATTTAAATGACTAAAACAGTTTTCCAAAACCTCACCAATCCCATCCCCAGTCTCCATTCCTGGTGTTATTTTAGCACAAGATGTCATTGGAAATAAGATTTGGTACTCCCTGACGCAGTGAACTTTTGCATGTTTACTGCTTTTTTTTTTTTTCCTTTTTTCCTTTTTTTTTTTTTTTCCTTTTTTCTATTGGTTTTCCTTAACCTAGCTTACATATGACTCCTTCCTTCTTTAAAAAAAAATCCACAATTGATTGAAAGCAATTTTACTCTTTTAAGTGTTTTTATGGTTGATTGCAGGACAAAAGAGGAAATGTGAATTGCCTACTTGTGGTATCTCCAGAAAAAGGTAGCTGTTTTTTTGTTGTTGTTGTTTGTTTGTTTGTTTGTTTTTGTTGTTGTTTTGTTTTTCTCCTCCCCTCCTTATTTTTTCTTCACATTCCTGACTGCTTTTAAGTGAACTCTAAAATGGTGATACAATTATGTACAAGAGTGATACAGTCAAGTCAAGCTTTTTCTCAAGAACAGCTCTACGCTGAAGGTAGGGCTCTCTGCTCTTTGTAGCCCTGTAAAGGGCCTGGTCCCCTTTGGACAGATATTGTTAGAAATGTTAAACAAGATTCTGCTCCAACTGAAAACCGCTGCGTAGGCAGATCCGCTGGAGTGTGAGCTGGGCCTTCCTTTATATTTGAAAACAGATTGGAAGAGGAAAGGAACATTTCTTCCTGTGGACCCACTCTGCCCTCCTGGCAGGAAGCTCTTTGCAGCTGCACTGCTGGCCACCTGTGACAGCAGCCTTCAATAGCTGGATATCCTGTTGTACAGCTCTGCTTCTGAGCAGTCCATGATGACTATTTGGAAAGTAAATTGTGACTTTCCAGGGTTATAAGCATGCCAAAATCAGGTAAGAAAAAAATAAATAAATAAAAAATGTTGGAACTCAATCTATCCCAAATCTTTTGGCACACTGCAAATAAAGCACTAAGTTTCTAGGACACGTGCTCATGTGTGTGTGTGTTCATGTGTTTAAGGGCAAGAGACAGAGACATTTTTTGCAGTTATGGTTTCAGATTGCCAGCAATTTCTTGAGGAGATAACAGCTCAGGGAATCAAACTTTCTGATATGAGAAAGAGGGGAGATAACTGAAATCTGTAAACCAAAATTCCAGTGATAAAAAATAATAAAAAAAATAAAAAAAAAAAAAATAATAATAATAATAAAGCTATTTCAAATAAGAATGTCAGTTTTTCAGTTTTTCCTTTGTGTGGGGAAAGTGAAATCAGAACATGTGATTTCCTATTTCAGAATTTCAGAGACACGGAGAAGAGGGAGAAGTATTTTAAAACAAGGTCTGGAAAAACTTTCTATGTATGAATCAAAATTTTAGATCCTGGTAGACACTTATTTTAAGGACTTTCCACAGGTGAAAGCATTTTGTATAGCCCAGGGCCTAAACTTTTTGCCTGAAAGGAAGAGGAGGGGACAGACTTATTTCTTGATATTATACATTTGGATAAATGTTCTACAATGGTTTTCTTTGAAACAGACTCCTGCATGCCAGTAAGAGGCAGGCTGCCTTCTTTGTGTACTATGTAGTCTAATAACTCTTACATTTTTATGGTAAGTTAAATAAAACATAGGATTCTTGGGAAATTAAAACTTGAATAAACAGGCAGACTGTCACTTATCCCTAGACTTAATTCCATCTGACAACTAAACAAGAATGGACTAGTAATATAACACTGTAACAGAGATGTGTTCACATTTTTCAGAGGAAGATAAGTTTCCTGACACTGAATGTTAGTGAATATTGTTACCTAACACATTCAGACCTTTTTGAAAGCCCAGCTAGAATGGAATTTGTTTAAATGAATTCTCTAAACATAAAATCTAAGTGTAAAGCTAGGAGAGAAATATATTTGCATGATCACTCACAATCCCTGTGTTTGGGGGTATTGGCTTTACATGTTTAGACATACAAACTTAGCTTTGTTAAATGCATATATTGTTATATATATGCATTTTCTATCAGCATGTATCAGTTATATACTGATGAAATTGTAGCAAATGTACACACACAGTCCTTTAGTGTTTCTGCACATATAAAATATTAACTATAAAGTTCTTTGGTGTCATTGAGACTGATGAACTCTCCTCAGGAACTTAAAAAAAAAAAATTAAGAAAAAATAAATAAAAACAACACAAAACACTGTCATTTTCTAAAACTAATAGATGAAATAGCAGGGTACACAACTCAGAGTACAGTGATAGAGTGAGATATGCCATTTTTCCAGAGATTTCTTTTAAGACTGGTATAACAGTGTTAGATCACAGGTTAGTATGTCAGAGTACAAGAGAGAAGTAATTTTAAAACATATTTATTCAAGCAGAATCAAAGAAAGCTCACATATCGTACACATTGATCTCAGGGATCAAAGTACACAGATAAGTATAGGTACTACTACAAGTAGTACCTATAACTACTACTATAACTACTACTACAAGTCCATTAACTGGACTTATACCAGGTTTTTATTTGGCCACACAAGTGACAGCTAAAGCAAAAGGGTCTAGCAGATATCAGTAATGTGATTTCATTAAAAAAATCAGATGAAAGTCCATGGAAAATGTTGTGTAGTATTCCCACAGTCCCACTTGGCCTGTTTCACTTACTTCAGTAAAGTAGAACTCAATCTTGTTTTAAGAAACAACTGTCCTCTCCTATAATATGAGAAATATTAATTTGTCTAATGTATGTTAAAAATATTATTAATCAAAAAAATCTGATGCCTAGATTTTTTCCAGATGAGCAAATACTAGACTGGGATTTCTCAGCCTTGACTCTCTCCCCTGTTAATTTCATTGAGAATGCCTTTGTTTTGTTTGCAGGAACTCATCTTTCTCCCTATGAGTATGTAAAAGGTCACATGTTTCCACAGTGTCTCTGCCAAACACAGGCAGAAGAAAGGGTCCTTTGAATAATGCTCACTTTCAAGTGCCCTAGTGTTTCAGAAGACTGCTTATTTTGTTGCTCCTTTTCTTTTTTCTTATTTGTTTTTAAAGTTAGTATAAAAACTGTCATCTTAGAACTGCTGCTTCATTTGTACTTTTCTTGAGAATACCTACTTTCTTCTTTGAAGAGCCCTAGGTGGTAAGTTTTCCCTGGTAACATATGTGCAAACCCAGATTTGCTATTAACTTTGCCTTGGTGTTAGGGCTGTCTCTTTTATAAGTCTTAAAGCTTATAAGAATAGCCAATACCCTTATATGTGATCACAGTATATATAAGAAAACAGGAGATTGAGCCATAGTAATGTTAAAGTATTCAGGACAACCACAGGTTAAAAGTAGAGATACCATTGTACCTGCACTCAGAATTAGGAACTACAATGCAAGGAACTGGGGAATATGATAGCTGTTTGTTGTTTATTAATGAATTTGCTAGTACTATTATTTCATATGTCTTAGCTAATTGTTTGTCAAAATGGCTCAGAATAATATCCTGTTAGCTAGACTGAATCTTTGTCCCTCATAGAAAGACACATCAACACTGCAAAGTTTTCTTTGACACCAAAATAGTTCTCATTATCACTTTATTTTCTCAAATTGGTTAGACATCTGGATGAGGTCCAGGCATAATGTTATTTCAGTTTCAAATAAACTTGGTTCTTAAACTACTGTAAAGCTTTTATTCCAAGCCAAATGTTCTCTAGAAAATTTCACAGGTTGGGGGAAAATATAGCTCAGACTTTTTACTTTGAAAGTCAATAAAAATGCTGCAATAGTAGCACACATACAAATAAAATATATTTCATAAAAAGTCATGGATATCAAAATCATTCAGATGCATAAAAGCAGATTTTTCTTCTCAATAACCACAAGCTCCAGTTCGTAGAAATTACCATGTGGTATTCCTGCTAAGCAAGAAAGCAGAGAGATATCACACAGTCCATTACGGCTCCCACCATTCCATACTATGATTTTTATTTAGGAATAAAAATTGGAGACCTAGAACATTTTTCAAGGGGCAGACTCAGGGTAAGGTATGAGAAAAGGAACACACAAAATATTAATGCAAGACAAACCTGTTAATCACATGAGTATGTGAATTAGGCTGGTAGCAGTAAAGCCCATAAAGTGGTTAAATATTCAGACAGGGTAGGTCTTTCTGGCGAATGCTTGACTCTCTCTCTTTCTCTCTCTCTCTCTTTTTTTTTTTTTTTTTTTAATTTCACAAAGTTTTGTCCAATAGTCTTATTGTGTCTCTCAAGAGAGAATTTTTCCAAGGAGGCCCTTGGAATCAAAGTAGTCTCTTTGTTCCTCACAATCTGGCATGCAAAATTTATAACGAATTAGAGCAATAGTAAGAAGGATTGAATCTTGCTGTCTTCATCTGGTCATCAGTTAAGAACACTTACTTTACAGTCTTTTCTAAACTATGCTGGGACTAGAACTGAAACAAATCCCCTGACAGTCAAAACATTTTCCCTTTTAATAATGTATGGTTGTATCACTGTCCAGCAAAACATGTAAACTATATGTTTCCTATATCACCCAATATCTCTATTCAAGGACTCTACAGAAAGACCATTAGTTTTTTACTGCCTAAGTTTTTTACTAAGAATAAATCTTAGGCAACTGTGACTTGGGAGAAGCAGAATATATATATATATATATATGTGTGTGTGTGTGTGTGTGGAAAAAAAATAAAAATAAAATAAAATAAAAAAAAAATCAGCTTTAGTTCTGTAGTTCTAGGACTTTTCTGGTATTTGTACAATTATTAATGGGAAAAGACAAATATAGTTTTCCCATAGGGGTTGGAAAAAGGCAGGGGTCTGAAAACAAGACATTTATTTCCTGGAAATTGTGAAGGTTTCAAAATTCATTTTTATTTCTCAGTGGGATGAAAATGAAGCATGTTCATAATTACATAGAGAAAAATCCTTGAGAAAGATCAAGAAGAATCAAAGAAGGGTTGATAAAGGCATACATCTGGTTCGGCTATGACTGAAGCAATTGTCTTAAACACCGGATTGCCAGTTATTTCATTCATTTCTCCACTGAGACTCATTTCCTTCATAGGAATAATCTATTATTTGTTGCCCTGTGGCAGAGCACAGCTCTAGTACCAGAAGCTCTTAGATTTCAGAAAGCTTCTAGATAAAAGTTATGTCTAAATATGATCCTTCAAGAAGTTTTGCTGTCAGAGTATCTGCACTTTAATGAAATGAAATCTTTTTAAAACAATCCCACCAAACTTATTTACACAGAAAACAAAACAAAACAAAACAAAACAAAACAACAAAAAAAAAGTCATCTGTTCACTGGGACATTGCAAGGAAATAAGAATATTCCTATAGACAATTTAATTAAATATAAATTGCACTTACTCAAAAATTGCTACACTACCCTTACTATACCTCAAAATACTTCAGGGGAATTAAAAAAAAAAAATAACTATAGGTGAAAACAAGGAAAATCCTTCCTGGCTTAGAAAAATGTTCTTCTGCCTTTTCCAATAACAGTCAGTGAGTAACGCACAAAGTATGCTATGACGAATCTGACAAAGACAGCAATCAGAACTGTCTTTGAGAACAGAAGCTTGAGGGTACTGCTGTGTGGGTAACCAAGGTTTGGGATAGAAAGGAAAAACACAAAAGCAAGCAGATTTATTTTCCTTTTCTTCTTTATAAGTAGGCTTGACTAAATTATTAATTGCAGGCCCCCAAGTCTGTTTGATTTTAGATTTCATGGCTATTTACTTTCAGGGGAAGATCCCAGCTTCAACAAGTTATGATACTTTTTCATCATTTTACAAACAAATAATAATCATAAAACCTCATAAAACAGCAACAAATTTGGCTGAAGTTACATGTGAAAAATTAAATATACTTTTCATGAGATTGCACATCTGCTGAGGAAAGCTAGAAGTTCTAGTTTTATCTTATTTTATGTCTCAGAGTTACATATGCAGTTATAAGACTTTCACTCAATACAAAATCAATAATTTATATAAAAAATTCTGCATATGTCTCTCTACTACCAAATAATAGATGAAAACTGACAGATAAAAGCTGAGCTTCAACAACAGCTCAAAGAAAAGATACTGTGTGCATGCAGGGCAGCAGTTAAATCTGTTCTGAGTATGTATTATACTGGAGCTGAAAGAAAATTTCAGCTGAGGAAAACAAAATTCAAACAAACAAACAAAACAAAAACACACCCTAATTTTTAGTTTTTGGCAGCAATAAATTAATTAAGTTGGACTCCAGGTAAGAGGACAAGAAGGTCACAGGACAATTTAAGACTCGGTTATGTTTCTTTCTTCCAACCTCACTTATGATCAGATTGGAAACCTACAGCAAATGTTATCAATAAAACATCTTGGCCACTTTGCAGTCAGAAATGTAAGATTCATGGGAGAGAATCTTGAGATTACAGAGGGAGCTAGAAAGCAGGAGACTGGTTCTTGCTGTCTGGTGTAAAGGGTACTCTCTGGGACTTGAATCCTTGTCCTCATGCTTTCATTAAGCAGTCTGGATAAAATGCATACATAATATTCAGAGCAGAAACTAAATGTCAGACTTCCCATTTTCAAACACCTCCTTAACCAGGGGCTACAGTGTCATGCATTCACTCCTTCCATGCATTCACAATTTCATTTCCATCTATGCATATGTACAGGGTCCAGCTGGGATGGAGCTCCTCTTCTGAGGAGGGCAAGTGAGAGAGCAGTTGTGGTGATCACATGCCTAGAAAGATAAAACCACCACCACTTTGTCCTACCTTTGATAGCAAGAGTGGATATCCCACAATATCATTTCACTAGGGCCATCATGTATCCTTCTGAGAAGTATGAATGTGGACTTCTTTAGACTCTGGAGGAAGATGAGTCCACTTGTTGTGCTCTAATCACTGTGTGACTGTGAAGAAAAATTGACATTTCTCCATTTCTCATAGCTATGGTTTCAAATGAAAGAGACCATAACTCACCTCGAGTATTGCGTACAGCTCTGGGCACCACAGTACAAAAAGGACATTAAACCTTTGGAGAGTGTCCAGAGGAAGGTGACAATGATGGTGAAGGGCCTGGAGAGGAAAACATACGAGGAGCGCCTGAGGTCGCTGGGCCTGTTCAGCCTGGAGGAGGCTGAGGGGAGACCTCATCACTCACTGTCTACAACTTCCTCGCGAGGGGGAGTGGAGAGGCGGGTGACCTTTTCTCCATAAATACCAGTGATAGGACCTGCGGAAATGGGGTTAAGCTGAGGCAGGGGAAGTTTAGACTAGACATCAGGAGGAGGTTCTTCACCAAGAGGGTGGTTGCACACTGTAACAGGCTCTCCAGGGAAGTAGTCATTGCACCAAGCCTGTCTGAATTTAGGAAGAGATTGGACTGTGCACTTGTCACATGGTCTAAACTTTTGGGTAGACCTGTGTGATGCGAGGAGTTGGACTTGATGATCCTTATGGTTCCCTTCCAGCTCGGGATATTCTATGATTCTATGATAACTGCTGTACTTTATACTGAATTCTGCTGGCAATGTATATGAGCACATTTTTTCTAAATAGGGTGCCTCAGAGGCATAGATGCTGAAATACGCAGCCAGAATGGAAGAAGAACCAGAAATACATGCACCTAACGGGCTCCCAAACAAAACTGTACTAGCTTTGTCCCCAATAGCCCTTGAGGTGTTGCTTCTGAGAGCCATTTGTCCTAGACCTTGCAAACAGGTCTGTCTGGGTTTTTAATGATCAGATTCAAACCCAGGCATTTGACCTGTAACTGGAGTTGTAAAATTGTCAGTCTGTCTGTTCTACTTTTATAGCCCCTAACTAGTCAGGTGACATTTTTAATGATTCTGTTTGTTGGAATTAGAAAACAAATTCCCCTTGAAGTGAGATTTGCCCCAGTTCCACAGGAAAGCAGGAGCCCACAGGCAATGGTTTAGTATATGAACTGAAAGAAGATGCAAAACATTTCAGAAGCTTGTATTTGTTCGTATTCTTCTATGAAATTTCCTTTAACAATTGCAAAGCCCAAAAGGAAGAGTTCTTAAATGCTTAAAGTATCTAGGCCTATGAGAATCTTTCCCTGTGTTTCCTGAATTTGATTCATTTAGATCATGTTGGCATCACCTTTTAAAACAGTTTGTGTTTTGTTTGACAAGTTCATTTTTAGTGGACAAGGAAGCACTCAGAAAATTTCTGTATTAGTGCACCCCTTGCTCTCTATCTGCTGTCAGTAGAAAGAGTTCCTCTGTATCCTACCATGTACAAACCAAAACATCAAAATGTGTCTTTGGTCCAATGCACAGCTCTGTCCAGATAGTGAAGTTCAGTTCATGATTTGCATTAACATTTTCTTAGAAGAGGAGTGATTTTAATTTTTTTCCCTCGTCTGACTATGAATTGCAAGTGTTTAAAAATGCTTATATTGAGGCACCTTGCTCTCCTAATCTTGAGAAATAAAGGGCTTAATTTTTGGTATTTGTGTTCACCATACATTAAAGTAATGGTATTTGAAAAGTACAAAGCTTTGCTTCTGTTAGATGCAGACTGACATTTCTGAGATACGTGTAAATTCAATTTAGCTAATTTATTTTTAAAACATATATTTTACCTGACTTCGGACAAATGTGACATTCCTGTTGATGCCCTTAGGGGTACTCAGTCCATGGCAGAGAGGACAGGGCTTGTGTAAGAACTGCCTATCCATTCTTCTTCTCTTCTGCCTTACCTATTGATTTCTACCATCATATTCTTTACTTTCCCCTCAGCTGTATAGACATAACTATAGCCATGCAATAAATGGGATCAATGAGATGACCTGGACTAAAAGTAAATTTTCCTCCAACTTATTGTTAACACTTAGTGCACTATGGTGTAGAAATGAAATTGAGGAGCAGAAAGTCCTTAAGGCAACAATGTCACTGAAATGCTTCGTACTGTGGAACCATGGATCAAAAAATGTAGTTCCATGTAGATTTCATCTGTCAACAACGAGGCTGTTTTCTCCTTCACCTTGTGTGGCTACTGTGCCACTTCTACCCTCTGCCACAACTTAATATCCCATAAGTTACATTGAGGTAGTCTCCTCTGCTCTTTTCTCTCCCTCTTTTTTATTTTTTTATTTTTTTTTGATGCTTTTCTTGAAATATTTCATTAACACAACAAAGAAGGTAGAAAACTAGATGAGAAATGGAGAAAAATAACAGATAATTGGACATATAGGCAGTATTTCACACCATATAGGTAGGAAAAGCATACAGTGCTCCATTACTCTCACAGCACTCTTCCCATTTCCTGGACTTTGACACCGGTGGTGTCACCCAACAAAACAGTAACCAGCAACCAGACACAGAAATCTAATCTAAGCCTTGATATGATATGCTGATTTTACTATCTGTCCAGTCTACTTTGTAAGCATTTGGCCACAGCTGTTGAAATAACACCTTAATTTTCAGACAAGCCTTAGTGCTTTTTTGGGAATAAAGTTATTGGAAAACTTTTTTTTTTTTTTTTTTTTTTTTTTTTTTTTGTGTCGTGAATTTGACTTGGATTCAGTTCACCCAGGTAATTTAAAAGCAAACTGTTGAAATTATTTGTTATGCCAAAAAGAGTTCCTTTTCCTTTTTCTTTTTTATTTTTTTTTTTTAGCAAAATCAATTTAAGTGAAAACAAAACAAAATAAAACAAAATTAAACAAAACTGTGGGGTTTGGTTTAAATGTGCAGGGTCTAAGACCTTGTAATCTTCATTGCCATTAGATGTGTTGAAAAAGAATTCACCAAATACCTTATACAGAAGATATTTAAGTCTGTGGGCTATGATTGCAGTTTGGTTTTGTTTTGTTTTACTTCATTTTTTAATTTTGACTGAACTTTGGAACTCTTTTTTTTTTTTTTTTTTTTTCCCAAATATTATAAAAGTTTATTTCTTCTGAAATATTCTTTTCTTGAAAACATGACAGATGATTTTTAATGGAAAATTGGAGTGGAAAACTTCACAATAAAAAATATTTTCCTCTCCTTTATGTGGAAAATGCATTTCTGAGTATCTATGGTGCCCATGATAACTTCCTAATTGTATTTCATTTTGAAGCACAGTGAGAGAACTTTGTTTCCTTAACTGCTGTAAAAAAAGAAGAAATAGGGGAAAAAAAACAACATCAACAACAACAAAAAACTACTTCCATCAGTCACCACAGCCAAACACTCTCTTCCAAAGAAATTAAAACATCACACTGTCCTTAAAATTGGCTGTAAAAATGGCATCTTCTCATTTAAGAGCTCTATCCTTTTTTATTTATTAAAACTGTTTATTTAGGATTATATCTAGTTAGGATTATTAGTTGACAGAAACAAATTTACAGCCTTGTTAGAACCTTTTAGCACAGCAGAAAGAACATAACAGAGCTGTCATCTTTTCCATCTTGTATGGTAACAACTGGCTGGTTTACAAAATTTTGAGCAACTACGAGCTGAGGAACTCCACTTAAGACAATAACAATTACTGTTGGAGAGATTCATTTTAAAAAAATATATATTATTCGTATTTTTAAGTGGATCTGGATGATTAAATATTAGAAAACATGAGTTCAGCTTGACTTTCAGGTTCTCAGATCTGAATTTGCAGCACTAGCAGTTATTATATTAACTTGTAGCTTGTGGTATTTGAAGAAAAATAAGCACAGACAGGTCTGCACTATAAAATATTGCCAGTATCAATTTTGTGCTTGCATTTGTGAAAATAAATAAATAAATAAATAAATAAATAAAATTGTACCATTTGAGTCCTTGCTAAGAACAAATCAGCACTGGATATGTAGTTCATTTTGTGATAATACAGGTTATATACGAAAATGTCTTACACTACTATCAAAATATACCTTTGTGTGACTTTGCCAGTAAAATTTTATAGAAAAGTTGAAGAAGTATAGATGAGCCATAGGAGCCAATAAACAAGAACTTCCTAATGTCAGGTCTTTCATAAGCAGTTCCTATTGTATTGTTGCACTATAAAGGAGACCTCTTTTTTGGGGTAATGAACAATATGGGTAGGTGATATGAAGTCCAGCAAAGCTGGTCAACAGAAAACTTTCTTGTAAGTCTTAAGACCTACTAGCTGTAGACTATGAAAACAATGGTACAAAACTGGGTCTTGTTGAACCTGGGATACAAATATTTCCAGTCTTTTTGCAGTCAATCTTCACTGACTTCATGGATGTAAATGAAATATGTGTCTTCTTCTGGCTGTTAACCCCTGTCTACTAATAGCCCTTTCTGCCCCTCCTCTCCCCCCCCCCCCGGGGGGGGTTTTTTTTTTTCAGCCAGAATGATTTTTTCTCTAGTCTTCTTGTGAATTAACTCAGCACAGCTGTGCCAGCCATGCTCCAGTGCACGTCTCTGCAGTGAAGGCCAGGCAGCTGTGGTTTCTCCCTGAAGAAGGCTAGCCATTTGTCTAGAAGCTTTGGAAGGGGGTATATAGACCACATCTTGGAAAAAAATGCCAGCTACATGTGATGGCTGGGAAAATCAGTCTGGAAAGAGAATTAGGAGTACACAACCTAACAATGATTCCTTTAATATGCTGTGGATCGGTAATGTTTTTGAACAAAGTAAAAGAGAATAGCTTGGAGTGCCTGTGGAGGGGGAGGAGGGAGAGACAATGCACTTATTGTCCTTTAACAAAAACAATTCTAAAGTGCACCTTAGCAAAACTCATGGCTTGAAATCTTTTTTTTCTTTCCAGTTGCTTGATGCGCAGCATGTTCCCCTAGCATTCCCCAGTCCTTAATTGCATGTACACCCAAAGACTTTTGTGCTGAGCACTTTTTTTTTTTTTTTTTTTTTTTAAAAGGAAAAAAAAAAATTGAATGTTTGAAAAGCTGATTGACAAGGATTTTTTTTTTTTCCCTTAACTTTTAAATGTTTTCAGCAGTGCTGCCCTATAGCCTTAGACAATGCCACTGACCCTTTTACAAATCTCTGTACACATTGAAGAGTGAAACTTTATACACAGTTAAAAAGAAGCTTTTTGGCCAGGTTTTGACAGCTGCTATTCTAAAACAATGTTTTGGCTCCAATCAAAAATATGACTTTATTTCCTTTTGGGTTCCTACCAGAAGCCATATGACTCTTAGATAGAAGTGGAGGAGGGGTGGGAGCAAGAAGCTTGTTCAGTTGTTTTCCCCATAGAGCTCAGACTGTGCAAAAGGAAATGACAAAGGAATTGCATTTATCCAGGTTGTTGGTTGTATGATAGGTGGTCCCTGTGCTACTATTTGAAGAAGTGAAAATAATGCACCACGCATTTATTACGAAAAGTGAGGTCCTGAACTGTAAAACTGGGAGATTAAACTATAATTTTCTGCTTTTCTCTTTGAAAAATAAAAATGTGTTCATGCACAGGGTGGTGTTTATGTTGCTTTAGAGACAGAATTTGAACCACCAATGGGTTCATGAAAGCCCCAGGTGGAGCTAAGGCAGGTGTGAGATAATCTGTGCCCTCACCCACATATGACATTATTAGTTTAAGTTACTAACTTACCTTAGTGGGGCCTCAGCTTGGCTTTTGACCACAGGCAATTGCTGTGGTTGCTTTTGCTAAAACCTGTTCTGGTTAGAGATCATATCAGGGAGTTTAAGAGGTGATCCAAGCACGCCTGTGCTGGGTGGGCTGAGCCAACGCTGCCTGAATCTGTAAGAGCTCTGAAAGGCAGCAGCAGTGGGAGCAGGAGCAGACGTGTCCGAAAGGTGACACAAGCTGAGGGGCCTGTGAAACCGTACCAGGTTTCACTGGAAAACCATTATGGATGCAGCATGTGATAACTTAGAAGTATAGAAAATATTTCTTTAGGAATTTTAATAGAGTAGATAAGTACTAGTGATTGCTGGGATTTCCAGAGGTGCAGGAAAATGAAATCTAGTGCTTATTATAGTATTACTCACACTAGACAACACAGGCTTGACATTCCCTCTTAAAGGTCCCTTTAAAGTCTTAAGTAAAAAACTTTCAGTTGAAGCTTCCATCTGAGCTCACATCTTTGAGACCTAATACCACCAAGCTTTGTTGAGTCTGTCACTGCTGCGCTAGTAATCAGACTAGCTGGCTGAATTCTGACCATCTCCCCCAAATACTACCAAGGGAAATACTGCCACACGAGCACTGACTTCAGCACTCTCTCCTCTTCTTTCACCAAAATATGTCTGTCTTGAAATTCTCTGTCTCTGTAATGATCAAGTAAATTCTGGATGTAGGACTTGGAACATGTAAAAAGAATTTCTTAGAAAATATGATGAAACAAAGAAATAAACTATTGGTTTCTCTGCAGTAGGATGCCAGCAAGGCATCCTTTAAGAAACAGTGCATATGTATGAAGTTTGGTATGTGTGTAAATGTCAATATATGGATTTGTAGCTTGAAAACCAGATTTAAAGAGACATTATCTTTTGCAAGTTATAATAAATGTGAAGAATTTAAAGCTGTGGACAAAAAGAATATATGTGACAGCTGTGAAAGACACATTCACCTACATGGAGTTTATGAACTATTTAACTTTGTCAAGGTCATCATTATTAGTTGAATAACTGCTGATCCTACAAAGTGCTTTGCATGACTGAGCAGATGTGCATCAGTTTGAGAAGAAAAAATACTGAATTTATAAATTCTGAAACAGTAAAATGGGTACAGGTTTGCATTCAAATTTAAGAAGAATCTAAAATCCATGAATTATTGAACAATTTTTAATTCATACTCCCACAGTGGAGCCTGTTAATATTCTGGAAAAAATAAATAAATAAATAAATAAAAATTAAAAATCCTTCTGAAGTTGAAGTTTTGCTGGTGAAACTATTCCTCAGTATTCCTCATTTGGCTCATTTACAGGGCTTAACGTAAAATTTACCATCTATTACATCATAGCAATTGTCAACATGAAGAAAATTGTAATAATATATATTAATGTACTGCCTCTATTCTTTTAAAAGAGATATGGTCCACTGATGTAAGTTTGGTGAAGATATTTTGTTATCAGCTCCCCTCATCCCTTATCTTTGACAGAAAGAGGATGTAAAAGAATTTACCTACAGGAAACAGATAGGAACTGGTGCAATGAAGATAGAATGGGTAACCAATCTAATTTATGAGAAACTCATTAGAATGTTCTCTGTTTAGTTCCTTACCTCTTAAACTTACAGTACAATAAATACATAAATTCAAGAAATAGCAATGCATCCAGTTTATCCACTTAATATATGCAAAACCAACTTATTAAGCAATTTATTTTATGCAATGATAGAGAATTAAAACAAAATAAATAAAGTGATTTAAGTAATGCAGCAATTCATATTAGCTTTCTAAGAAGTGGGCATACTACACTCAAATATAACACTTTTTGGAAATTTTCAAAATACCTTACTTCCTTCATTTTTCTTAGCTTATAAGTCTTGCACTATTTTTGCCAGCTTGATAAATGCCAGCAAATTTTATTTGTGTCTTCTAATTTTTGAAAGAAAGACATTTGAGAACTGCACTGGTTCTCCTATTCACATTCTTTTTTTTTTTTTTTTTTTTTTTTTTTTTTTTCCTTCCTTTTTTTTCCCTGCCATGATTCCACCTTAATTCTTTTCCTATTAGTTTGACAAAATGTCTCAATATATCTGTATATCTGGAATAACTTTCATATAAAGAGACTTTTTTTTTTTTTTTTTTTTTTTTTTTTTTCTCTAGATCTTCATGTTTACTTTGCATGCCAAAAAGCCAGTGGTACGTGTGCCTTCAAATATGTGCTTAGAAGCAAATGTTCTTAAATCCCTATGCTCCTTCCACATGGACCCTCCATTGCATGGGACAGTATATGCATATGTAAACTAATTTTTATGTACTGCTTAGATAAATTTTTCTATATATCCTTGTCCTTTGTCCTTAGAAGACATCTTTCAGTGAGGATAGCTTCAAGTGTGTGAGGGCAGTTGCCTTCTAAGTCAAGATACATCTTCCAGCTCTGCAAACTGAAAGACAGGTCAATTTGAGTATATCGAATTTTATATGTAGAGATTAATAGTTCATGTTTATATAACAACTTGGTCAAATTGATAGTATTCCATTTCCATTCTAGTTCTGCAAAACCAGAAAGTTATGAATCTAAACAGGTCCATCTAATCCAGTATTTTAAGTCAGAGGTTAGACAGTTGGTGACGGTTATACAAGAGTTATTGAAGCCTCAGTGTAAGTAACGATACATGAGAGTGGAACATTTTTCCTGTCAGGTAAATCCCACCTTTATTTCTATTAATTATTGTAATACTTAAACACACAAGATATATAATTAAATGCACAAAATGCAATTTTTCTCCTAAAAGTAACATTATTTTTTTCCTGCTAAATTACTAAAACCTTATATCCTTGACTTCATTTGCCAATGAAATGTGTATCTGAGTTTTTTGCCTGCTCTTTTAAGACAACATTCATTATTTTCACTAAGTGATACAGCTATCTAAACCAGCTATATTTTTTCAGTTATTTCAGTTAAAAAATAAGAGAAGACTAACGATGTATGTGTTCTAGCAAACTCCTTCTGTTCTCTTCAAGCTATTTTGTAACTATTGTGATGACAGGGATCACAGTCTAACTGAAATTTCTATTATTTATGTAATTAAAACATGCCTTTCATTTTTAAAGTAATTTTGAGTTTTTAATTCTCTGCAAACATTTTTTTTTTTTTTTCATTAACATTTTAAATAGGAAAAACTATGTTGTGGTATTATATTCATTCAACTCCTTTTTTTTATTATTTTTTTATTTATTTTTTTATTTTTTAATCCTAAAATATAAAGAACAAAACACTCTCCAGAAGAGAGACATTCAACCATTCAACCTTTTACCTTAAGTCTATTGTTTATCCACACAATATGTGTGAATAAGGAAATTAGTGGAAGAGATATATGACTTCTCTCCATATTTGGGTGGGTGGGGGGGAGAACATAGGTATTTTAATACAGTATTATATATCCTTTAAAGTTTGAAAGGAGAAACATCATCTGGAGGTAAGATAGAATTGTATTTTGCTTCCTTTATAAAACTGTCTGCAGAAGTAATTCAAAAACAGGCCTCTTGTGGACTCTCCTGTAATATCTCTATTGCTCTTCCGAACAGAGACTAATGATTATGATGTTGTTCTTGATTTCTATCAGACCTTTCCTTAAACATATATGTTAGGTGGTTATTAAATGTTAAATACAGTGAACACAGACTTGCAGAGGATCAGGGGAGACAAAGGGAGTCCAGTAACCTCTACAGGACAAACAGAGCACCCTGACTTGTCTACACCTTGGATCATCAAAGGAGAATGATGGTATTATTGCCCTGGTGGGAAAGCTACTAAGAGGGGTCAAGGGAACACTGTGCAGACTACAAGGGATTATGATTCCATTTAGGGGAAGAGGTTTTTTTGTTTGTTTGTTTTTTGTTTGTTTTTTGGTTTTTTTGTGGGGTGTCAAGAGAGTGAAATTTTGCATTTGTATAAAACTTACTATGGAATGTTTTAAGGAGATTTTGGAAATGTGAGAGTTACAGGATGTTTAGTGAAAACTGTGAAAAAGGGAGAGATGAGTTTGGATCAGGGGTACAAGATATGGAACAATAGAGGGGCCACTGAAATGTAAGTAGGCTGCTGGTCAGCAGACTTCTCTGACAACCTGTGATCACTGCAGTCTGTCCTGTACTCTTATTAAATCTTATTTGTAGGTGCTTTCCACGTGGATGCACTCTCTATTCTGTATATGTGTAAACGTTGACAGATTTTAAGTGGCACTAGCTAGTGTATAGGACAAGAATCATAGAATCATTAAGGCTGGAAAAGACCTCCAAGATTGTCTGTTCCAACCATCAAAAGATTTGAATGCCAGCAAATGGAGTGAGCCCTCAAGGCCTCATAGGTCTATGGGACAGCAACAGGAGGAGACCAGGGTCTAAGGGCCAGCAACTTAGGCCATAATAGGCCATAGGCCGTATGCTGAAAATGTCCATGTTTTGACATGCGTTCCATTGTTAAGAGCTTCAGTCCTGATTAGCAGGAGAGGAGGAACAGAATGTTTCCATCTGCACTCCTCATGACTGTGTGAGGGCCACTAGTGTCTCTACAGGTACTGGTACAGGTACCATGCTCTGACTGTGCTAGCTCTGCATAGCCAGGTACGTGTATGTGCGCGCGTGTGTATGTATGTGTGTGTGCACCTACTGGGAACAGCAGTGAGGTGCAAGTGAGGTCTGGTTGAAGGACCTGCAGCGGCCTCACCCCCGTGGGGCCAGGACAGACGAGATCTGCTGGGGCCTGAATCCCACAGGGCTCAGCCGTCTTTGACTGATGACAAAAATGTACCCTCTAGGCATTCTGTTTCAGGCGTTCAGTGTCTCTAATACTAGAGACTTTTTCCAGCATCTAACTACAGTTGAAAATGACTGTTCCTTACTCCAACTACTATTGGCTAAAACTACATTTTGCTTCTTTTCTTTGTGGGAAACTTCAAGGAGAGGACAGATCATTCTGGAGACAATTAATGAAATTTAAGTAAACACAGAAAGACTGCAGTGGTTAACTGAAATGATCCGTATTTCTCTCCAGAGAGCTGTTGCCAGTTTTTTGATATTTAATGTTTCCAATGCACTCTCAGTTTTATGTTCTGTAAATTTAATAGACTTAGCCTATGTTATATCACCTATTGCTAAATACATTGAGCAGGCCTGGACTGAGGCCCAAGTGAAACCTTAGTGAACTCCACTTGTTACGTCCGGCCATCCTGGCAGTAAATCATTCCCAGATAATCTTTGGGTACACAGCAGACATTTAATCAAGACCATAGCTCCCTAGCTTGGCTATGGGAATGACACCTGAGAGAATATCAGAAATCCTATTAAGGTTCAGATGTATGACATTGCTGCTTCTCCTCTGCTGCCTCTATCCTCTTACCCTGTCATTAGAAAGAAATTAGATTAATTTGACAAAATCTGTTCTTGACAAATCTGAGTTGGCTGATGGACAACTCCTTTTTGTTATGCTAGAAGCTGTTGCACTAGATGTGACCCCAAGTCAGGGAGATGTTTTGCTAATCAGCCAAACAGAACTGGAAGGAAGGGCTGCAACTTGACAAGCACCTTCAGACACTTCAGACACTTCATCAAAAAATATCTGCCATGGCATCCAACTCACTCTAAAACTGAGGCATGTAGTAATGAAATATTTTACCAATGGGTTGCAACTGCAGAAAAATAAAATTTTGGTCAAGAAGCAGAAACTTGTATAAAAAAAATGAACATATATAGTAAATTTGGATTGCTTCTAAATCAATCCAAAAAATCCCACTTAACAGCATAATCTCACAATAGCAACAGTTATTGATGTTTAGTATCATTAGGTTTTAATCAGCTTTCTGGCAAACACCCTGATTAAGTGTATAATTTAATTTAATGAATTCCAGTTACTTTTTTTTTTTTTTTTTTAATTGAAAGTTTGAACACTACTTCTTTATTTCTCTTCTATTGCTATCATTTTTAAATCTTTCTCAGTAATTGTACATTTCAATTCTGAAAAAAATGATTCTATCATGCAGTGTATTAGAAAGATGTCAAAATAAATTGCAATTGAATCACATTACTTTAGAAGAAGAAAATTTCTGTAATTTAAGTTGCTGAGGCCTAGGAAACTTGGGTTTATTTCTTCTCTCCACTCCCAACATCCTCATAATTAATGTAAATAAACTAGCAGGGCCTCATGTTACTGTGATTTACTATGTTCAGAAAGTTTCATACTAATGAAAGAATCATGTGCTTACCAAGACTGAGGAAGGAAAGATAATCTCTGCATGTGAAAAGTTTTTTGGCTAGGATAGACAGATGTATACTTCCTACGGAACTATGGTTTTGTTCAGTCATCTTCTAGCTATCATAGCTATCATTAGCTTTTCCTTCAGGGCCAGATTGACTCATAGGTTCATATCATTGTCTTTCAGACCTCCCTGCCTTCTTCTCTCCCCCCCCATTTCCCCTTCCCATTTCCCCCCCCCCAACATATTCTTTCTACTTATGGCTTTCTAAGGTGACATCAGTCCATCTAACTTAAAGGCCTAATTTAAGCACAGCTTCATTGAAAAGTTCAGTGCCTGCCCCAGGGGAAGTAGGGGACATGTAGTTTAATTAACAGAGCTGTCTTAATTGAAAACCAAACCAAACCACACCTAATTTGTAGTTACATATCTATTAGTAAGATGGCAAGTCTAGTGGTACAGAGAGTAATAAGCAAGGCTAACTGGCTCAATTGAACTGAATTCTGTTTCTTGGAGGTGGTAATTATGATTTTTTGTGAAAAATTTTGAGGTTTCTTTCACTTGTTTGTCATTATTCTTATTTGCATTTATTTTTTTATTTCTATTTTTTTACGACAGAGGTATAGCAAAGTGACTGACAAATGAGTGTCCTAGCATCATGAGAATGATTTAGCATAATTAAGTTTGTGGGAAATGATGTTCTGCAAAGTTATTTCACTTGGCTGCAATAGTGAGAGGCACAAACACTGGCACCATAGGTAAATGAATCAACAATATTTTCTTGCAACCTAACCACTTTCAATTAAGAAAAATAATAGTAATAGGAGAGGAGAAAGAAGAGTTAATGTTTAAGCATCTCTTACATCCAGCCAACAATAATGTATCTTACAAATTGCAATCTTGTGATGTTTTATATGACTAAAACTATAGCTTCATGGCATAGTAAAATGTAAATGTAAAAAAAAAAAAAAAAGTGTCCAAATGTGTTTTATGAGGAACGGTAGAAATACATATATATTTAAATATAAAAATCTTTAAAGTAATTACAGATTTATTTAATTACAACTCACCTTGTTCTATAACATCCAGGAAGATAGCACTAGGACAACAACATGTCATCGGCTGGAGAAGTCACGAAGTCACTAAGTCACTGCAGTGGAATACGAATATAATTAGATTTCTTGTTCCTTTTTTTTTTTTTTCTTTGTTTCTTTTTCTTTTTTTTTTTAATTTCTCATAAAATTGACATTGTTTATTTTTAATAATTTTAAAATCATATTTTTTAATAATAACTATCTTTCACAAAGTTCAGATTTCAAAATGAAAACAAAAATCATCTCCCTGACTAACTTAATTTTCTAGCTATAAAGCTAAAGTTTCCACAGTTAAGGGAGTCATGGGACACAGTGAATTTTTTAAAAAATAGTAGTCTGAGTACATAAATATGTTCAATGGACATCTAAATCTTCCTCTTCCACAGTTAAGGGAGTCATGGGACACAGTGAATTTTTTTTAAAATAGTAGTCTGAGTACATAAATATGTTCAATGGACATCTAAATCTTCCTCTTTTGTAAGTACACTAGAAAAGGTATTGTCCAGGTCTGAATGCACTGACAGACAAATTGAAAGAAGCAGGTGAGTACTGGTCACAAAGGATATACAACCTAAAGCTTTTATCAGTTTTGCAAGACTTAAATCATCCCAAGATTGAGTAAACTAGAAATAATTATTTATCTGGTGAAGTGTTTACTGTGAAATACTTTTGTACTTGAAAAACACTTCCAGATTTCATCATCTGCTTATACTTCAGCTATTTGTCTTTCTTCTTTTATTGTTTGTCTCTCCAAGTAAACTCAACATGTTGTTTATAATTGCTGACAGTCTCTCTGTCAGATGTACGCTATATCCCTCCCAAATCTGCTTTTATCTTTTACACAAAATAAAGCTGCTCTCATTACAGCCTCTAATGGCTGTTAGCCAGATCTCAGAACCAATACTTCTTCCTCTTCTTCTTTGACCTGTTTCTCTGTTCATCCTCCCCAGTGACTCATTTCTGTAACCTCATTGCAAAACCAAACACAATGATTTTCTTAATATGGATGACTCCCAGATGTGTGCTTTAGACCTATCTACTTCTCTCTAGACCAAAAGCTGCTCAAGAAGATAGATAAAATAATTTAATTGTCTCCACATCCACATCCCCACACCTTCCTTCGACAGGATTCATGGCTTACTTTTTCTGATCCATAGACTGTAGGTCCTCTTATCTGCAACTCAAACCGTATTGTAGGTCTTTTTGCCTATGTTTGTCCAAATATTACAGTATCTGTCAGAAAAAAATTGTCTGAGAGCTTTGCTGTCTAAACTTTCAACTAAAGCATGTAACTCCTCCAAACTCAAACTGTCTTGCATAATGTCTTCTCCTTTGATAATTATCATCATATCCATTCTGAAAGCTGCAGTAGAAGACACTTTCCACTAAAGTAATGTCACATAGCCCTGTACATTCTTCCATGTGCTTACTCTTCTCATCAAACAGAAGCTCCTTGTCTTCACTACAGAAGCTCTTAGCAACACCTACACAGAACCCCTATTACTTTTTATTTAAGAATCTGTCTCTATCTACTCCTTCCAAAGTGTCTGTTGCTCAGAGACTGGCTGAGCGTCAGTCTGCTGATGGAAGGTGTTGATTGTTCACCTTTGCATCACTGTTTTTTTCTTTTTTTTTTTTTTTTTTTTTTCTCCTTCACATATTAAGGGTCTTTATCTTGACCCACAAGTTTTTCTTGCTTTTGCTCTTCCAGTTCCTCCCCCCACACGCCACTGTGGGAGAAAATGAGTAAGCAAGCATTGTGTGCTTACTGGTGCTGGCCAGGGTTAACCTATCACATGTGGACAAAAGAGACTTTTTTTGTTGTTGTTTGTCCCTGATATGGCACCATTAGGAATTCTGCAACTTTCAGCTGTTTGATAGCAAGTGTGTAATTGCAGCTCCAGGAAAAACTGACATAATTTAAACAATCTTGTACTGTAAGCTTGAATATTACAAACGCAAGTCATTAAATGCTTTTCTCACTTTTAGTTTCAAAGTCTTAGAGCTTCACATTTCACTCTCTGTTACTCCAGAAGTTCAGAGTGAACCAGTGACCTTTTTGGAACATACTGGAACACTAAGAAGCATAGTCCTGCTTCATTCCTTTATTCCTTTTTTTTTTTTTTTTCTTTCTCCACTTTTTGAAAAATTTATTTTGGTGGCAGAAACAGATAGTAGTAAGTAAATAAATATTGTAAACAACCATGTTATTTTCTCATCTTCACCATCTAAATGTTAGTGGCATAGAAATAATAAAGTAGATATTTCCAAATATATGCACACTTGTCCAACTTTAAATGAAAAAAAAATGTTGCTATTTGGGCAAGTTCAAGCATACTGAGGTTTGTCATGGATGACTGGTTTTCCTACATTACTATTTTTCAAGATTAAGAGATATGCTTGACATAAAAATTATTAAAATAATAGAAGTAACAGAATGACAAAATAATATTCAGCATATAAAGTGTCTGGACTATCAAACTGGTTAACCCCCTGAAGGGTTTAACTTGCATTTTCTGTGCACTACTATCAAGACAAAAATCAGAGCAGAAATGACCTGGGCTTGAACCAATCATTAAGATAAAATTTCACCACTTGCAAAGCAAATAATTTCTGGCAGATGGCAGGTACTGGAGAATAAGTAGTAATCTTTTTGGCAAACTGCATTTGCCAAGTGATTGCCAGACTGTGTGGCCTCAGCTGTCAGCAGTAGATTTTCAAGAGATAAAGTACAATAAAATAATAATTAAATAACAAAATAGAATGAATCCATGCTTTACTGAAGAATTGTAACTGGCATTTAAAACACACAAGCTGTCCAAAAGACAACTCCAGCAGTAGAAACATTAGCATTCACATGGCTCCTTGCAAGTACAGATGTAAATCGTATCAAGTGCAACTGAGTTCTCTAGGTACTGCAGAATAATGCAGTTTTTATATCAATTTTTGAGTGAACTTATATAATGAAAATAAATGAATGCAATAAATGTAAAAGTATTAATGGCTTATTTAACTTTATTTTTTACAATAGTAATCATGATGTTCTGTGACATTATCTCAAATTACTGAAGTCATACAAATAAAAGCTCATTACACTATGTTGTGTATTTAAGTTAGTATGTTAGTATTTTATTTTTGTTTCAAAAATATTGATACATGTAATTTTAGATGCTGATGTATGTAATGTCTTAGTGAAATAAAATCTCAAGTATTTGAGGAACTAGATTTTCTAATCATAAATATCTGGTCTTTTAGATTGCATTTAAGTTCTCAAAAACATTTTTATCTGTCCCTGACAATTTTAATAATTTAATTGAAGATACTTCCAGAAAAAAAAGCTCTGGACTTTGTGACAGCCTGATCAGCTATGTGAACTTGAAGGCAAATTCTGTGCCAATTTTTCAAGCAAGGTCTGTCTGCATATATGATTTGATTCACGTTTGAAATTCTGACCTTAGAATGAGAAACTGGAATAAGTGTGGTGAGGAGGCACAGAAAACTCTCTTCTGCTATGCCACAACTTGAAGTTTGTCCTCCCCTTTGCCATAGTTTTTGCAACTCATAACCGTAAAGATGTTCTGATTTGTGAGCTGACTTAATAACCCTGAGGGAAATGTCACAAATCACAAAAGAAGTACAAATCAGTTCAAGATCATTTTGCCAATTATTTTGCTATACAGACAAAACAGAAATCTCATGAATCTCAACAAAATAGTAGGGAGAAAATTCTGGGCTGGATCAAGTTCACGGTGCTATGCTCTCTATTTTGGGGTTTTCCTGAATTAAAAAGCCTTTTGCATGAACTGTACTGCAAGGAATAACCTAAATCCAGGACTCACCCCTCCAGAAGAATGTTTTCATTAGCAGAGGCCATGGTCTGCGTTCTCCACAAGGCTGCCAAATTTGCCCAACCTTTAGCAGGAAGATAAAAGGTAAATCCAATCCAGTGGTGCATTTCATCCACTTCTGCTGGGGCTTTCCTGTTCAGAAAAGGAGAACCAAAAACTCCAGTCACCCACTGTCTAATCTGTGAAGTCAAGCAAATGAGGTGTCTTCTCTCTGATTTTCTTCATGTACATAAGCACATAAATGGGTTTCTATCCATCAGTTTCAGTCCCAAAAAGTGACAAAGACACACAGGCCAGCACTTCAGTCTGAGAAAGAAATGAAAAATATCCTGTGAGGATGCTGTGAAGATGCTGTGATGTTTCTTTCTGCAGGCACAGGATTTCCACTCCTGGTATGCTGAGCATCATAAATCCCACTATAAAGCCTAAAGTCTAAAGTCTTCATCTAGGTGCCTTGCTCAGCACTGTGAATTACACAAGGAGTGCAAGATGCCTCAATGTATTGATTGCCAGATTGGACATAGACCCCTCAGTGAATTTGACAGATCAAATCATAAAATATAATTTTGCTTCAAGGAAGCTACATATCTTTTTCCACTTCAAGACATTTGAAGAAATTTAATGTATTGTGAAAAAATTAGTCTAGGTTTTGAAATCCATTGGCAGGGATCTTTAGTTACAGTAGTAATGGTGACAGAACTTGAATTAGCGGGTCTGTCTTATGCAAGGTAACGCATATAACCACAGGAGAATTCAGTATTTATACTAAGGATCTGTTACTTTTGTACATGATGACAAGCAGTGCTGTTTATCATGTCAAGCAATTGGTACCTACTTTGGAAAAGCATGACTGTTTCAAATGCAACCTTATGCAACAGTGGTTTCTTTTGTGTCCTTGAGTTGAACTTTATGTTTAATGTCTTTGCATCCTGTCTGAATCAAAGTTTTCAGAGAAAAAGCATTAATGTTTTTGAAATTTTTTACCTTTAAAACACAAACACGTGGCCAGGAATTGAAGGGAGATATTGCAAAATAAATTAAAAACTGATTGAAAGAAAAGCAAACAAACAAATAAACAAAAAACACACATAAAACACCCACAACAATATACTCTCAGTCAGGTATATTTAATGGTCTGGAAGTTATTTGGCTCCTTCTGAATGCAAGGGTAGCTATCTGTATAGGATTACTAGTGGTATTATCTAAGTATTAGTCTTTGTGTATTTTTACTCATTTCTGATTGTCTGAGTTAGTGGGTACTAATTTCATGGGTAGATGAAGTTCAATTTAACAAAGCACTTAAGTGTACACTTAGCAGTAAGCACTTGTTTATTGTCATTGATTATATCAAAGGAATTATATGAATATTTAAAACTGAGATTATTTTCAGCTCAGCTTTGCTGAATGGTGCTAAATTTTGCATGATCAAACTTCAATTCAGCAGAATTGCTGTTATTCAACAAAATAGAGAGCAATGTGCATAACTGAAAATAAGTTCTGGAATTTCCCTGACACAAAATTAGTCGACCTTATAAAACTATGTTTTTCACTGATCAATTTTTAAAAGTAATTTAAAGCATTCAAAGTCTATGAAGGCTTATATCAGTATTCTGGACCCTTTTAAAATCTGCCTTATACTGACCATCCTTATATCAAAGTACAGAGCATTTTGAATTTTGATATTTGAATTGTGCCATAAGAGTAAGTTGCATGTAATAAAGATGTCAGAATCAAGACTTGAGGAAGTGTTGTTGAGTCTGTTCTCAGCACAATTGCCACAAGCAATCATGAATTCTCAAAATAATACATTTTAAGTATGACACAAAGTCCAACCAAACCACTGAAATATTTCATTTTGATTTGAGTGGTTATTGTCCATGCTCAGGTAGATGATAATTTAGGAAACATTAAAATAAAATAAAATAAATAAAATAAAATAAAATAAAATAAATAAAAACTCTTTTAAAACAAATTGTTACAGATTTTCTATGTCTTGATGATAATTGTCTGCCCAAAACAGTTAGCATAATACCATTAATCTCTTGCTAACCTCTACCGCTGCTCTTATCATTTTTGAAAACTTGGTGCATTTTCCTTTCTTCTTTATAAAATATTTCTGATAATTGAATCAAGCAGACTAGGAAGCATTTCATGTTCATTTAATCAGTTTTTGTTGTTGTTGTTGTTTTTTCCGATGAGATTCAATAATAACTTCGTATTTGCGACATCAAAAAGTGAAACAGAACACATCCCATAAAGCTCAGGCTTAGATATTAGCTCAGTCAGAAGACAGTCTTCTTTTCACACACCAAATTGCTGAAATTTTTTCACTTTATGATAAAACAAGATGATTTCAATATTGCAACACTAGATGTCATCACATCATGGTACAACATGGTGAAGTGATATTTAAACTCTTACCAGAGTAAGGATGAATGAGTTATTCAAAATGAATAACTTATTCACTGGATTTTTTTTTTCTCCATTAAATATTCAAAAGCAGATTAGAAAGGTCTGAAGTGTATTTTTGTCCAAAAATAGTCTGCCAGTTTCTTTGAGTTTTGTACCCTATCACATAATTATGAATTGTTTATTGTGAACTTCAAAATTCACAGTTATTGATTAAAGAGTGTTACTTCTGTTTCTGATTTATTTAACAATAACATAAACTGGTGAACAATAAAGACAAATGAAAATCAAAGCTGACCGAAATGGAAATCTGCTACTAAATTAAAATTTCCAGTAGAATTTTAATTTCCATTAAAAATATTTCAAATATATATTAATATACCTTTATATTATTTTATGCTAGTTGTCTTTCTGTAAAATATTATTTAAAACAGAAATAACAATTTTGCTCGAAATCAGCTTCTACCAGTACAGTAAAAAAAAAAAAAAAAAAAAAAAAAAAAGTAGATTTTGTTCTATGGATCCATAATTTATGCTTCCTGCATATATGGTCATGTGACTTTGTTAGGAGTGACCTTGTTTATGCTGGGCCTTAACTGAGCCTTGTATCAAGCTGCTGCAAATTCAGGTCTCTTCTCTTAAGTTTTATTACATGATAATGTGAAAAATGCAGTGCCTTTTGTAAATTATTTCTGAGGGTGAGCTCAGGTCATACCACTGCTCTGCAATCCCTAGAACAGCATTTAGCAGCTACTTTCTTCAGCTGTGCTAACTTGGCCATACATTGATCTAGAAAATGGGATGCCACTTTCTGGTGCTCAGTCCGCTTAGTAATAGTTGAATACTTATTATTTTAAAATTCTCTCTCACTCAGAACCATACTTTCCCATACTTTGAAAGCACGGGAAATCTTCAGAGATTTTCAGCTACTTTTCCTCTCTTCACCCTCTCCCTCTCTTCTCTACTACTTCATGTTCTTGCGTAGGGAACTAAAGAGGGAAAATTCTTAGTTCCATAATTTTAGGTAAATCCATTGAAAAGAGATTTTAATCCCAAGAAATCAAAGATTGAAAGGAAAATTCACAGAGTCATTGCAGCATTTCCTTTAAAGGCAACTGTATGTTCTTCCTTTCCATTTCAGTTAGTTAGGTATTTAAATCTTCTGAAATGAATTTGCAAATACTGAAATGGCCATTAATTCAGCATTTTGTCCCGTATCTTTCACAAAAAAAAAAAATGTAATGATAGCTAGAGAAAAGGAAACTGGACCTTGGACTAATATTGCCATCATTACAGAGCAAGGCTTACCCCATACTTTTCTAATGTTAACCTGATTTACACCAAATTTTGTTCTGCATGACAGGCTGAGAAACAATCTCAGCCTAGACCAGACCATAATGGTTGGGGTGCTTTCCAGGTAGGCCCCTGATTTCTTGGATGACTTGTCTACCAACACCTCTTCCTCTGTTTTAAAAGAAAAAAAAAAAAAAAAAAAAAAAAAAAAAAAAAAAAAAAAAACACAGACAAAACAGAGATTTTGAATGCCTTTTTTACCTGTCTTCAACACCAATGATCTAGAACCCCCAGAGCCCTGAGCTGGAAGACCATGACTGTGGCAACACTAAAATTCCAGACAACCCCAAACTTGTGTGGGATCTGCTGCTCCACCTGGTATGTTGCCCAATAGTATTCAACCCAGGGTACTCAGAGAACTGGCTGATGTCACTGCAAGACCTCTCAATTATTTTTCAGTGGTCTTGGGAATCTGGAGAAGTCCCAGTTGACTGGAAGCTGGCAAACATTGTTCCAGTTTTCAAGAAGGTCAAGAAAGAAGACTCTGGTAATTACAGGACTGCACTTCAGTGCCTGGTAAAATTATGGGGATTATTCTGGGAGTTACTGAAAAACACTTGAAGAACAATAAGATCATTGGTCACAGCCAAGACGGGTTCACAAGGAGAAAGTCTTGTTTAAAAAAATTAATTTCCTTTTATGACAAGGTCACCCACCTAGTTGACCCAGTTGATGTAATCTTTTTGGATTTCAGCAAAGCTTTCAATACTGTTTCTTACAATATCCTTCTGGACAAAATGTCTAGTATACAGTTAGACAAATAAATATTATGATGGATAAACAATTGGATGGTGTATTGGGCTCAAAGAATTACAGAAAATGGGTTGGCAGCCCATTGGTGGGGTTCCCCAGAGCTCCATTTATGTTTTCATAAATTACTTAGATGCAGGACTCATATGCATACTAAGTAAGTTTGCAGACTAAATTGGGAAGAATTGTTGACTCCCCCAGAGTTTAGGCCTGTCAAAGAGATCTTGACAAATTAGCAGGATGGACAATCTGCAACTTCATGAAGTTTAACAAGAGCAAGTGCTGTATTCTGCACCTGGGATAGAGCAACCCCATCTATGCAACATATAGACAGGGGGATGCGATGTTGGAGAGCAGCCCTGTGGAAATGACTTGGGGAGTTCAGGTTGACTGCAAGTTGAATATGTGTCAACAGTGTGCCCTGGCAGCTAAAAGGGCAAACTGTACCCTGGGGTGCATCAGGCATGGTATTGCTAGCTGGTCAAGGGAAGGGATTGTCCTGTTCTACCCCACACTGGTGTAGCCTCAGCTCTTAGTCGGTACAATATTGGGCATCACAATATAAGGACAAAAAGCTACTAGAGCATGTCCAAAGAAGCGTTGTGAAGATAATGAAAGATCTAGAAGGCAAGACATATGAGGATTCGCTGAAGTAACTTTGTTCAGCCCCAAGAAGAGTAGACTGAGGGGAGGCCTCATGGTGGCCTACAGCTTCCTCACAAGGGGCAGGCGCTGAGCTCTGCTCTCTGGTGGCAGTGACAGGACTCAAGGGACTGACATAGAGCTGTGACGGGAGAGTCAAGCTGGGTGTTAGGAAAAGGTTCTTCAGTGAGAGGGTGGTAAGGCACTGGAATAGGCTCCTCAGGGCAGTGGTCATGGCAGAGAGCCTTCTGGAGTTCAAAAAGCATTTGGACAGTGCTCTCAGACAGATAGTCTGATTTTTGGGTTGTGCTCTGTGGATCTGTGAGTTGGACTTGATTATGCTTGTGGGTACCTTCCAACTCAGGATATTCTATGATTCTATGAAATTCAGATTTTGAATCTTAGTCTCAGTCAGGAAAGACTTCAGGGAAGGCTTTCCCTTCTACTTTGTAAATATTCGGAAGACCTTGCAGGAGAAGCTAAGGTGAAGTATATTATTATTAGTAGTATTATAATCAATAGAGAAATAGGAATATACAACTCAGAACGTTCACTGCCTCTTTCTAACAACATCTCCTATCCAGTCAAAAGACAAGATGAAAAAGAATTTTCTTAATTATATTTAGCAAGCCATATATTCCTTTATACTTTCATTAAATTTCAATTAAAGGAATATATTTTTACTAATTCACCTACTGGAAGTCACTTAATAAACATTTTATTCAAAAATGAATAGAGAAAGTATGCTAGTTGCTTGATGTTTTCATGATTTGTCACCTGATTGCCTAAATCCTTTAGATTTGTTATTCCAGTAACCATTTATGAAGCTGCACATAAATAATGTATTTAAAATTTACAGTTTCAGGAATTCAAAGTCGTGCTATTTATGGCTTTTCAAAATACAAACCTTTGTTCCCAGTCATCACAGAGGGGAATATTTGTCTTTATAGTCATCAGGTATGGAAGGTAGTTCTCTCACTACTGCTCTAAAAAGAGAAGAAAACCATTTTATCAGCCTGAAACTTATATTTTACTGCAATAACAATTTGTAACTATCTGCCATTAAACTCTTCTTATGTCTTTGAGCTTTGACAGATTTTTGGAAAATTGGATGACAGTCATATGAACTCTTAAAATAGTAGCTGAAGGATGAGAAAAAAATTAGAGCCCAGTCCTGCCATGGAAACTGTGTGGGTGCAAGGCTATTACAACTTGTCTCTGTCTGCAAGACACTAACACTGGAAGAAAGGAGAAAAGAATTAATTCACAGGAAGAAATTCTTACTCATGATAAAATTTAGAATGATAGCCAGTTTTTGTAGGCACCATATGTTGGAAATATAAGAGAATACCTTCATAAGTGCTTCTGCTCATACTGTTACTGTATGTACAGACTTAGCCCTCCAGGAGTTTCCAGTCTGATTGCATTTCATGCACTGTTTCAGCTTTACGGCTATCATTTTAGTCAAGCAGAAAAATATTTTTATTGTGTATTTAACTATTGTTATATTACAATATTGAAATATAATAAAACATTCCTATAATGATTGTTTCACCTGCTTTCTTACCGGGAATTTAGTGGATGACAAATTTATAGATGCAGTTGTGTTGAATTTATTACTATTATTTAATAAACATCTGCTGATGGGTTTTGATTTCACCTATGAGTCCTTTACCTTGAAAGAGCTGAGATTGTATATGGCTCCTGTCATTTGCCAGTGAAAGGAGTGTGAAGAGGACGGTGTTACTAAACGCCAGAAAACAGATTTCTGAGAGCCATTATTTACATGCATATAAGGACTACTCTTGTATTTCAGTATGGAATCGGACATGGGGTTAAAAGCACTATGGAACATAATTTTGAATGCAGTGAGCAAGAGTTGACATCGATATTGTCATATTTTTATTAAGTTTCTGTGAAATAATAGAAACTGAATTGTTTAGCTGTTTATATAAGAAAGATCTTTTGATTCAGAACTGCTAGTTTTTCTCTTAGAGCTAATCTATAAGTGAAAACTATTTTCTTGCAAATTTTCTTGTTTGGGAAAAAAAAAATAATAAAATTGATCATTTTTAATCTTTTAGATAAATTTTAAATTTATTTTACTTATTCTTTTGTGGATTTAGTTATTAATATATTAATATTAGTATATTTAATATGCTAATTAAATATATATTAATGTACTGTTATCCAATTGCTCTTATTCTACATGCTTTTAACACATACATTTGTGTTTTCATCTTGGAAATAAGATGCATAACCTTTTCATGACTCTTGCTATACAGCTTGCTCTCCAGGGAAAAAGAAAGGCAATACTGAGTATGCATCATGTATACATATGTAAGGCACACATATGTAAGGTAAACAATAGCAACTTATTGCATTAAATAATTTTATATTTTCCATCTTTTTAAAGACAATAAGCCCATATTCATTCTTTTACTTATTTCTACTGTGGTAATAAATCTAGTCCATCCTAATTACAACATTAGAAATAGGTCACCATAATTTTCCTCATTTCATTCTCTGGAAAACCTTTCTTTACCTGTTTGAGAGTTGCTGTGTAGTTCCTTTCACTGATAGGTTTCCACACATGTTCTACCAATAATGTGGGATGATATATCTAGGACAAGAAAGCCATGACTAGCCAACTGTTTAAGAGTGTTTAGAAGCATTTTTACTCTTCCTTTCTGAGAAGAATATAAGTATATTCTTCTCTTTTCTACACAGGGTCATCTATTACTCAAGGGGAAACAAGATCCAGGTTAAACAGGGCAGCTTTAAACTTCATTCCAATGAAGACATGCCAGGTCAGTGAACAACTTGCCCTGTAATATTCCTTCTTATACTGTTCATACGATTTGAACTCAATAGAGATAAAGAAATAAAATAAATTATATAATTCAAAGATCTAAGTAAATAGCAGGTAGGAAAATTAAGATGTAGCCTTATGTAAATAGCAAAGAGAGTAACTTCCCAAGGCATATTCAGAACTATGTAAACCCTCCAAGAGTAGCATACAGAAAACCCTACAGAAATGAAAACAAAACAAACAAACAAACAAACAAAGGATGATTGACCTAAATTGTAAGAAGATAGCGCTGACTTCTCACTGACCTTTCTCCAAGTGGAGCTAAGAAGAAAGGAAGAAAGTTAAGATTTCTGCAGCTCTTATATGGTGGTGTGTGAACGTAGTGGTAGTGGCTGTAGCAGTAAATAACTCACCCTGCTACTATGAGCACAAGATGAATCCTGCTCTGTACTGTGGAAAAGAATAACTAAGCAGGCTAAATATACGACAGAATGAAACAACAATACTGAAATGAAAGACATTAACACTGACTTCTCATTAACACTGACTTCTCACAAAACTGAATGTTCCATTCTTTCTTCCTTCTTTTCCTATTCATTACTTTTCCTATTTGTTTTTGTTATCAATGTCAGACTGATGGTTATTTAAATGTTTTGAGATTCTGACACTATTGCTAAAAGAAATCTAATCCTTAATTGGAATATTCTTCATTTTTTCTTCTAAAATAAAAAGAAAATAAAAAATATTCAGGCCTACTATTGTATCTCTAGTCAAGGTTGATATGAACAATATGTGTAGATTTATACAAAGAGTAAGTATTTTATAAAGACAATGAGAATAAGTCTCATGAAGAAAGTGTGGCTCACCACTTTTTGAGAGTCGCTGGTGAGAAGTGAGTATATTTTTAGTCAATGTTATATAGTAAGTATGAGATGTGAGAGCATGCCTCAGTCAAACTCCATGTTCTCATTTTCTAGCATGTCTCTCATTTTCTGTTTCTTGCTTCTTAAATGTTTTCCTTCTGGATCAGATGAGTTTCAGCCACTGCCTGCCTCTCACTTTCAGGGTTGATTTGTGGCTAACAGAATAGTTAGAATAGTAAACTCCAAAGCTGATATATTCATGCTGTACTTGTGCCATAGATTATTCATCTTTACAACTAGAACAACTGTCTGATGGAGTAGCAATAAAGACATCAACTCACATTGAAAGTTCCTGCTAAGTTAATGAGACTAAAAAAAAGACATCAGCTAGCAGTCGTTTTGTCTTTCCCTTTGCCTGATAATACTAAAGAGCAGTTTCTGAACTCTGTGGGAGCTTACACTACAAAGCAGTACCTTGCACAACTCATAGAGAGCCATGTTGTCTGTTGATGTAATCACCATGCCAGAACTAATTAAGCTCAGAATGACATTTTCTATATAAGACAACTGCAAAGTTCCATAGAGAAGACCAAACTACAACAGATCAGAAAGCCTCTTGGCCTAAATGTCTTTTCATACACAAGGACAGATCCGTCCCACTTTTCTGAAGCATAAGAAATGCATTTTTTTCTTCCAGCTCTGAGAAAATAAATTAGAACAATGCAATCTGTGCAAGCTGACTTGTGATATGAAAGGAACTATCATTTAGGAATGTCATATTCTTAGTTTATCTTTTGTTCTTACATGACGACAGATTATGGCATGGGCATTTAAAATGCACAGGGATGGTGGGAGATTTTAATATTTTAAGACAAAAAAATCATTAATTTTGCAAAAAGTAGAGGCTGAAGGGAAATTATCAGTTAAAATAATAATAATAATAATAATGTAGCAGTGTCTAGGTGAGAAAAAACTACTGGGCATTTGCTCTTCCACCCTGTCAGTTTGACTGTTCATCAGTCGTCTGGGCTCCTTGCACTGATGCAAGAAAGGGACTTTGTAACAGCCTAGAAAGCGAACATGAGTAAGCAATGCTTGGATTATAGACTAGGTTGGTAATACATAGTAAAGTAAAACAAAAAAACAAGCAAACAAACATAAAACAGTATTCATATATACACAGGTATATATATTTGTTTATGCAGAAGTAGGAATAAAATCACTCCTCTGCTGATTTCTTACAAATGCATTATTCCCCAGTGGAAATAATACAATTTAAGACCTTAAACTTTTCTTACAAATTTTACTAAAATAAATTTTAGAGAAGAGAGAAGGGAACTCATGGAAAGTCTATATTTTACAGAATGGAAGTGGTTCATAGATCTACCCTTCAGATGGGGGACAATAACAGTGGAAAAAAAAAAAAAAAAAGAATCAAAAGACTTAGAATGAGATAACTAAAAAGGGAGGGGAAAAGGGTGGAGAGAACAAGAGAGAAAATCGATGAAAGATTATTTTTGTTGTTGGAGGTGCTGGTTTCCTGTTTTATGGTGGAAGGAGATATACCCATTAATCTATTAGATAATGAAGTATTATCAAAGTTAGACTGAAATACATTTTCGGGCCTACCACCTCTTTTATATAACTTGTACACAGCATTAGCTTGAACTAGGAAAAGCTTTTTCCAAAGAATAAGAAGAATCTTATTGCAAAAGCATATTTCAAATATGCATCGTCCAACATTTCAGATCAGTTTTTGTTTGTTTGTTTGTTTTAATTTTATTACTTACTAGTTTATTTTTTGCAAATATCATTACTAAGTAAACCTCTATTTATCTTTCACACTAATCATGAGCCAGATCTGACGGTCTTATTCAATATCTTTATTGACAATAATAAAAATAAAACTTATTTGCAAACTGTTGTATGTAACAATTCATAATTAATGATTCAGGTCAGCTAAGTTACTCTGTAGTCTTTCTCACTCTCATAAGCATGATGGAATAATTTAAAACCAGTGTCAGCAATCTTTGGTGCTTGGCTGAAATTAGAGTCTGAGTCTTCCAGGTTGCAGATCCTGCATCTTACAAGTGAGAGGGTCTCTCAGCCTTTACCAGTTATAAAGCTGCATGGTCACTCATTCTATGCAATTTGTCCAGATGCCTTCTTACAGATTTCTGAGTTTAATTAAACTTTTATTTCTATCTAAACAAATGATAAAACTGCTTACAACATAGGGAACTGAGAATTCACAAATATCTAATTTACATAAGGAACATGAATGCATATTTAGAAAGAAATATAACAGAGCAGTACAGATGCATATAATATAAGAAAAAACTTACCTTACTCTAGAGCCTCTTTGCTCCCAGTATTTTGCCATCTTTTGGTCCTCATAGAAAACCCCCCTCCAACCTAACAGCCCTTCCACCCCTGGATCTACAAGTTATGTGATAGTGCAAACTATCCACTAGTTTCCTTCAGTGACTGGTATTTTTTAAGGGAGTGTCAGTAACTGATGATGGGAGTTGTGCACATGGAAATACAAACTATGCATAGTCTGTTTTGGCCTCTTGTCACATTATTATTATTATTATTATTAATTATTAATTATTTATTTTTCGTGTATGCGTTCATATAAGATCACTGAAGAGGTTTACATTAAGACTGTCAGAGAAATTTCTATTTCAAGGGAGGATGCTATATATAAGAAATAATTAGGATGTAAGAAAACTAAATCAAAATAGACTAATTTGCAAAGCACCAACCTTATCTGTCAAATGATGGCCTACACTGAACCACTCTCTTTGAAGTTCACCACAGAGAGAAGTAATAGACAGTTAAAGGAATTTTGATTTAGCCAAGGATATGCTGCTCTGCTGGTGACTGATATCTGATAAGCAGTAAATTTGCACTACACTTCAAGTTGTGGGTTCTTACTTTCAATCAGATGAGGTCATCCTATACGCAAGTGTTGTGGGTTAACCCCGGCAGGCAGCTCAGCCCCATACAGCTACTTGCTCACTGCCCCTAGGTGAGATGGGGGAGAGAATCAGAAAATAAAAGTGCTTGGTCTCATGGGTTGAGACCAAGACAGTTCACTAGGCAAAGCAAAAGCCGCACGCAAGCACAGCAGAACAAGGAATCCATTTGCTGCTTTCCCCCAGACAGGGGTTCAGCCACCTCCAGGAGAGCAGGGCTCACACATTTCCTTGGGAAGACAAATGCCATCACCCCAACATCCACCATTCCTCCTACTTTTCCCCAGCTACTATTGCTGAGCACAGTGCCACAAGGTGTGGGGCATTCCTTTGGGCAGCCTGGGCCAGCTATCCTGGCCATGTCTCCTCCCAGCTCCTGGGGCTCCCCCAGCCTCCTCAGTGGCTGGGCAGCACCAGGAGCAGGAAAGGCCTTGGCTCTGTGTGAGCACTGCTCTGCGACAACTGAAACATCCCTCTGTTATCACCCCTATTTTCATCAAAAATCCAAAACACAACATTGTGTGAGCCTCTACAAAGAAAATTAACTCTGTCCCAGCCAAAATCATGACACTAAGTCACTTTCTCTCTCTCTCATACTATGACACTCTTTACCATAAAGCCACCAGATTTGCTTTTTCTTTCTTAATCCTTGAAATTGTTGGGGAGGACACACAGGCACATGCTGGAAGAAGGAATTTTAATTTCACATAGTTTGTTGCATGTGCAGTATTAGAAAATAAGTTTAAGGATCTATCTATTCTAGTATTACTCTTTACAGAGACTGGCAACAGAAGATTTCACCTTACCTGTCCACAAGGAGGTAACTAAATTGATAGTAGTTTAAATTCTTATGAACACTTTGAAAAAATAACTAGAATACAGTGATTTTACTGGCTTTCTGTCAAGGTGAGGAAAATCATTGAAATATTTACACTAGAACCTAAAACATTGTCATCATTTGTGTAATTCAAAGTTATCTTCTTAAACTATTCCATGGACTTAGAAAAAAGGCACACACTTTAGTGAAATAGTAACTGAAATGTCAACTGAGATATCAAAAAAAGTTGTAAGATGTCTGTCTTTTAAAGTAATGTTGGTTTAACTTCTCTGTGGTCAGTTGTAAGAAATGTATCAATAAAAAGAGGTTCAATTCTATAAGTCAAGGGTTTAAAAACAAAATCAGCCATGATTTTGTCTTTGTAACTAGAAAAACAAACAAACAAGCAAACAAAACTAAATTGAGTTTTCTTTTCAAAGTAAAACATGACAGACTGAGTCTTGCGTCTATAGATATTCATATGCATTTTTAACATGGTCCTTTTAGACCAGCATTAGAGAATATATACAGTACAATGTAGAGGCTTTTCCCTCATCTAAAGTGATAAAAGGATAAAATATGGTATTGTTAAAAATCACAATATAGAAAAAAAAAAAAAAAAAAAAAAAAAAAAAGCATATAGGAGTAAAAGTGCTTTATTTAATATAATTTGCTGCTATTGTAACATATTGGATACTTGTTCATATCAAACCTGACATAGAAAACAAGTTTTCTTGTAGTAGATTGGTCAAATGCTCTAGGTATGTTCAGCCCTTGAATGCAGAGGATACTTTGAAAAAAAAAATATTTTAATACAGAAATCACAAATAGAGGAAATCTCGATCTGACAAAGCACTTAAAATCTCCTTTTAATTCTATGTTTTTTTGCATAATTGACCTGGAAATTACATTTCAGGAGTCATAGAACATTTCCTGGGAGATATCAGAAAAGATGAGCTGGAACACTTTTAATGTGATAATTTCTATATATTTTCAGTAGTTTAAGCTTTTCCATGCTACACCTATCTTCCTCTCATATATAACTTGCCCTTCATTATAAGACACTTTAGAAAAAAAAAAAAAGCTCTTCAATTTTTATGGGGTAAGTGGGAAGAAAATACATCTCCATTAGTGAAACTTCACTGTAAGCTACAGCTCTTGAATAAATGGTTAAATTGTCATAACCAAATAAGTACATGACACACGATATCTTTTACAGAATTTCTTAGTGAAATGTTTTGAAAACAGCTTTCTGATAACAAAAAATAAGTGTTTCTTATCCTAGACCATTTTAAATTAATAAATACCATTAAAAGTTTTTTTTGTTTGTTTGTTTGTTTTTAATTATATTTATTAATTTAAAATGGTCTAGGACATTGCTAAACATTGCAATATTTATGTGAAGAAATGTTAAGGACGAGTTTTTCAATCAAAAACCCACAAAGTTTTAGAGTCAATGAAATGAGGGTGAAATTTCATTGTCATACCTATATACCAAAATAGTTGCCTATTGACAAAAGTAGAATTTACTATTAACTCACTGTAATGAAAAGGTAATTGATTGATAAGGGGCCTATTACAATTAATTTTCAAGACTGTTAGTCTTGTCCTAAGATACATACCCATGATAAATACCTGCATGAGATGAAAGGAGTTTTAATTTATTTGTTGGTAAGTTCCTGTAAATTGTATAGGACCTAACAGAAGCTCTTGGAGAATTTTACACTGAATTTTATATTTACATACATAAATATTATTTGTCTTATTTTACGGTGATCTGGATGCCAATAAGATGTCCAAGATAGAAATTAGCTTTCAAGTAATTTTTTGGGGTACAGATTGTACAGTGTTACAGTACATGTGGCAGTACTGTGATATGTTGATATGGTGAGAGAATATTTGCATAGGACAGATGCTTATCACAGCTTCCAACCTGTTTTCAGTATCTCCACTCTCACTACTTTTGCTTTTCACTGCAATATAGCTCAATATACCAAGCTGTCAGTGCAGTTTTCGTTCCTCCTTCCTCTGACTTGCTCCTACAAGCTTTCATGGAATATCAGTAAATTTGAAGGGTTCCTATGAAATATTTATTAAGATATGTTCACAACAAGATATTTTATTTTTAGCTACTGTAGTAATATTTCCCGGGCACATCCCAACGTAGCAGTCAGATATTCCATTCAAATAATTATCAGTGATTTTTCTACAGCAAAATAATTTAAAGGCTTGAGTTTATTTACATCAGCCTGCAAGAATCCTGTGTCCAACCCATAAAAGCCATCACACTATATAGCCATTTTCACATTGTAATCTTCTCTCCAGTTCTAGAATGCATGCTTGGAAGGTTATGAATTTAAATTTTTTATGAAGAATGATTTTTATGACCTCAACTGTGCTTCAGCCAGTTACCTTTTAACATTTTACAAGTCACAGGCAGTTTTCTCCATTTCTATACCAACAAGATTAGTCTGACATGTTGCATAATTCATCTGGTTCTCTCTGATTTATATAATTTTTAGGTAGCTGAATTCAGAGTGCTTTCTGCTTCTTTAACTGCCTTGATCATAGACTAAAGCTCTTTTACAGGTAATCTAGTGCACATCAAGCTACCAGCACACTGGATGCTATTTTTGTAGTCCTGAAGAAAAATAGCATACTATAATAAAGTTAATTATTTTTCTTACTATCTTTCATACTTTTTCTCTAGAGATTGGTTGGCAAGATGTTTTCCCATAATTATTTTTTAAATTTCATTTCAGACAGTTAGAGGCAGTGAGTTATCCTATACATGTACCATCAGCACTTCTCAATGGAAATGTATGCTTATACTATGTAAAATGATTGAGCCTTTGGTTATTAAAAAAAAAAAAAAAAAAAAAAAAAAAGAAAAAAAAAAATTAAAAAACAGTTTATTTCATGCTGCATTGTAGTGAGAGAAAAGAAGAATGGAGAAAATAAGAACTCATCCAAGATAAGTGTTTGGAAAAACATTTCTAAAATGTAAACATTTTACTTTTTCTTACACTACCATCTACAAGTTAACATAAAACTTGGTTACAGCTTGCTCACTAGTTTCTTTCTGTCCCTGCTCTAGAAATGAATCTTAACAAATAAGTCGATATAGATAACAGGTGTAATTATTTTAGTCATATCTGAAAAAAAAAAAAATATGTTTGTGTGATAAAATTAATCCTCAGAATCAGGAACTAAGCAATTTAATTTTTAATAAATGTAACTAGCTAATCTGTAAGTATCTTCACAAACATGAAATGCTGGAAGGTAGGTAGAGGGAAGTGCTTGGGATGTATAGTTCAAGTATAAATTGTACAGAAAATGTGACACCTTCCCTATCACTGGTCCTTCTTTTAAGCCTGTATTACTATTCCTGAGCAGCTTGCTGAACAAGACTTTCTGCAAGAGCTCTCTTTTGAAGCTTAAAATTGTATAAAACTTTACTGAGCACTGATAAAATTAAATAGCATCTGCTAAAACAAAGCAATATTTGCCAATGAGTGTAGTAATACTTGAATTAATAACACTCCGTTTCCCTGTAAGTCGTATAATTAAGAACCAGAAGTGTTAGATGAAACCTAGTTTAATCCTTATCTCACTGCTTCAGACTTCACAGCTTTGAAAAGAATGCATTATATCTAAAATCAACCCATTATTTGGCCTCATTAAACTACTGCAGGAGTAATCAGTGATCAAAATGCTTACATTGACCAAAAGTACAAAACAAATAATCTCAAGAGTTGATCAGAAATATTGTTTACTTGTTTTCATGAGACGTTTTTAGATAACTGCACTTTTTTCTTCCCTATGTAAACTATGTAATTAACTGGAGTCCAGGTTATGGGAAAAAAAGAAACAAACAAAATAAAATGGAGGGAGCAAAATGGGCATCTTGGAGAACTTGATATCCAGCTGGTATTTTCTTCTTAGTGTTACCACAGAGTCTTGCACTTTCCATCCGGACTCTGGCTCATACCCTGTTCTTAATTTAGTTAGACTTGGGACTGCTTCTCCCACAGTTTACATCTTCTAGACCTATTAGACCAGCACAAGTATTCAGCAAGCCATTGATAATGGTCTGTCAGCTTCACTTTTAAGTTTGGTGTAAAGGTTTGGAGGTCTATTGACCTTTCCAATGTCATTTTTAGGATGTTTTCATTTCCAGAGGACACATAATACGTAATGCTATTGCATGGGGTGTTGCACAAGCTATGGAAAAAAAAATAGTCACCTTGTTTTAAGACATTTCTCCATTCACTCAAAATTCAAGATCCTCATTGGCAGGAAGGGAGAGTCAGAATGGCAAAGCACTTTTGTATTATTCTCTTTTAAGCAGATCTTTTTAATGACACCTTCTCTGTTTATGTTAGTACTTGTACTTTGCATGTTACTTGTATTTACGGTGGAGGATCCTAGTAAGGTTTATGGACTTTTTATCAAAGATATTTGGATCATGCCCTGCAGAACACTAAAACACCTACTTAATGCTAAGTAGCATTGCCTATATGGCCACATTTAAAGCCTTATAAAACTTATGTGATTCTGTAACTTGTTTTGTAGTATCAGCACCTTAATTCCGTTTCAAATATGTATAACTACCCTTTATAGCAGCCTATTGTTAAAGATTACTATAGAAAATCAGATCCTCAAATGAAATATATTCTAATGGTCCAACCTGTCAAACGGCACCAGTAAAATCAATGAAGCTATGCTGACTGAGAATTTGGCCTAGTAATAATGGACAATAAAACTACAAAACCACAATTCATAAGTATTCTAGAAAGTCAGGCGCATAACAGTAATCACTGGTATATGCACATCTGGGAATGAATAGGAAAGAAATAACAAATCATCTGGAAACATTTTTGTGGAAAGTGCTTACTCAGGAAAAATTAGGTTTACAGTAAGTCAAGCAAAAAATAAATCCACGTGAAAAGAGACGTGGGTAGGTAAGGAAACAGCCTTTTTTGGTTTTAGTCTGACAGCAACAACTTTAAACACAGTTTGAATTTTAAGGAGTATACTTTTTGATCTCACGGAACAAGATGGAGTTTCCCGATTCTAGCCAAGAGGGCAGTAACACAGCTGAGCAGAAAGCTACTTAGGATCCAAGCAGGAGAAGCCAAAAATTTGTCATGGGGTGGTGCCCTGCCACATGTCCTTGAGCATGAACTCTCTGCCATAAGCTGTTTGAATCTGTCTGATTAATGGTACAGACCAAATGCTAAAACTGTGCAAACTCGCTGAAGCCAGTGATAAGGAAAAATTATAATCGTTTGATTCAGTTGCATATTTTATTATTTCTTCATTGTGTTTCTGCTTTGCAGTTAAAAATGTGTGTGTCCTACAAGTAGAGAGCATGTATTAAAGCACTAAAACCAAGCTGCAGAATCTAGTAGCCCTTGCATCTTCTTGAGTTATAGTCCCTGTTCCCTCACCTGCACTATCACCAAATTCATACAGGCTTTACAGAAGCAACACTTCAGCTGGGTGGGTTAATATAACTGCTCAGTAGGATTTTAGACATTTTAGGAAACCTTGTTGGGCTCTAGCTGCCACTTCAGAAGGCAGTGGGTGTCCTACAGGTTCCGTGTCATACCTTCTAGCTGTCTGATATCTTAGACAGATTCAGGTGTCTACACATTGAGGTAATGTTTCAGAAAAGAGGCAAATCTCCATCCCAAAGCTTAGGACTCTTCAGTGAAATCTCTTTGCTTTTCATGACATGAAGTATCACTAAGAAAAATAAGCATAAATTCTGGTTCTGCCCTTGAGGAAGTATTTGCAGGCTCCAGACTATGTAGTATTTTTAAATCAGTCATGAAACTACACAGCTACTGCTTTCTGGCTGAACTTACAATAAAAGTAGTTTTTGTTGGTACACATTTCCAACTATTGCTGCATCTCCAAAGAGTACCAGAGATAACAGGAGTCCATCAAGCAACATGTCAGGTGCACTTGCAAATGCAGGCAGTGTTCAGGTGAAGATATCCTCCACTCATTTGTCTTTACAAAGTACATCACTCATAATATCAAAATGTTCCTGAGTGTCTGAAAAACAACAATAATTTAAAAGCAAAAGTGCCAATTTGCTGTACAAATCTTACCGTTCAGCTTTATAGCAAGTATCCATCGCATCTCAACCATCTGCAGAAAAGAAAATGTGAGCCACTGTGTGTCAGCCATCAGACAAGCTTTTCTATCATGCACATCAGTCTGATTTTTTTTTTTTTCTGACACTCTTGTCTCTCTGTCAGTATTGTTGGTCTCTGTTTATCTGCTGTGATCCTGAACTTCCTGCACTGTGTGCAATTTTACATGGAATATAATAGATTTTGCTCCTGCTTTAGGCTGATTTACATTCCCCAAAAGATTAGGAAGACCAAAATACAGTCTTTAAGTTTCTGGGACACGTCTGAACAACAATAAGCTTAATGAAGATGAAAATACATTAACACAAGCTCCAGTTCTTGTCAGTCTGCTCTCCTGGCAGAGGCTCCGAACTAGCAGTGTCATTGAGGGGCATGCACACTGCTTTCTGATCTTCTGCCGAGTGGCATTTGACTGATGATGGCTTGCCTTTTAACAGTTTTAGAAAAATAACAGCACAACAATCCTGTCAATGTTGTTTTATTTACCCCCAAAAGGGATCCATTCCCTGTTGGAAGTAAGTAAATAAATAAATTAATCCCAATTAGATAATGATCAAAACCTAGGTGCCAGTTCGGCTCTTTTGTGAAACACAGACGGGAAACAATATATTCTTGCAATCCAAGTTCTACTTACTATACCACATTTGAATACCTAATGCTCACTATTGATGCAATTAATGAAAAATTACAGGTTAAATTATAGATGGGACTCCCCAAAACTCATCTGTGTGAATAAACTATGTCCTTTCTAGGGAATACTTAATCACAGTAAAAGCTGGGATTCAACTCCAGGTTCAGTCACCTACTTGAGGTGTATATAAAGGAGGTCTTCATACATGCTAGAAGTCTAAGCTCCTTGCACAGTCATGGAGATCTAGTAAACCTAGGCCACAGAACCTAGGTAACTCCTGAGTTCCATATAAAGTGGACACATGAATTTAGGCAGCCAAACTGCTCTCAATAATCACATTAAGAGGCATAATTAACACCCATTATTTGTTGTTGTTGTTGTTGTTTGTTTGTTTCAAGCAGTAAGTTTTTAGGAGTTTCAATGATGGAATACATATACAGGATGATACAGAAAAGGGAAAAGAAAGCAAAGTATGATCACATACGATTATTTTTGGAATTTATTTTTGAGTTATACAAAATTTATTAATGACAATTATTGTCAATCAAGAAATTATACATTTAAAATTCAATGACAATGATTCAGTAAGGAAAGCATAGTATAAGAAACATAGGAAATACTAATAAACAGCTACAAATTTATGAACACCTTTCTGTAATTAATCCGAAGACCCATACAAAGCTACGCTTATGCTTACAGAATTACATGCCCTCCCCATAGCCTTATCTATATAGCAATCTTTCACTCAAACTAACTAGTTATGACTTTGTTCCTGGACCACCTAGACCTATGATCCTACTGAACTCTTCCACACTAAAGGCACCCCCACCCTTCAGCATTCACAACCCTATCACAGAGAGTACAACTTAGCACTCACAGGATCCAGATAGGTCAGTACAAGCAAATGGTGAAACTCAAAATGGGAAGTGCCTCTGACACTGTGCCAACATTGCCCCCAAGTCTGGTGTCCACCTCAGATCTGCTGTCAGGAGTCTGGCACCAGAAATGATATTAGGGGACCCATGCAGGCATCACAGCTGAGTTCCCAGCTGTCACCATCCCTCATGCATAGGATCAGCCCTCCCATTCTCTCAGTTTCCAAGATGCCTCTCTTCCCTTTCTCCAGTTGCATGCAGACACTGACATCTTTACCCTATTTTTTTCTAGACAAGAACTCTGTCCAAGGAAGTGAGGTAGATAACAAATTTTAATTCAAAACAAAACAAACAAAAAAACCACAAATACACCACACAGTTGTTGCACAGGTCATCTCTGATGTCTTAAAAATGCAATTTCTGAGGGCACCCTTGACTACAGCAAATGAACTATCAGAGTTCCAGTACTAGACAGTCTGTATTTAAGTTCCTACTTCGAAAAGTTCATCAAAACTTTTTGTTCATTGATCCCACACAGCTGACATTTCTTCATTGCCCTGCCTCTGGTATTTAATATACTTCACTGGTTACATCAATGTGGCATCTGACAGCAACTGGTAGACTGCAACTATATCTCACCCAGCTTAAGGAGAAGTGCAGCTCTTTGGATCCTTCTTTCTCTCATGTTCACAAAACACCCTCTGGTAAACCCTCATTCCTCCTCTCAACCGAGGTTTAGCTGAACGTGTTAGGCCATAGAGACACTTCTCCATGCCTTTTAGTTCCACAACACATTGAAGAGTGGGCCTTCTTAAACAAAGTACTGCCAGACTATTCCCTAGCTGGTATACAAAGATTACAATTTTAACCAGTGATATTCCCATGTCCCTGTAAAAGTCCCAATGCTGTGTGCTCCTGTTCATGGGCATCCTTAGGGAACTGCTCAGAGGGCTACTCCTCACCAACACATTGAGATCTTCTTTGTATTAGGGCTTCAGGTCAGCTCCCTCAGCACCAGATTCAGCTGTGAAGTGCAGAGAGGGGCTGGTAACTGTCAGTTTCCAAGGGCAAATCCTTGTCCACTTCATACAAGCTGCAGCAAACTCACTGTTTGTCTTCAAGACAGTCTGACTGGAAAAGGAAGGGGAGCCTTATTGGTTCTACTACCTTTATACAGGTGGATGCTCATATGTTACAGCAAGGCATCCTAACACGTACTTTGAAGAGTGTGTAAATTAATCTATAGCTAGAAGTAGCATACTCCGACTACTGCTTTCTGAGGCTTTCTAAAGAGCAAATCATTTAGTCAGAGTTTTTAAAATCACTGACTGAATTATGGTAACTGTTATTTGGATTTGTTTTCTCTTATACTTTTACCATTTGGGTGGTGGCTAGACAAAATAAATAAATAAAAATAAAATTCTAAGCCATCCTCTGTTTTCTCACCTAGTAGTAATGCCACATCACTTCCCTCATCATATTTTAGAAATAAACACACACCATTATAAAAGTTGCAAAGTATTCAGAATGAAAATAAAATAAAATAAATCAATCCAGAATCAGATAATTCTTGTTTTTCACTCAAAGAAGAACACAGAACATTAAATTATTCTGCAAAAGAAAAATGAAGATGGTAAGAAAGTATTACCAACCAGAAGAAAGAAGATTATAATAACCAAAAGCTGGAGAAATACTGATGTTAATGTAGCACTATTATAATTTAATAAATGAGACAAAATTTCAATTTTCCTATAGAAACAATCTAACATATAGGATGTTTGTCATGAGGGAGTGCCAATCTGTCATAGATATGACCAAACTCCTGTGAAACAGAAAGGCTACAGAATATTGCTTAAGGGGAACACCTGGAAACCCAGCTGCTGTCCTGACAGGGAATAGGACAAGAGGAATGCGTTATGAGACTTTGGTTGGAGGAGCCCCCACTCAAAACAGAGAGATGAAGGCATGAACTGGGAACAGCACGCAGTGAAAGTAAACAGGGAAAAAAAAAAAAAAAAAAGTGTTAAAAATGAACTTTTCCACTTAAGAACTTCCAGTTAAGAATTGAGATTTTTTAACTTGCCTTGATTTCCTTTGAAATCCTTATTTCTAAACTTACTATATTTGCATATTGTTTTAGAAGACACTGCTTTGATTCTCTATTTTCTGTGCTTTCAAACCTTAAAGGACTGTTTTGGTTTTTAGCAGTGTGTTTGTGTCCTGGTTTCAGTTGGGACAGTTTCCTCCTAGTAGCTGGTGGAATGCTGTGTTTTGGATTAGGATGGGAAGAATGCTGATAACATGCCGATGTTTTGGTTGTTGCAGAGCAGTGCTTGTACCAAGCCAAGGACTTTTCAGCTCCTCGCTCTGTCCTGCCAGCAGGCAGGCTCGGGGTACAGCAACAACTGGGAGGGGACAGACCCAGGACAGCTGACCCAAACTGGCCAAAGGAGTATTCCATACCATCTGACGTCATGCTAAACAATA